>OZ016505.1:13825352-14017560 GCA_963966595.1 Physocephala rufipes | reverse complement strand
AGAGACCAAAAACAATATCCAATTTCCACACAATTATCTCCCCATTTAACGCTGAACTATTTCTTAACAATCAGAGCAAATTTTGTGAAAAAATTAATCAAAATCTTCAGAAGACTCAACCATATTCACCAAACTTTTCACGCTTAAAATCCAAAGCACCTTATATTTAAAGCCCCTGTTTTTGATTGTTGTTGACGCGAGTACTCATTTCCTGGGAAATAAGTACCAAATTCCAGTGCCCATTCCAGTTTCGTGAGAAGTTTCTCACTTCAAATGTCAAGATTTCTCATTTAAAAAATCAATAGTGAGTAACGTTCTCCCAAAACGAGAAAATTGTAAACATGTTGGAAAAGATTTATGTTTCATTAAATATAAATGATGATTAAATTAGTTTCACTATTTAAATATTAACATAGTTTTAGTATTTAGATATTAAGTTAGTCTTAGTAAATTAAGCTAATCTTAGATATTATTATATTAAGACAGTTTTATAGCTAAAGCATAGTTTTATTTATTACAGCCAATTAAGTTAGTTTTAGAGTTAGTATAACATAGCTATGTAAGTACGTATATAAATAAATGAATATACATTTGCACAACTTTTTGTCTTTTCTATCAATTCATTAATTCCAGGAACATTTGAAACCCGGTTTCGGGAACTAGCCGGGTTGAATGAGGAAACCGCTGATATTTTATTAAGGTAGTTGGAACCTTACAATAAGCAAGCAGCGCGATAATGGAAGTTAACACTTATGGGCAAATTCTTTCCCTCAGTTGGTCACGAATACCGTAGGCCACGAGAAGTAGTTCTCCCCGATCATATTCCTCTCTTTCTATATTTATATTACCTTCAAGTTCAAGCTCAATTTGCGCGTAGTCAATCAGCCCGTGGGCGAGCCTAATATTATGCAACACGGTGCATGCATTAATTGTAAATTAAATTATTTTAATTATTTGTCAGCTGCTTTGAGTTCTATAAATCAAAGGACTATATTATTTCATGAAATATATTATATTTGTTTATAAAAGTACATACCTAACTTTAAATTCGTTGACCCCTCAACGGCAAGTATTTCAACAATTTTTTATGTTTTGGAAACTTGCACACATGTAAACAAAAATTCCAGTAAAAAGTTTTCGAAAATGTCATTTTTCTCACTTTCAGTTACAGACTCAGTTTATTTTCCAGAAGTGAGAAACGGTGGGAATTTTTGTTCCACTTTATCTCACTGTGAGAAGTTCTCACTGAGTTACAGAATATGGGCACAGCTAAAATTTTACTATTTTGTGATTGTATAGAGCGAGTATTAGTGCGAAGTCTCCTATCCCCCTATCTCTGGTATATATATATATATATATATATATATATATATATATATATATATATATATATATATATATATATATATATATATATATATATATATATATATATATATATATATATATATATATATATATATATATATATATATATATATATATATATATAAATATATATATATATATATATATATATATATATATTATATATATATATATATATATATATATATATATATATATATATATATATATATATATATATATATATATATATATATATATATATATATATATATATATATATAATATATATATATATATATATATATATATATATATATATATATATATATATATATATATATATATATATATATATATATATATATATATATATATATATATATATATATATATATATATATATATATATATATATATATATATATATATATATATATATATATATATATATATATATATATATATATATATATATATATATATATATATATATATATATATATATATATATATATATATATATATATATATATATATATATATATATATATATATATATATATATATATATATATATATATATATATATATATATATATATATATATATATATATATATATATATATATATATATATATATATATATATATATATATATATATATATATATATATATATATATATATATATATATATATATATATATATATATATATATATATATATATATATATATATTATATATATATATATATATATATATATATATATATATATATATATATATATATATATATATATATATATATATATATATATATATATATATATATATATATATATATATATATATATATATATATATATATATATATATATATATATATATATATATATATATATATATATATATATATATATATATATATATATATATATATATATATATATATATATATATATATATATATATATATATATATATATATATATATATATATATATATATATATATATATATATATATATATATATATATATATATATATATATATATATATATATATATATATATATATATATATATATATATATATATATATATATATATATATATATATATATATATATATATATATATATATATATATATATATATATATATATATATATATATATATATATATATATATATATATATATATATATATATATATATATATATATATATATATATATATATATATATATATATATATATATATATATATATATATATATATATATATATATATATATATATATATATATATATATATATATATATATATATATATATATATATATATATATATATATATATATATATATATATATATATATATATATATATATATATATATATATATATATATATATATATATATATATATATATATATATATATATATATATATATATATATATCAGTGAGAAATTTAGTAGGTATGGTTAAGATAAGAGTACATTGTTCTATGGTTTTTTCTTTCAAACAAATATAAATAATTTAAATTAAACTACTTTATTGAAAGTCTCAATAAATTGAACTGAATTGAATTGGCTTACTATTTCTTGCTCTCTTCTGTTTGTTTGATCACACTATGTCGATCATTTTTACATATAAATGCCACTTTGTCGCTACCTTTCAGATACGTCTCTGTGTGTAAGGTTTGATATCAATCCTTGCTTATACATATGCACATGCTTTTCGACAGAGACAACTCTGCTTTTCGATGAGTATAATTTGCGAGATAAAAATTGGGGTACCGATTACTTCATCACTGATGTGTAAATAGTCTTGTTATCTCTGGTAGCAATAATTCCTCATCTGGGAACACGTTATTAAAATTCGAGTTCGAATGTATTCATTATTTTGTTGTTTTTTCTATAAAACGCACCATAGCTTTAAATATTCAATTTAAACACGACATTGCAACCACGTTTGAAATGAACTAATAAAATCCAAAAGTATTTCATTCTTATTTGTTCATTGTGTGGCGAAATTGCGTAAAAACTTTTGACGACAAATTTTAGTTTCTGAGAAAGGACACAGAATTTGGTATATATTTCCCAGCAATATGTACCAACGTCAGCAATACATTCAATTGCGTTCTTTGCATTAATATTGAATCTAACAGCCTGAAGACATAGAAATGCTGCCTGCTACCAGCGCCAAGCAACCTTTCACTATTGAACACATAAACTTTTCTGGCAGCTAGCGCAATTGTCAAAATGCTTGGCAAATTGTAAACAAAGGCCAAAACAAGAAGAACAAGGGTAGAAGCCATCACCAAAATCAGAAATTTTCATTCAATTGGCAGCAAACAGGATTTAAGTTTTTCTCGTTTCCCATAAGAACGAATGTAATTTTAATATTTTTGTTTGCTACATTATCAAAGCTACATTCTAAATATTCAAGCTATAAAAGCTGAAATACAACCATAGCAGCTGGCTGCTAGCGCCTCCTGGAAATGCCGTTAACATCCAGTGATTAAATTAAATAATAACAGCCGGCAGCTGGAAGCGAGACAACAAAAGACAACACACGAAATAAATTAAATTGATAGCAATTACTTTGCCGCAATTGTCATAAAAATAAAAAAGTAAAGAATATGTCAGCTGTTAGAAAATTAGAAATAGCTCGACAGCTGGCAGCTAGCGACTTAGCAGTAGCGTGGTGTAAACTGAAAATAAAACTTTTTTCTCCATCTCCATAAGAGCCTATGTAAATTTGACAGGTGGACTCCCTACCGGCTGCCAGCTGCTATAGTTGCTTTAAGCTGTTTAAATTTTGTGGTTAAGCTTTAAGGCTCTATAGTAGACATGAACATATGACACGAACATATTTGTTTCAATTTATTGTCATTAAAATTATTATGTATTATTTTTTATTTTCTGATAAAAGGAATTATGATGCTGTAAATAGAAACCATAGTAGAAAATGTGGTACGAATATATTTTATTTTAACAATCTAAGAATCAAATTTCGAATGATTGTGGTATAAAACGAATATTGAATAATAGAATTTCATTGTAATTATGGTAATGGCTTAATAGTAAGAACCGATTTTGTACGAATGTATTTTTCTTTGATTTTTGAAATTATTTATTTGGAATTGATTTCGAGCGGGTTGGTTAAGACCATACTCATTTCTATTGTTCGCCTATGGTGTAAGTTATGTGGAAACAGTAAGACCCCGCATTACGCGAAGTTTAAAAGGTAGGCGCTCCAATAAACTCTAGTGCTAAACCAAGCAGTGTTAAAAAGGAAACAGCGCGTACATATGCTCATATGTAAAGGGAATCAGTGTAACTGATTCAGATCAGTAACTGATCCCCTTAGCACCTTATATAGTTACCACAATGAAATACTTTTTCTTGTCGCCTTACTTTAATTTGTTTTACAATCACCTGTCGTAAGAAATAAAAACACCTTTTGGACCCACAAAACAGCATTAAAAAAGATACATATAGTGTACACCGTCGTTATATAGTGCAGCGCTTTTCGTTAGTGCATGCTCTTTTAATTTGAAAGCATATACAGGAATCTATATGATATGATATTTAGGAGAATTACAAGAATTATAACAGCGTAATTACGTAACACTGAAACAGCGTTAAGCGATCAGCGTAAGCGGAGTCTTACTATAAAAGGTGAAACAATGTTTTCAACCACTCAAAATAATATGGCTTCTCAACGATATAACACAAGTTAGCAAATCGTCGGGAAGTAAAAACAAATAACGGGACAGTTTCCACACCGTATACCGTATGCACATAGAAATTCCTTGCAAAAATTCGGACCGAACTTTCAAATAATACGGGCTCTCATTGGATAATACAACGAAAACAGAACATAGAGCAACGCCACGCACGTTGTCCTAGACGCAAGCAGCGAATTTCTATGTGTTTACAACATTATGTGCGGGAATACAACACACCATAAAAAACGTCATTATAACTATTTTTTTTAATTTACAGCAACGAGTGTTCTACCTATTTAGCCTTGATGATAACAGTGAATTCCGCTTTTCTTATTTGCATTCCACTGTTCACTGTCATTTTAGTCTTCAAAGCAGAGTGTATTGTCAATCCACGCTGTCATATTCTGAGAATCTGAAGGCTCCGAATCTGAATTAAGATATAATTCCAAGGGACTCCACCTAATATCTGAAGTTATTGTGTCTGACCATTTATTTGTTCTAAGCATTTGGTATATTTGAAAAAATACTGAAAAATAAGTATACATATTTGTGCTTAATTCTGGTTAAATTGTGTTCAATCTCTGACTAGTGAAAATGGATAAGAAATCAAGTGGAAGAAAGTCCGTTTGTCTGAAGTCTAATAATGCTTCGTCAGCTTCTAATTTGATCGCTTCTAGCCCAAGCAATGAATCTGACGACAATGCGTGTGTAGTTTGTTTTAAGAACGTTGACATATACTCTATAGGTGAATGTGATCATCCTGTTTGTTATGAGTGCTCGACACGAATGCGTGTTCTGTGTCAGCAGAATGAATGTCCTATCTGTAGGCAAGTGCTATCCAAGGTAATTAATTCGTTTTTAAACGAAATTATGACTACATTGAAATTTTTGGATTTTAAGGTTATTTTTACGTACGATAAATTGCCTTATCGAGAACTTGAGGCGAAGAATCGTTCCGAATATTATAGCAAAAAATATAAAATTGGTTTCTATAATAATAAAATACAGCAAGCCTTTTTCGACCTCCTGGATCATCAATGCCCGAAGTATGTTATCGTGAGCCTTTTCTTTAGGTGACTCGAAAATGTCGTTAACAAGCTTGTGTTATTGCAGATGTGATACGTTTCCTTATCGCACTTTTAATTGCCTTAAAAATCATGTGCGAAAAGAGCATGATCTACACTATTGCGATATTTGCACAGAACATTTGAAAATATTTACTTTCGAACGACGTTGTTACACGCAAGCTGAACTAGGATTGCATCGTGTTAAAGGCGACATGGATAACAAATCTCATCGTGGTCATCCTCTTTGTGAATATTGCAATTTGCGATATTTAGATCGCGATGAACTGTTTCGTCATTTACGAAGAGATCATTACTTTTGCCACTTCTGTGATGCAGATGGCTTCAACGATTTTTATAAGTGAGGCCTAATGAAATTTATTATCATTGCAGCATGAATAAATATTTTCATTTCATTTTTATTTTTCTCTCTCTGTCTATCTTTCTATCTCTATAGAGATTACGAAGCTTTAGCTGAGCATTTTCGAAAAGATCACTTCCTCTGCGAGGAAGGGAAATGCGCTACGGAACAATTCACAGGTGCCTTTCGTTCAGAGATTGATTATAAAGCACATGTAGCGAATGTCCACGGTAAGTCATTAAACAAGCAGCAGGTGAAGCAGGCTCGAACTTTGCAACTAGAGATAACACTTGGTAGACGAGGTCGGTCGGGACAAATCGAACAAAACGTAGCAAACGTGCGCTCGAGAGGGTGAGTATAAGGAGAAATATTTGTTAATTTCTAGTATATTCTCATACGTGCATAAATATTAATATTCAACCAATTTAATTATATCTTCTGGATATTTGTTGATTTTTCCGACAGGGTTGGATGTTGATAAAATTTGGAACGATTTTCCGTCATCCCTAGTCAAATTTGGTTTGTAGACAAACCGGTTTCGGCGATGTGTCATCTTCAGTGTCTGTTTTCGTTCTTTTTTCGGAGAACGAAAACAGACACTGAAGATGGCACATCGCCGAAACCGGTTTGTCTACAAACCAAATTTGACTAGGGATGACGGAAAATCGTTCCAAATTTTTATTAATTATATCTGGCTAAATGGCTGAAAAATTCTGGGCAAGCCAAACAATAATGCTTTTGATATATTTTCTGCCATTCATTCAGAGATGAAGAAACAATCGAATACGATTTACCCGTGCCTCAATCACAATCCAATCAGCGTTCTTTAACGATCGACGCACAGAACGAACGAGATTTTCCTTCTCTTGGTGCCGCTTCTGCACATTCGGTTTCTGTTATACGTCCATCATCGATATCTGTTCGGAATCATGGCAGAGCTGGTCTCGCTCGAACTAAAGAAAACTTTCCTGCTTTAGGTGGAGGTGGAGTAAAAGGAAGTAAGTTGAGATTTGTTTAAATCTTTTTTGTTTAAAATACAACAGTTGTTTGGTTTGTCCACAGCATCAAATGCAACGACCGCACATCGATCAACAAATTCATTATCGAATGTACTTCGAAAGCCGCCACACCAGCCAACATCAGCCAAGGGAGCTGTATCTCGTAATACAAATACAGCCGGAAGTACAAAAAATGCAAACAGTAATTCGACGGGAATGATTATTCATGTCTCGAATCGTCCCGTCTCTAACAATGCACAAACATCTAGTGCTCTTGATTTCCCAGCATTGCCAGTAGGCAAGCTAAAGAAAAATAGCACAATCCGTGATAACAATGAGTTGGCATTACACACTTTAAATTACTGTCGAAATATTTCAGGAAAGAATAACATGCAAACTGATGAACATGCTCCATTGTCAAATTCCAATTCATTGAATTTACATGGAAAATCAAAAATTAAAAATGGTATGGCATCCAGTCGTCAAGTCGATGATGATTTTTTGCCTTCAAATTCAAACATACCTCTGGAAAATGTTTCAGCAAAACATCGTACGTTAGTTGAAGATTATGTTTCCGTAGCAAATCCGAATACTTTTCAAAAAATTCAACTCGTGCAAAAGGAAGAACAAGAGGCTAAATTGAAGAAGAATCCACCCACAGATTCGAATGTGCCGAAATTGACAACTTTGGACTTCCCAACACTAGGTGCCACGAGTACCGTCAATAACGGTGTTTGTAGTAAAACGAATTTATGGGTGAAAAGACCACTTGATGACAAAAAACAACGTGAGGTGGATAAAAGCAAAGCTAAAGGTGTGTCCGCTTCAAAACAATTAATGGATGGATTATATAATAATAATGTTGTTGAAAGCATAAGTACGGGGGGAGCAACGGCTAAAAAAGATAAAAAGAATAAGGATCGAAAACAAAACGTACAAACAGCTGGATGTGATATGCTTTCGAAAACTAATAAAAATATCGAGGAGAAGAATAATTCTAGTAATAATGAAAATAAGTCTTCGAATATAAATTCAAATAAAATGAATAATTTACAAAAGGTGGGTAATCCAAATTTAACGAGTTCAAAGGGTCTGCCACCGCAATTTAGCAATGAGAATGAAAACAACGAGACTCGAACCACGAAATCACCACCAGTATTTCAGTCGAATGTTGTCGTTAACTCTGTTGCCAAATCACCGAATAATTTAACTTTTACTAGTTCACTCGGTGAGAGTTATAATATCGTACCATCGCACAGCTTCATACAACCACCGGATTCCGTTATCAGAAATCAAGTAATTTTGCAAAAAACGAATTCAGTGAATTTAAAATCTGTTTTAAGGGGCTTTCCTTTTTTATTTTAGAGGCTTGTTAGCTATTTTAAGGAAATTTTACCTTCTAATGAAGCTTTAGAAGAATTTCGGGAAATATCACAACATTTTCGTGAAGGAATTTATAAAGCATCGGCTTACTATGAACATTGCCAAGCTGTTTTAAAGGATAAATTCGATAAGATGTTTCCAGAGCTGTTAGCCTTACTGCCCGATATTAGCAAACAGCAAGTAAGCCCTCTTGTATTCCATGATATCAATTCTATCTACCGTTTAATTTATTACACAAATAATAGTAACATTTTTAAATTATGTTTTAAAAATATATTAGGAATTATTCTTGGTTCATTCGCAATATCTAAAAGGCTTATCCGGTGAGCAACGCAAGAAATCGCCTAATTTGGAAGTTTGCTCGATGTGCAAACAAGTAATGCTCAGGAGCGATGCAGACAGCCACAAAGCGATGCACAGTCTAAAGATAAATTTCCCAGAATTAAATTCAACTCTGTCGACAATGAAATCTTCAACTGGCAAATCCAAATAAGGATTATTATTCCTTGGAGGAACCAACAAGAAAAAAATTTAGTGGAAAATTAGTAAAGTTTGAATACATTTATACATATTTAAAAATGTACATTTAAAAATTCGAAAATTCTGTAATAACAACTTTTTTCGTTAATTTAATTTCTTTTCAAAATCGATGCTTTCTTCTTTTTCTTTTCGTCTGCTTGATTTTTTTTACTTTTTTCTCATGTATGGCGAACATAATATCTGCTTAAAAATACATGATGTGCATTTTAATTTTACAAAAAAAGACAAAAATAAAATTTGATAAATATAGTGGGATGCGAAATTCAAGATATGTATTACTTTTCATATGGATGCAAACATAGCCATTATTTATAAGTCATTATATGCATGCAATTTTCATTATTAATAATATAGAATCCGAAGTACATCTTGTAGACAACCAAAAGAAATAAAAAATAAACTTTTTACGCAATAAAAATACACAATACGAACAATGTTTTATTGGAAAAAGATTTTAATAAGCGTCCAGGCAATGTTAGTTCGATTATTTCAAAATCGATCAATTCGTTTTCCCCATAAGTGGGGAAACGAAAATAACCAACAAAATTTACTGAATTAGGGGGGTTACGACACAAAGCGAAGACAGTAGAGCAGTGTGAAATATAAATACGCTTTGTCGAGATGAAATCTGGGCTGCTTAATTCAATGCGTCAATGCTAAATGGCTGAATAAAAGCAAACGTGGTGAGTTGGATATTTTAGACTTTATTAATTTTAGAACGCCATCTGCGTCACAAATTGAAAACGCTTTCAAAAGGCCTCTTTTTAGAATTTGGGGCCAGTAGTATAGAATTATTTATTAATGCATTGAAAATGTTCCGATAGATTTATTAATTTGTTTATTTGGAAAGATTTAATTATATAGATAGGTTTGTTTCAGATATAAATATACATTTGCAATAATTGGATTCGTGTCTAATGACTAGACGGTCGCGCCATCTGGGTGTGACTAAGAAATGAAGGATGAATCTTGTTAAAATTTAACGCCACATGATATTTCACCCAAGCCATGATCCACCATTTTGCATTCTAAAATTGTGCGAAGGGAATTTTTATATTGCACGCAGAGTTTTTCTTAAGCAGAGTCACAAAAGTGATGAATTGTTTCATAAAAGTATTTGCTTAAAAATAGGAAGGATTGAACAGCGCGCGAGTTTTTGGAATTAAAGTTAGTTATAATATTAAGGAAAGTGTTAATAGAATTGATTATAAAAATGGCGACTACGCAATCAGGCGACACCCTTCAAAAAGAATTGAAAGTGAAACAAATTTGTCGTTTCTGTTTGAGTCAACAATATGACAAATTATCCAGCATTTATCAACGTGATACACGACTCAAATCATCAGCTCCGTTGCCCGTTCAAGTAATGGCTTGTGCTTCAATTGAAGTAAGTTTTTTGAGGGAGGGAGAGGGAAATGATAATTTTGTGCAATATAAACCATATTTGGGATGTATTTACGAAAATCCAACAAAACACAGAGCCATTATTGAGCCTGTGCTAATTTAAAAAAAGTAGGTGGGTTTCTAAATAGAAGCAATCTAACATTAAAGGGATTAGCCGATACAGGGCCCAATTTTTTTGGTTTATTAATAATTCTTCCAAAAAGTGAAATAGTCAATTAACTCAAGCGAGTGGTCCACAAATTACAACTACCTTAAAACAAATACCAATCTTGCATAAATTATATAATCCTTCCAGGTTTTCTCAAACGATGGAATGCCATGTATGGTTTGTAATGATTGCCGTTTATTTTTCGAGCACGCCTATCGATTTAAACAAATGTGTAAACGTGCTGAAGTTCTTTTGCGTCAATTTCCACTTACTGGTCAATGGCCGTCTCCGTTGCCCAAGCCTAAATTTCCGAAAGAATTGCTCCCCACAACAACAAACTTCAATCATCAACAACAACAGCAACGTAATCATCATTATCAACAACAACATCAAGACCGTTCAATGGATCAAATTAAAGTCTCGCCTCCTCTGCATCATCCCGTTCAAACAACTTCAACGAAAACATCCGATCTTTCGCTTCCACGAAAAAAGATACTTAATGCCGATCCGGCTGAATCACCCGAACCACCAGTACCACCCCGCCTAAAAAAGGAGAAGCTCGATAAAGAAACTACTAGCTTTCTTAATAAAATGGAGAATAATGAAGAACTTTCTATCGATGATGTTCATCGCTTAATGGACGCAACCGATCATGAACAAGTTGAACATACGCAGAGCGACCAACAACAACAGCAGCACCAACAGCAGTCGTCTTCTCAACCGCATCAAAAAATGACCCCGACAAAAACAAAACCAAAATTGCTGAATAAATCATCTATTCGCATTCTTAATAAAGACGCAGAAATTGTGCTCGAGCCAAGACTGAGCAAACCACAATTGAAACGCGATGTCGATGGAAATATGGCTGTGGTTACTGAAATATTAGATCCCGATGCAGTCTACGAGACCGAGCCAGATCCAGTAAAAGATGCTGCTCCGGTAGAAACCGTTGTGTTCCCGTGTCCACATTGCGAACGCTCATTTCCCTTGCGTCAGCTTCGAGATATACATATGGTTAATCACACACGAAGTCGCAGCTTCCAATGTCAAGAGTGTGAGAAATCATTCTTTTCGAAATATGATCTACAAAAGCATAGTTTGGTGCATAGTGGCGATCGCCCTTACAAATGTACCGTTTGCGACAAGGGCTTCACGCGCGCCACTCTTTTGTATCGACATGAAAGAACTCACACGGATATACCTAAATTTCTTTGTGTTTATTGCGAGAAACCATTTATTTCAAAAGAGCAAATGGAAAAACATAGTGAGCGTCATATGAAAGTACGTCGTTATCAGTGCTCTGTATGTAAGAAATCGTTCGCTTTTAAGCAAGGTTTAGAACGCCACGAGGTAGTTCATTCACGTGAACAACCATATCCATGCCAATACTGCGATCAGAGCTTTTCCACTCCCAGCAAACTAGCGCGCCATCTTACTGCTCATGCCGGCAAACGCCCATATCCTTGCAAATTCTGCCATAAATCATATTTACTATCGCATCATTTGACACGACATTTGCGTTCGCATAAATACGGTACAGTGGCGTTTATGTGCAGCGATTGCGATAAAGTATTCAAAACACGTGATGAACTTATCTATCATTCTGCTGTTCATGCGACACAAACTCTTGTCTGTCCGTTGTGCAAAGAAAGATTCGAGGATATACAGAGTGTCACTTTGCACATAAAGGAGCATGCAGATGGTGAAGCTTTTGCTTGCGAATTTTGCGATTTAATATTTATGACGGCCGAACGTCTTCAATACCATACTGAATGCGATCATGTTGGTGATATGGCAGCATATCGTGAGAACGATGAACAAATGCAAAGGCTCCAATCTGATTCATTTAAACAAGAAATATCCAGTAAAACAAATGATGATGGCAACTCCACCGAAAATTTGCGTATATTAGAGGAAACAATTGAAGAGTTCTTGGTGGATGAATTACCAGATGAAACCAATAATAAATCTGTACCAATACAAAATATAAAGGAAGAACATGAATGGGGTGTGTATAAAAGTATATTAATATATTTCAGCAATTTTAGTAATTTTTCTCTGACATATACCTTTTATAATTGCCGATCGATAATATGAATGAATGATTGAATGAGCGATGAATGATAATATGAAATTTTATCAAAAAATCCAGATAAACTTTAAATCGATATTGGTAATTCTCAAAAATGATATGAGAGAGCCTCTCCCAGTACTTTAATAATTTAAATTTGAGGAGAATATATTAATGCATTAGGAATATTTTAAAAACGTTTAATTATGGCTTTGAGGTTGAGTCCAGCCTTGTCTTACCGCCGAAGGCCACGATTTGTTGGTTCATCATTCCCATCTTATTACATTATGCGTAATTTTGTTTCGATGGAGATGTTGCATCTTATTAACCTCCTATCTAATTCAATTTCCAACTAAATAATTGCTAGTACATTCAAGGTAATCTTGGTATCGGTAATGATTTAAATTAGACAGTACGCCTTGTAATTTTATTGGCGCTACTTCCTAATGACATTATTGTTAAATTTCATGGTATATGTAATTGTTATCATTGGTTTGCGAGATTCCAAATATATCGGTTATTCCTTTTCAGTCAATCAGAACAGTGAGCAACCTCAAATACTCGACCAAATTGTTCTTCAGACAAATGTGAATATCGATGAGAATATTCTAGTGCTTGATGAAAATATTGTAGAAGCCAATGAAGAATTCGTAAGCGTGGAGTATAATCCTCCACAGCAGCAGCCACCCACAAAAATGCGCAAGGTTGCCACTCGCCAATCACAGCAACTCACAAAATCAGTGTCACCACAAAAGGAAAAATCCGGTGAACGGCGCCGAAAAATAGCTGAGATATCTCAACCTATATCAACCAATAAAATAAAAATTGAATTGGATGATGATACAATCGAGGAAGAGAAACTCCCAAAAATGTCACAGACGTCGAACGCCATCAACAGTACGACTAACACTTCAATAAATTCGGTTTTGAAAATGTTACCAAAAAGTGTTTCAGTACGTCGTAATCAGCCATCAAATTCGGAAATCAATTCAAATGAAAAATTATTAACAAAACGTTCTCCACAATTTCAAGAAGAAACGCGGAGGAGTAATCGTCGAAAATCCAATGAAAGCACTACGTCAAGAATTGCAAAAAGGTTGAGCTCGCCAAGTGAGAAATCACCAGGTAATCAAGATAAATCAACAGAGAAGAAGCAAATTGCTACAGCCTCTACTTCGACGGTTTCAACAAATAATTCATCGCAGAAACCACATGAAAAAACAAAAACTATGAAAATTATGATGGGTGAAAAAAAGGTTAAGGTCCAAAAAATTACTATAACCAAGGCTGAAGCCGTTGCTATGGCTAAGGATGGTCGCATTCGTATAAAAGATGGCAATATGGTTCTTTCAAAAATGCCTAAGCATGAATAGATTATTTGATTTTTATGGAAGATTTCATCATAACTTTCCAAGCTTGGTTTGGAGACTGTTCGAGAACGGCTTGGATGATCAAAACTTCTCAGAAAACTTAAGAAATATTAATTTCTGCAGTGCGACTATATTTTTGAATCGATTGGAGTTTATTGAATTTAAAACGAAAGTGAGTTAATCGTTGTCACAAAGCCTTAAGATAGGAAAAGTCTTCATTGAATTAACGCGCCACTGACACCTTGCTGGGTTTTTATATTATATAGCTACAGCTTGTCGGAAGTTACCTAGGTTAAGTGATTGTTTTAGTTTCAAATGTCTAATATTCATTTTTTCCAACACTTCAAAAAATGTATTACACTAAAAATGTATTATAATAATGCTTCAAAAATAGTTCATTAGTGTTTTTGTTCGTATGCTTTTGACATTTTTTTGTTACATAAAATGGAAAAATATCCGATCGTTGGATTTGAACCTTGCCATCCTAAATTTAATCATAGAGTAAGAAATAACTCTTTATTTTCTTACTCTATGATTTAATGGAGTACTTTTTGTTCTTACTACAATTAATATAGTACGTCCGGCATAACAAAGCACTTGAACACTTGACATTCAGAGCTTTACCCGGTTATATTAAATCACAAAATGTATGTTTATACCCATATGTTATACACATATATTCACTTCCTCTGCAACGCAATAAAGAAAGGGTGGAAGCCGTAAAATTTATATATTCCTGTTCAGAATAACCTGAGTCGATATTGCCATGTCCATCTGACTGCGGAAATCACGATTGCTGTCGAAAGTAGGGAGATATCGACATGAAATTGGGTACGAATATTTATTGTCATCGTTGGCATGTATGGGATTGAAAATTATGTAAATCTTGACAATATCGCACCTAATTTTTAAACAAAATTGCCTCAGGAAGCCGATTTTTAAGTTTTTATATTCAGGCATGAATTTTATATCCGTTTGTTGGTATTAGATATCACTTCACAAAAATGAATGGAACGCTCTCTTTTTTATAAATATTGGTTTTAGAATCAGGCTATAAGTTTATGTTAGGGGTGTAGCGTAATAATTATCGTCCGGGCCGGAATTAGCATTCTTGTTAAACTTCAATTACCCTATGACACTTAATAAAAGGCGCCGGCAGAGGTGAAATCTCAACTGCTTTTGGTAATTCATAGTCGAACTTTTTATAATGTTTTAAAGAGCTGCATAGTTTTTTAATACTGTTATTTCACAGCCAGGTCCTTAGACTCTATTGCCAAGACGTTAAAAATGAACTGATCGAAAAATATTAGCGAGGTCCCTAAAATGCAGTTATGAGCTATGTTGCTTGGCTAAAAGTTTTGTGCTTTCTATGTGCTCCCGTGGCGCTGTTTTAGCGATTGAATTGCCAGAAATTTGTTAATATTAGAGAGAACATTAAACATTAATATTAAGAGAGATTTTAAAGAGAACATTATAATTTTGATAGGTAATAGAAAAGTAATACAATTAATAAAAAGGCCATTGGGCGGACAGGCATTACCGCACTTTCATGCCGCTTTTTATTTTCTGCGCCTTTTGCTCAGTTTTTGTTTCTGCTTAGTTATGCTTTTGTAGACGAAGAGGAGTTATGGGCTAGTTGTTTAGTATATATTTTAAATTGACGCAACATTATTTACTGTTCCTCCAATTGAATTAATCGTATTTGCCAGAACACTATAGTGTTCGTTCTTGATTTTTAATGGCCCGGTAAAAATGTATTCTTTTCTCCTTAACAATTAATTTCAGAAGCAAAAAATTAATAGAACAATAAAATTTTCAAAAGGGAATAACGTCTACACCTTTTTCAATTGTAGATCAGAATTTCTCATTAGTAAATCAGAATTTTTCATTTGTTAATCAGAATTTTAATTTGAAATCGATATTTTTCCAATGTCATTAACCGAAATTTTAACTGCACGTGGTAGCATTTCGTGAATCAAGTTTTATGATATTACCAATCTTACCACAACGATATATATGTACATATGTAGTAGCAACACTTAACAAGTAACAACTATGTTAGTGAGCCCATTTGCCAATCATCAT
Source organism: Physocephala rufipes (assembly GCA_963966595.1). Classification (NCBI taxonomy): domain Eukaryota; kingdom Metazoa; phylum Arthropoda; class Insecta; order Diptera; family Conopidae; genus Physocephala; species Physocephala rufipes. The sequence continues at coordinate 14,001,042 of OZ016505.1, read as the reverse complement.
ATCCTAAAAAAAGCGCCCTTGTGTGATGGGTTGACCAATGCTGCACTTCTATGGAGCCATTACCCTTGAAATTGCTTTCAACTTCCTGTTGGAATTGCTAATTTTATTATGGTTTCAACATAAATATACAACATAGTTGGAATGGGTATGGGTTTCAATAAATATACAACATGGTTGGAATATTTATGTGTGATTTGCAAAAGTCTTTGACCATATTACCTGTTGGATTGAGCATTGGGGAATATGGCCGCAGACGCAACACTATTGCCCGATCACATGGGCGCTGAACAACTGCAGACTCCTGTATGCTGAACAACTGCATAAAGTGACGCGTTAGTAATAATTTTTGAGTGAAACTACTTCATACACATTTCGCAATACGCTGGTTTTGTTCCGGTTTTAGGATCAATTTTGTTCGTCTTCTATTTTTTTACGTAATTGCTCACATACAAAACTTGAAAAAATTTTGTGCTTTCTTTACCAATTTCTATAATTCTGGGATCTGCTGACGCCTTAAATGCCTGCTATATGCCTCTTCCGTCTTAGTCTACCAAACTGTAAAACGTTGAATTCGCTTTATATCTTAATCAACTTATGACAAATAGTTGCCTCAGAATTCGGATTAATTGTTTTCTAAAAATTCTAAATTGTCTGTAAAGTCGCTTTCTGAATTGCCTTTATTAATTCACTTTATAATAATGTTGGTCCCAGTTGAATTTTTGGAAAAATTACCTTTTTAAAAATTTTTGGAAAAATTGTTCTTTTTAAAAATTATTCAAATGTTTATCATTATGTAACACTATATTTTTTAGATTTTAGTTATAAACCGTATTGGCAAAACAGACCAAGGGCAAGAGAATGATTATTGTGGGATGTATTTGGGAGGGAATCTTAAGTAATTCAAATAAGTTAAGTAAGTCAAATGCTGAGCTTAATTTGTGAGTGGTTTTCGCCATCTCTTCAGTGGTCGTTGTATTAAATACTCCTTTCACATTTACATTAAATTTTATTCTCAGTTTAGATTGAAAAACTTCCTAGTGAGTTTGAAATTTCATAAAACGGAATTCTCTTGACTTCTAAAACCTCCCAACCGATTTAAAAAATAACATAGTCGATTTGTTGATAACTTAGAGAATCGGAGGATTGCAAACTAGATGTTTACGTAATTTTTATTCATCATACTCTTATCATTCCTTTTAGTATACAAAACTCCGTGTCTCAGAACTTCTTTAGTCCTCATAACCATCAGGCAACGGATTTGTATGTGGATTATGGAACAGGCTCTTATTTCCATCACCCCATGGGAAGCGTTTCTCTCGTCTTCGTAAGTAGTCATATTTGACAAATTCAGGACGGGGGTGGTTATGCTCCTCCTGGTGCTTCAAATATGCATTCAACATACATAGACCAACAGCCGGAAAAGCAACGAAAAAACTCAAGCGCTTCCATAATTTATAACCACCTAAAAGGACGAAAAGAAATCATTAATTAATCGGAGTTGAGCATATGAAGTTGAAAAAGTTCTCAAACTCTAACAATTTGATTTTTCAGACATTCTTAATTATTGCATAAGAGGCTACGCCACTCGGAGGCAACCTTTAATTGGAATTTTTTACTTCGCTATAATTTATTCTATTTTTTACTTACCAGAATGTTCACCATCAGCAGCAGCTGTTGCGTAAAATTTTCGCAAAGGAGTTGCTAATTGACGACGAATATTGGCTGATAAAACCATAGACATTTCCAGTGATCCTTCTATACCGAATAAAAAATCAATGTCTATATATTATTTTTTTTATCACGTTTGACATTTGTTGATAGTGAAGTTTTACCGAAGCATATCGAAAAGGCTAATGTAAATTGGAATTGTATGCAGTAGGAAATTTTCGATATTTTGCGACAATTATAGGAATGTCAGCGCTGCTGACGCTTACGACAACGACAGTAGTAGAAAATTTTCTACTTTTTTTGGTCGTCGCTCGTCTTGTTCTCCTTTTCTCCGTTTGTTTACTTTAAATGACATAAGTAATTATCACAATTGTGTTGAAATTACAGACATGTTCTCTGCTAACTTCAGCGATAGCAGAGTTTTGATGTGTCAACGCGACAAATGTCGCGAGGTTGTGTTTATAGCATTACTCTTCAGTCTCGGTGATTTTAGGTAGTAATATTCTGTCACCGTGACTTCCAACTTCGCGACAACTTTAACAATTCGTCCAACTCAGTCGCTGCGTGAACACTCGTTGTTACGATTATTGTTTGTTCGAACCACATTGGTTCGAAATAATATTCTTAAACAATTATGTAACATAATTTTTATGTAATATAATATATAATTTATAAATTAATTTATAATTTTGAAGAAAATAAATTAAGAAATAATTGAAGAAAAATTAGTTTTTGTATTTTCATTTGAAAATTTCAGAAAGAGCTTAATGAAGGGATAAGGGAAGAAAATGTATATAGAAGTATACTAAACACAGATTATCCACAAACAATACCTCAAATACTTAAAGTTTTTTAAATGGATTAAAAGAAAAGTTAGGAAATGTGCAAAGAAGCAATAGTCTTTTATTGGCAACATTTTTAGATCCACGGTTTAAAACTTTTGGAATCTCCGACACCGCCGCAACAGAAAATGCTATGAAAATTGTAATAACTGCAGTCGTTGCACTGTACAATTCTCAAAAAGTTTCAGCCACAAATATTCAAGTAGAAAGTGCTGTACTTAGAACTCAAAATCCTACGTCCATATGGAGTTCAGGAAAAGCTCTGCACTCTCGCAGCGTCCGTTCCATGTGAGAGACTTTTTTCAAAAGCTGGCCGAATTTTAAACGATCGTCGAAGCCGGCGAAGTGAAAAAAAGTAAATATGCTGCTCTTTCTAAACACTAACTGTAAATACTCTAAATGAGCTACTGTGAATATTATTATTAATTAATTTCTTTATGAATTCACTAATTTATGTAATATTAATTTTTAATTAAAATAAAAGAAAGAAAGAAGAAAATGTAAAAAACAAAGAAATTAAAATGAGAAAATTGTACCTAATTCCTAAGAAAAGTGTACCATTTCTGAACGTATGCAACTAATGATTCCTCTCAATTAAATCGAAACAAAAAGTCAGGCTTTGGAAAAAATTCACTTCAGCTCTTCAAGCGAATGAGCCTTAAATTATTTGTACTGAAAAGGACTATTTTCGGAAGTAGTCTATTATCGCAAACTAATTCTATTAGTGAAATATCCACTGAATTTTCATCGTACTCTACCAGTCAGGCCAAGTTTCATTGCCATTTGAGCATATTAATGGAAAACTTTCTTTTTTTGAATCCGATACACTTCCATTTACTTTGCTTTACAAGGAGTTTGTTGCAAAAAAATAAGACGTAAACCGTTACGTCGATCCAAATTGAATTATGTACAAGGTATCATCTGAAATGTTGGGGTATGTCATACCCACAAATTTAAAAGTTATTGAGTAAAACTAACTTAAAAATTTAAAACTATTCCATAGAAAAGTTTGGTACTGGGGTGAGATATCAAGGCGAGATATTCAAAAGCAATTAACGGACAAGCTGACTGGTTCGTTTTTGATCCGTGATTTCGAAAACATCGGCACGAAATTTTCACTGTTTCTGCATTGTTAACTATCTGTTGGAACCATCGGACCAGATTACGAATCTATCTCTGAAAATATTGAAGATATTCTATTGCGATGTGCGAACGACAATTTTGTGTTTTGTTCGAGTACCGAATGAATTTCATCCTCCCTTTCCTTAAAAAATGTCAGCTAAGTCGTTATTTACAATGCCTAAATTACAAGATTTATGCCGAAGAGTGAACCAGCGCCATAGCACGGACGAATAACTTGGCAAATTGCCACTTCCGCTAAAGTTACATGAATATTTAAAAAATAAAAGGGAATTGATTTTTTAGTTAATTAAACTAATTAATGATAATAAATTAATAAAACTAATTAAACTCAATTAATTAATGCCAGTTTTTGAGGATGACGAATCTCGATAGGTTTAAGTATAAGTATTACTTAAGTATTATTATAGTATAATAAGTATTATTATAGTATTATACATCAATTATTTAATATCATGAAATATCAGGAATAAATGAATTAAAATGCAAATTCTTATCAGAAAATATCAATGTTCGGCAGATATGCGTAATACGTTCAGTTGTATTCGTAAATACAATACGTAAAAAATATGTAAATGTTTTAACGCAACTTAATCGGGTATGTTTTGAAATCCGCATCGGATTTGCTGACAAATCGGAAATGAATTCTGATCCGAATTTAAAAAGGTCTGCAATCCGATCGAAAATGAGCGATTCGAATTCGAACATATTGTTTCGAACATATTATCAATATGTTCAAAAATTAAAATTTTCTGAACACGCACTTAGCCAGCAATAAAGGCTCAACCATAATGGCCGTAAGCGAAATTAAGTTAATGTCAAAAGTTAACGACAATGAAGCTTAATTTTTGTAAAATTATTGAATTGCCCATAATAAACTTAACAAAAACTTAACAAAATTGACAAAATTGTTGTGTAATAAATTCCGCCATTGTTGATGTTGCCAATTGCAAAGATAACAAGTTGTTTAAAATGTTACATCGGATATCGTCAAAAAAAATTTTATCTGGCAACAAAAAGCTGTTTATGTTAATTTTTGTTAAGTGATGTGCGACCAGTTTCGCTGTCACATTAAGGTTCCTTAATGTTGCCGAATTTAACGAAGCTTTTCTTAATTCATTATGGTCACTCAGTATGATTCGCGTGTACTCGCACATCACATAATTTTTTGTTAATTTCGCTTACGGCCATTATGGTTGAGCCTTAAGAGTGGATCTACATTGGGGTCGGGATAACCTTAAAGGCCTGATTAGTCGTACATTCGCTTTTTTTCGAACACGAAACTCAACTGTCAAAACTCATAAGCTATATGCAGTTCGTGTGGTTGCGAGAATTTTCCCCGCAATATCAAAATCATTTTGATATTTGGTTAAGTTTCGAAAAATTCTCTCAAATTCGAACAAAGTGACAACTAAAAATGTGTGGCCACATGAACCTTTCACTTCAATGTATATTTACCAAGAAATGGACGACGAAAGACTAATTGAGCTTGTTCGGCTAAATGAACTATTATATAACAAATTCAAACCCAGCTATAAGTTTCCAGCTGTGAAGAAGAGAGTGTGGGAGGAAATTGGAGGAATTTGCAAATAATTGCATGAATTGTTAATAAAACCAACCAGCACAGCTGTCAAAAAGTGTGAAATTTCTATGAATGCCATTAAATTTGAATGAATTATGAATTTCCCATTAAAATCCGAAGAAACAGTACATAATTATTAATAATAATCAATAATAATACTTTATTTTCTATAATTACTTATATTATTTAGTAATATTTGAGTTAAAGAAATCCAAAGAATTTTTAAAATATAAAATTCATCAAAAAATGTCCACAAAATTCCCACTTTCGATATGGTTCGACGAGATTGGCAACATCATAATCAATTGAACCTCCTGCAACCCGAAAAATTCGAAAAAGTAAACAATTACGAAAACGTACGACTAATCAGGCCTTAAGCGCTAATATATTGCTTTGGCTTTGCCAGCACAGTAAGCGCTCATTACGGTAAAGAAAATCTGTGCTATTTTGTTGCCGGCAAAACAACAACAATTTTGACCCTTTCGGGTATTTCAGTATATGTATACACTGAAGTGCTGGATGTTTCCACATAAATTCGATTAGATATTTGTTCTGCTTTCCATTCTTATGTTTTCCCCTGGAAAATTAAACGAAATCAATTTAATCACAGTTATAAATTATATGATTATTAATTGTAAACAAATTATAAACAAATAATATATGTATATCCTGAAATTACATGATTATAAACAAATAATAAATGCTATTTAAATTAATTTATTTTTTAAAAATGTATTTATTTATTTAATTTTTTTAATTTATTTTATTTTAAAATTGATTTTTTTTAAAATTAAGTTCACAAACACTTGCTTTCTCTGCAGAATACTTTTACGATTCTCAAATCCCCATCTAAGTAGTTTGACGGATTTATTCCGGTAAAAATATCCGACAAGTCGGAATTGAGAACACCTCAAATCCAATAAAAACGTACATCGGATTCATAATTGAGCATCGGAATTCAGAAAATCTCCCACATAAATATCATCGGAAACAAATCCGATTCCGAGCAAAATCGGGATTCAGAACATACCCGATAATTCATGTACATAATCAGCTGTTACGCAAAATAAAAGTAAGGTTTAATGAAGAACTTGTATGAATGGTTTTGTTGGTGTATTTCGTCCATATTCGACTGAAGCATTTCCCAATAGTAATCTCTCTTATCAATAAATCTATTGTACCTGCCAAATTTGAGATTTGATGGTACCCTCGCGGGAGAGTGTGCTGTAGTATCGTGGAGTGCTTATGGATAAGCCATTAAAAATATTTGAATAAGATTATCTAAATTACGTTGGAATTTGCCCATTACTTCCATAAATATTCTTCTACAGTACGATTGCATCTTTCTACCATTTCGTCTAATTGTGGACATAAGGCAGTCGTTCGAGTTTTCTTGATTCCCAACAATGAACACATTTCCAGACATATGACAGACTTTCCCTCATCGGAGTGCAATTCAATTGGTATACCAAATCTTGTAGCCCACTTCTGGGCTACAAGATATTATTCCTGGAGTCACTAGTCGGAAATGGTCGAACAGTGCTCCTGCATTGTACTGCTGCAATTTGCCTTTACTTATAGCCCTTGGACCTTCAGTTTTCATACATTTGGTACGGTTTTTTATTCATTCTGCAACTGATTCTTTGCAATTTTCCCAATAGAACCACTGTTTGATTTTCTCTAGTGCCTTTGTAACATCGAGATGCACTCCATTTATACCGTTGTGGAATTCCATCAATACGTCTGTTATTCTGGACTCCGGCATGACAATCTAATTGCGTGCATGTTTTCCATCCTTGCCTTCCCACGTACGATGCACTACTCCATTTATTAGCTTTATGCTATCCCATTGCACCCAGTATGTATTTTCCAATGGACTTCTTTGGTTGGTCTCTAAATTATTTCAATGGCATCTATGACCGCTAAATCTTTATTTCTGAGTTGGCAATCTCTCGCGGCCATTCTTCTCCGAGTTTCAAATTTGTTAATCGCGCATCGACTATTCCATCACATTCACATCCAATACACATAGGCGCTGAAACGACGTTTCCAAGTATATTAGCATTTCCATGCTCACAGTTTTGAAGTAATTTTATCCAGCCCTCAATCTGTGTCTCCGGATTTTTAAACTCTAAAAAACATCTGAGTGCTGCATGATCTGTTCTTAGGAGAAAATGGTGTCCATAAAAGTATATGCGGAAGTTTTTGACGCATTCCACCACTGCCAATTATTCTCGCCTGGTTACGCAATATTTCCTTTCTGGTTTTCCGAGTACTCTGGTGTAGTACCCAATTACTTTCCTGGAGATCGACTATCTGTGACAGCACACATCCTGTTCCATGTGCGCTAGCATCTGTGTCCAAGAAACTTTTTTCGCCAAGATCTGGATATGTCATCACTTCAGCTGTGCAGCATAATTTTTTCAACTGATGGAAAGCATTTTCTCCTTCAACGTAAATTTGAAATTATTCTTTGAAAGGTTATGTAAGCTTCGGGCAACGCTGGCAAAGCCACTTACAGTGCGTCGATAGTAGGTACATAGTCCGAAGAAATGAAGTTCCTTTGGGCCGTGTTCCACTAGACATTCAAATGTCTTTGGTGTAATCGCATAATCCAAATGTCATTACGGAAAATTGCCACAATCCATCTCCAACGATAACGACAGTTTTCTCACGATCGGCTTTCCACTATTTCGCGATAGAGGGTAGCTGTCATTCTTGGTGACGTCATTCAATTTTCGATAGTCGATACATGTACATCCTTAAGTCATGTCTTTCTTTTTAAGTAATACGACTGGTGAGCTCCGTGGGCTTGTTAAAGATTCAAATATTCCATCTTTCTATATATCTTTTATTATTTGTTCTGCCTCTTCTCGTTTTGCTAGTGGAACTCTGCGCAGAGCTTACCGAATCGGTTTTGCATCGCCAATTCTATCTGACGTTACACAACAGCGGTCCTTCCAAATTTATTGTAATCACTAGCAAATATGGAGCTATATTTCTCCAATACGCGTTTTGCTTTTATTTTTTCCAACCAACTCCACTCATTGAACCAATTGTTTGTGGTGTTGGAAACTTTTGTGTCTCCTTTGGAAACGTCGTTCTCGTATTTATTTAGAGAGTTATCGCAATTAAGCACAGCTTCCACAGCTTGGCATTGTCCTATCACCTTGCTTTCATTAAGAGTCTTATGAGCCCATTCACTATCCGATTTTGAATGCCCTTATTGTTGGTTTGTACAAAAGTTCGACCAGCCAACATATTCGACGTCGTTCTTCTTCTCTCCACTGCCCACAGTTTGCCAGTTCCACAATCTCCATCCACACATGCCTATAAGATTGATTCGAACTTTGCTGGAATCTGATGTTGGTGACTTATACCAGAGATAATGAGATAGGAAACTCTTTACCCACAAAAAAATGTGGCAAAAAAAAACCAAAATTTTACAAGACCGAAACTCACGTACAGCTGTTATATATATGAATGCGTAATTCACCATATTAAATGTCACGTGTGATATTTCATGAAAATATGTAAACAACAGTTCGCTTCGTCGGCTTGATTTGAAAGCATGTTTTGTGCTCTGTTTGATTTGTGAAGTGAAGATAATAAAAAAAAGAGTCACGAACAAGAATTTAAATTGTATAAGTTCTATAAAGTAAGTTCGATATAAGTTCAATTAAGTTTAAGTAAAAGAAAATATTAATGCGTAAATGTAGAACATAACACGGGCTTCAGACAGAATTCGGATGTTCGTATAGCCTTTGAGCTGGCCAACACCACTGGTATCTTATTTTCATGTAACCACAAATCCCAAAAACATTCCAAAATAGAATAAAGAGCTGATGAATATTTTTTAATCCTGTAGGAAAGAACAACAAGAAAGAGTTACAAAAGGAAATGCACGGTAACAGCAAGGAACAATTTTTGGGAGCGCTGGAAGGCAAACAATTAATTTGCAACCAAGATAGTATAAAGCAGCCTACACAAAATAGAAATAATCAAGTGAAAGACGCCACTTAATTCGAAAAAGAAATTGAAACAGGCGCGCCTAACAAATTATTCAATTCACAAGAACTCAGTCATCAAAGTAAAACAGGCTCCATACTTTTTAAAATTTACGGTAATTCTATTAAATATTTCATTTTTCGTCGCAATCGATTAATATAGTCAATTCTTTCAGATTTTCATTGATTTTAATGCGCGAATGAGCTAAACTTTCCCCTAGTTCTAACCAATTCAGAACGCTTAACAATTTATGGTAACTCACCAAGCATTATAACTCTCCTGCATGAAGTTTTCAAGAATGGCAATGAGACTAAATAATTTAAAACGTATAGAAGGCGCGAAGTAATACAAAAAGTAAAAACAATATAATGGTCGAATTCTAATTAATTTTAGTGAATAATTTTCGTAATTGAATTTAATTTCTTTTTGAAAGATCATGTGCTTTAATAAATTTACTTTTAATCATTTAATAATAAAATTCCAAATAGTATTTAAATGTATGTACGTCAATTCTCTTACAGATTCTCAGTTCTCTTACAATTCCCAGGCTGAAACCACACCGAACCATCAATACTCCTAGAAAAATATAAAGGTCATTAAATGTAAAACACAAAAGAATGTTTGTACTTACCTAGGAAATTATGGAAAGGTTCAGCTTCCGTCCAATTGTTGACTTGGTGTGGTTCCAGCCTTAGTAAATATATAGAAAATTCTTACTAGAACCTTAATAATTAGTCTTATTTTACATGTAAATGTTATTAGCTAACCGCCGGCCAACTGGATATTTTTACTGCTACCAATTAGTGAGCAAAAATTTCCAATTCGCAAGCTTACCTTTGGCAATGGACACTTTCCTTCGGGAACGTATATAATTTTGTCCCGCTGGGGCAGTTTCGGCAGCAAATCCTTATTTTTGTCATTTTTCGCTATATTTTTCACTTAATTTTATTATTTTACTCTTTCCAATTATTTTAAAAACAATGTGGTGAAAATATCAGTGACGTCAGTGGAAAACTATATTACGCGTCTAATATACGCGTGTATATCTTCACACTCGCTCTTTGTTTTATCCTCGTTCGCAGTTATCACGATTTAGCTAATTCGGGAGTAGACCGGGGATTAAAAATAACATTCATAATAAAACATATTTTCCATCTGGCTTCTCACAAATTACATCAAATTTCTTGTTTAAGCAAATAATACCTTCAAATCTATGTGGATATAAAAAACATGTACACCCGCAATTACACAGTAGTCAAAAAAATGTACCTGAATGGGAATGTTTTTATGTATAAATTTTAACTAAGTTGAAATCTCAAAATAATTGCATAAATGATATGTCAATGGGGTCTAAGACCAAAATTTTTCATTGGAAGACTGACGTCATTGGGGGCACGGTAGGTGAGTTTGAGCGTAAAAATTACGTCATTGGGGGCACGGTAGGTGAGATTCTGAGTGAAAACGTCATCAATTTCCTTCCGTTTCCACTAACACTACTATGCATTTCGGCATCAAATCTACAACCAGAGTTGCACTTTTCAGAAGTTTCCTATCTCTTTATCTCTGCACAAAATGTCCTTTCAAATCAAGCCGTCGATGCGAACTGTTTACATATTTTCATGAAATATCACACGTGACATTTAATATGGTGAATTACGCATTCATATATATAACAGCTGTACGTGAGTTTCGGTCTTGTAAAATATTGGTTTTTTTTGCCACATTTTTTTGTGGGTAAAGAGTTTCCTATCTCATAATCTCTGATTGGTGCGAAGTGTCCTATCTCTTTATATCTGGTAAAGTTTGTTTGGGGTGGCGTTCATAATGAATAAATTTCGTGTTAAAATTGATCTATCGAATTTTTTCAACGATGAAAGGAAATTAACTTTTATTTTAATTGATCCTTGCTGGGACAGCGTTAGTTGCCTTCAAAAAAGAGTTGAAGAAATTTTTGATCTTGATGGCTTATGGTTTGTTACTCTAGAGGGCTGTTTTCTTCCACCGCAAGAATCGATTCATGTTATCAAATCCGATGATGTGCTTAAGTAAAAGTACAATTCCCTTAAAAAAATTAGAAATATAATTTTAATTCATTTCTTTTAGAGCGTTTACTGGACTCGACAGTGAAAAAAAGAAACAGAAAAAGGGTAAGAGATTCCGAGTATCAGATGAAGTAATTCTAGAGAAAACAGCTTCGCCAGAAAGTGAGGAATTAGGTCCAAAACTAAAAACACGTAAACGTAATACACTTGATACCGTATTTACACGTTCAACACCTAACGAAGCAAGGTCTCGCAACGAAACTGTAAGACCAATCGGGAGGAGCAGTACCGTGGTTAATGAGATCACAAGCACAAATGAACAATTGGGATTTATAAGATTTGAACAACAACAACAACCTGAACATGCTCTGCAAATCTCCAATTTTAGTTCAAAGGAAGAAGATATGGATTCGTGCGATACAGATAATCAGGAGCAGAGCGCTGGAAGCTCTACTGCGGAAAGAGTAAAGAAACGTAAGCGTAAAAAATCTCAAAAACAAAAAGATTTAGCGGGGAGTACTGTTAATGCCGCGACTGGAGGAGTTGTCACAAATAATCACAGTTCAGATGATTCATTTCCGACTTCACATGAATTTTACAATAACCTTGAAAGAGTTTCGACAACATCTACTGATAAGAAATGTTTACCAAATGAATATGTAACTAAAGTAATATTTCATTGTCCTCTAATGGAAGCGAAATTTGAAAAGCCTCGAATTTTTCCATTAAAAATTAATCGAATTCTTACCACTAATCATTTCAATGCTGTTGAGGATAAAAAGGATAATTCGGTAGTAAATGGAGAAACGGGAAGTCAAAACAACGCTCCCTCAGATTGTGAAGGAAGAGATGGTAAAAGATTAACCAAATCGCCTATAATTATACAGGAGCATATAGTTATCCCTCAGCCAATTGATAAAGTAATAAACAAGAGAGACTCCATAACAGAACAATCGAGTATGAAACAAATCACATCGGGCCCGGATGATTCTAGTGTTATAGCAATTGAGAGCGAGGGTGAATGTGAAATCGAGAGCGGAGCTGATTCACATGACGAAAACAACATCACATCAATACCAGAAGTTATTGACCTTAATGCATCTGATGACGGTAACTGTTAATATACGATATATTCATTCTATAAAATAGTTTGTCACACCTGCCCATATGCTGTGTTTTATATTTAGATCAACAGCGTAAAAATATTCAAATTAAACCTAGCAAAAAACCTATTAAAAGGCTAGAGGGATTATCTATAACCAAAATGGTACCATTCACTGTAAATCTTGTAAATTTGCCACGTTCAGGAGATATCGTTATTTTTAAGGTGAAATATATCCGAACAAAATTTACAAATTTATTTAAAAAAAATATTTTAATAACAGTTGCAGCGTTTGGATGGAATAACATCTGGTTATATTGCTGGAAAATGTGAAAATGTAAACAGCCGTACTAGAAACATCAAATTGTATATTATTGGTATGCTTAAACAAACTAATTCGATATGCCTAACTACTAGCTTAAGTCATTTCAGATGGTGTACATGAAATCAAAGGTATATCACGGAAATATTTGTGCCTCGTTGATGATTCCAATGCTACACCGGAGCGATATTTACAAGTCAGATTTTCCGACATGATTAAACCCAAATTATTTTCAGAAAATGGATCGATCTAAGGTTATTTTTAACAAGTACATTGGAATTATGTAGTCTTATTTTGTACTCCTTTCAATTTTAACCATTTACTTTTGATTCGTACGCGTTTCTTTTAAGTATTATTATCGTTAAAATTTTGGGAATGTCGAATATTTAAGAATGAAAATATCACTGATGATGCGGTCGCCCGGATTGTTTGTGTGACATTAAGCATTTGATCAGTTCGCACTGTTGTGCGCTTAAAGTTTGTTTTTAGATATTCGCAGAATTTGTATTTTCCAATTATATAAAAGACGATGCGTGCAATGGTAAAATATATGAGATGAATAGCAGAAATATTGCGTGAAGTAATGAATTTGTCTGCAAAAGAAATAGAGAATTCGAATTACATCAATGCTGGTCGGTGCGTCGATAACTGCATAGAAAGATTCATTCAATTTTTGAAGTAAAGCGGGACTCAGGCGGGTGAATTTCCAAGGTAAGGTTTATACGGTAAAACAACCTCCAGAAATTGGCATCTAGGAAGATTAGTGGCCCATTTATAACCTGCATTCATTGCGAATTTATGTACTTGTTTGGAAATATTTGTGATCGTTAAAGGATTCATCCTGTTTGGTGGTTATCAACCATAATTTTATCTAATTTTCTGTCAACGAAAAAGGTTAAAAACAATATCGCTATTCGTATTCCTGAACGAAATTCTTATGCTTTCATAAATTTATTTTTTATGTTTCTCAATAATTTCTAATAGTTCATTGGCTTCCTCTGAAGTCTTGACACGCAATAGCATTGGTGTCGGTTTTTCAGCTTCAGGTACCGGAAGACAAATCAACATAACGTTATTCTTGCCCATGCGTTGAGCTGGTATGGCGGCACTGAGTATTAAATTTACCAAGATATTACCCAAATTTGTATCAGCTCGTACTAGTAATTGAGTTTTCTCCGAATCTTTAATGGGCTTTAAGTACAGAGTACCAACGCCGCGATCAGTAAAACTTTCATTTTTTTTTACAAAGACCTTACATTTTTTGGAAAATAGTGCGTCATCTTCAACAACCTAAAAATATATGGTAATCTCCAGATCAAGTAAATAATTTTTGTTTCGTTTTTAGAGGTTTTACCTGTTTAAATTCTACTTTTGGTGGTTGATCGTCTTCATCATCATCATCATTTTCGGTAGTATTTAGCGGCGCTGCTGGTGGTTTTATATTGGCAAATGAAAACGGAGTTGCGCCAGGAGTAAAACTGAATCCGGTTGATCCAGTCGACTTCTCCGAATTTCCAGTTTTTGGATTGGATGCATTACCGAAGCTAAATGTAGATGTAGTAGTGGAAGTAACTATCGCTTTAGATTTATCATCTTCTTTTAGTCCAAAGGAAAATCCATTTGTTTTTGACAATTCAGCTGATTTCGCTAAATTCCCGAAGATGCTCGATGTGATCGCTTTCGGTTCGGGAGTTATTGTGTTTGTTGACGATGATGCAGAAAACTTAAAACTGCCAAGTGTGATATTTGTCTTTATTTGTGGTTTGTCGCTATTGCCTTCATCAATTGTAGTATTGGTGGAACCGGACGGCTCCTTTTCTTTTTGAATTTGTTCTAAATATTTTTCGTAATCTTTGAATATTGGTGTTAGAATACATAAGGGATTCTTATCAACATGCGTTTTAATCCAGTCACTGACGGCTTGGTTAAGGCTTCTTAATTTACCATAATAAGTTGAATCATTCCGTGATCCTGTTGAAATTTGAGTTGTAGTGGTAGTTTTATTTATCTCCGGATTTGCAGTGCTCACTGTCAGAGAACTACTACTGTTATTACCGAAGCTAAAAGTAGGTTTCGCTGCTGGAACACTTGATGCCGTCTGACAACTGAGACTGGTATTCACAGCGTTGGGTAATTTAGAGAGAAATGAAAACGGTGAAGCATTGTTACTTATACTTCCACTAGTATTCGGAGTTGAGCTCGGTTTTCCAAAACCTTTTGGAAGTCGCGGTAGGATTAATATAGGAAATCAACAGATGTTAATTTCAAAAATTACCAGAGAATCCACTAAAAACGCTCTTATTGTCGCTCCTTCCATCGGTTGCATCAGACGCCGCTTCGGGAATCTTTCGACGAGCTTTCTTAATAACACGCTTAGTTAGTTCCTCATCTGTGGCTGTGCGGAATGTTCCGCGATCTTCAGGCTCTTCTTCCTGATCCCAGTTATCATGATTCAAATTTGAGGTCGCTTGTCGTTTTGCGGACATATTGCATTAATTATTTTTCTACGTGAAGTTCTGAAACTATCTGCAGATATAAAAAGAGACCACTTCGCATCAGTTTACATGTTTGGTTTACACACTACACAATGGTGCAATTTTAGCCAGAAAGTGGTACCCATTTCTTAAGATATATGTACCTGCATCAACAGCAATGAAAAACATAGGCTTAGGGCCGTTTTCACAATGTTCGGTTAAACTTGTGGTTAACTGATGGTTAGTTGACGGGAGGTTCGGAACTTATCCTTCGGTTAACAATTTTCGTTTTCACCAACCTTCGGTTAACAAACCTTCGGTCAATTACAAGTTGTAATAGATTGTGACGTTTGCTCTATTACATTTGAAAAAAAATTTGTAAATCGTTGCATTTTAATTTATTGGTATAAGTGCAGAGTAGGGGCCCGGCTTCGATTTGTTTTATTTTTGGTGCATCGTTACACTTCACCTTTAAAAACCTAATCAACTAAAAATTTTTTTGAGGTCGCCCGCCATTTTGGATTTAGGAGCACTTAAACATTAAAAAAACACAACGTTATATCTCTACAACCGATCGAGATAGAACACTGGCAGATATACCATTTTAAAAGTATTTAAATTGTCTATGATTAATATAGAATACCTCTTTGTCGGTTTAAATCCCGTTACAGAGTTATTTCAATTTTTGTAAAAATATGTACTTTCTTTGTATAAAAAAACTATTTTTCTCTCCTAAACGAATACATTTAGGTACTAAAAAATTCCCTTTTATAAGAAGTCCAACCTTTTTCCTTTCAATCGATGTATTGCATGATATACTTATTGCTTTAGTTTATATAGTTTACTTAATTAAATATGTAAGGGGTAATATTTTCAGATGGTACATCTAAATAAAAAAGGAACAAAATTAGAGTTGTAAGAGGGTAGAACAACTCCTACCATTTCCAGTATATCGTACGCTACAGTTCGTAGACCTGTTCCACGAAGGTGGGCAATAGAAATACCTTCAAAATGATATTTCTGCCGGCATGATATCACGGTTGGTTACCGAGATATAATGCTATATATAATGAAAGTTTGGTGCTTTGGCTGCAATCCAAAAGGGCGGGCCATCTCAACAAAATTTTTAGTTTATTATGTTTCTGATAGCGAAAAATAAGGGTAAAAAATGTTCCTTACAAATGGTTTCCTACCCCTATTCTGAACTTATTGCAATTTTTTTAAGACGAAAATATTGTTGACTTTTTTTACAAGAATGAAAACCTTCATACAGTATCAGCTGACAAATTCAATGAAATCTTTAGGTTAAACGGAACCCCAGGTGTCGGTTAAGTTAACTGAGACTTTAACCAGAAGATTCGCTTAACCGGACATTGTGAAAACGAAATTTTTTCTAACCTCCGGTTAAAGTCCCGGTTAGCACTTAACCGAACATTGTGAAAACGGCCCTTAGAGTGGGATGCGCATTAAATATTAAGTGGCAAAGGTTTGTTGAATATGACTGAACCTTCTGAGAATTGTTATATATTTGTTGACAAATTTTACTCGTTGATTATTAAAAATAGGGAACAAGTTCAGAATAGGAGTGCAAGCAATGTTTTAATGTAATTATTTTACCGTTATTTTTCATCGTTAGAAAGGTGAAAAGAGAAAAATTTTGTTGCGGAAATCCGCAATTTTGGACTTAGAAGCACTTAAATATTCAATAAACACAACTTTATATCTCTGTAACCAATCGTAACCAACCTCTGTAACTAATTTAACCAATCTATAACCAATATATCATGCCGGCAATCAAATGAACAAAAGTGGTGTGATTTCTGCAGTGACTATAAACGTTTTCATAGAGCAGTACATCCCTCAGTACAATACCATAAACATAAATATTTATGATGAAACAAGCTTAGTTAGTCAAAAGCAATACTCAGTTCTAACCTATTCATTATTTAACTATTTTTTAACAATCTAGAAGTAAAATTTGTAGAAAAATTTATAACAATGCTTAGACGAATATTCACCATGGAATTTTCGCTTAGAATTCAATGTGACCTTCTCGGAATCCATTATTTGAGCTTTGTTGACGCAGGTGCATATTTCAGAATAAATAGGTACCGATTACAAGCTAAATTTCTAGCATTCTATAATTGCATAGAGCAAATGCATATGCTGTTAGGGGCGATGTATTCCGTCACTTTATATGTGGTACTGGGATAAAGATTTCTTGCAAAAGCGTTTATTTGATTAATTCGACTTAATTGTAATAGTTGTTAACATGGCAACTTATTCCAACCAGCATTGGCTTCTATCACACATTCGCAATTCATTCATATCTACTGATGATACCGGGATGTGTGAGACTGTTATGGCCAGCGACGATTTGCCAAAATGTTTTTTGAGTAAGTTCCAAACTGTAGGAAGTTCTCAATTATCACAACAACAACAACGTAAATCGATTAACTGTAATGGGGGCAGTGGTCCGTCATCTATCGCCGGGAATAATGGTAAAGCGGCGCAGTGTTCAATGGATCAGTCTCTCAAAGAGGTGGATTTCGTTTGTTATCCTGGGCTCGACCAAAGTGATGATGAAGACATGGATTTAACAGCTCAGTCATTCGATATACAAATGTATCCCGAAGTTGGTGCCCATCGCTTCCGCTCTAATACAGCGCAAAAATTAGAAAAAATGGATATAGCTCGACGTAAAGCGGCTCGTACGAAATGCGTTAATTATGACGATGAAGTGATGGGTCCAGAACGTAATGATTTGTTTGTACGTAAACCAGTTCGAGTTCATTCACGTAAATTAGATGAACCTAAACGAACTGAGAAGAATGGTGACGGAGGCAATAGTGAATTGTTCAACCCTGACGCTTTAAGGCCACCAGTGAAAAGTAAATTATCATTGCAATTGGCCAACAGTCCTAAGCAGTCGCAAAACAAGTTTATGGAGTATGCACGTTTCGATGGAACTTCCCAAACTGGTATTCAAACAAAACGTATTAATGTATTTCTAAATATGTTGCCCGAAAAGGAACGCAACTATCCCATTAAAATATGTGTGGTCGCCAGTGCTAAAATTTCGGAGGTTGGTTATTTAGCAGTTTTTTTTATTTTGTATTAACCTGCGATATAAATGTTTCTAAATATGTTAATTTAACAGGTTATCGGACTTGTCTGCTATAAAGCGACTATACAATTTCCTACTATACCGCTAAAGTCCATTCGTCATTATGCACTCTATATGACTGAAGATAATGATGATTTAGAGGACTTTCCGCCGCTAGACAACAGAGAGCCGTGTTCGAAATTCGGATTCTCACATTTAACTCTCGCAGAGCGACGTCCTTTAGCTCCAGTTACTCGGATTGATTATCATCAAAATATTAATCCGTTGCCAATGAAATCATCAGTAACTTTGGAAGAAGATAAAACCCGGTTGGATATTGCCAGTACATTACAGAGTTCTGATTTAAGCGTTAGCAGTGCTAATGCAGACGCTGCTAATGCAGACAAAACAATAGAAAGTGTCAACTACGAGGAGCATATGTTTAGTCATAACGAAATGCTGGAAGCACCCATGTATCGCACTTATAGATTACACATCATTGATAAGCGCTTCTTCAGAACAGACGTTACTCTTGGTATTTCAGGCGAACGCATAGAGATTGATCAACATAAGAATGCTAAATTCTGGAGCAAACAAAAAGCGGTTACATATCCCATCGATGCAATAGCTTTTTGTGAAATAGTAGAACGACGCAATCTGAAGGGTGTATTGCGTATCTGGTTGAAGTCTTCTTCTTCATCTTCAGGCACAAATAATGAATTTAAATCGTCTAGTTCGAACTCTGCGGGCGGGGCTACTAAGCATTCTTCTAACAATACTGGATCTCCACATTCTCCAACTAGCCCTGGACACTATCCAACATTATCAACACCATTTGCAATGTTCTCTAATTCTGGAACAGCTTCCGTTAGCACTCGTCATCACAATCCTATACGTTTTAAGCATTATAATTTTGAGACCGATTTACAGACTGCCGAACATATAGTTAATAAATTAAATTATATTTTAAATGTTCGCTCAAGTGAAATACGCCGCGAGTTCCTACAAATACGTGAACGCAAGCAGGAAAAGAGTCAGACAAAGAAGCAATTAAAAATGTTCTAGTTGTGGCTGCCTCTTATTTGTTGGCCAACATTTTGATTAAGATGTCAATGCCTATTTGGACCTCAAGGTCAGGTGTGTGGCAACAAATTTGGAGATGAATTATGTCCAACTGATGACAGGAAAATATTCCGCAATTATTGTTAAGGAATACCGTTTAAGCCGAGGGAAAAATACTACAGTTAAACCGGTTAAGCTTGGGCCGAATAGTATTTGTAAACTGACACATTGAATGATATAATATTGCTATGCAGTATTAATATAATACTGCATTCGTATATTTGTATTCTTTAGTGAATTCTGTATTTAAATGCCTATATTAAATATTTATAGAAATTATACATAAATAAAAATTATTCCTTTTTATTGTAACGGGATGAGGACGGCTAAGAATTGGCGGGACAATCCGAATTGCTCTGTTTACATAAGATTTATGAATAAAACACGTAAAAGAAATTTGCAAATTCATAAAAATTAAAAACATTTTAATCTCGGTTGTAAAAGTTTCGACATTAAGAAATATTAGATATTAAAATGTTTTTAATTTAGCATTTTGGGTAACTTGGAAAAATGTTTTAATTATGTGGAAAAATTATGTGGAAAGAAAATTTGTCATGGAAAATATATGATCGTGTGTATACATTTCTACTCATGTTTTAAGGCGAAAGACGGTATAGAATTTACATGTCTTTCAAAATCCAAACTTTTAATTTTGTCTTCTCAAAGAAATCTAACCAGCTGCGAATTTCTGTTGTCGACGAGTTAGATACAATGCTATACCGGAACATAAAACTGTTTTGGTTAGAAAATTTGTATAAATATAAATGTTTATGGCGAAGATCAATTCATTCTCGACGCTTTCATTCAGGTTATTCGATTTTATCCTCCCCAAAATGATTAGAAGACCCACTACTTTGGCTCTCATCTAAAAGAGTTCTTATTTTGAAATGTCTAAAAATATAAATAAAAATCTCTTCTATTTGACCAGACAGATCTTTTTCGAGTTAATGCACTCAATTTAGTCTTTGAAACTATTGCGCACTAGGAAGATGAATTAATTTTTTTGAAATTTTTTGTACGAGTAAAATAAATTTATTATAATTGTATCAAATTTACAAACTATTATTGTTAAATATTCGAATTATTTCACAATTAAAAATGGGCCTAACACAGAAGAATGGTTTCTTTCCTGATTATTATTTGAAATTGAAAAATTCACAAACGGAAAAATTTGCAAAAGAAATTGAGAAGATTACTGAGTATCGAGATGATTTCGAACGCATGGCATTTGTGGAACAATTGAAATTTGTACGTGATGCTGATGATGATTTGAGAATAGAGCGTAATTTTGATGGTAAGAATGAAACCATAGCGGCTGCCTTCAAGGAAAAAGGTAATCAAGCTTTTAAATGCAAAAAATGGCTGGAGGCGATGATACTTTATTCAAAGAGTTATATAGCCTTGCCCAAAGATAGAGGTAAATGTGTGCGATATAAAAAAGAAAAGTAAATGAAATAAATTATTTATTTGAAATTGAAATTCCATAATTGCTTTTTCTTTCATTTTCATATGCAGTTGGCGAGAAGTCTATAATTTTAGCTAATCGATCGGCAACACTTTATCATATGGAAAAATACGATGAGGCTCTTATAGATATTAAGCGTTCCATCGCACTTAATTATCCGAAAGAGTTAATCTATAAATTATTTGATCGTCAAGCTCGCTGCTACATGGCCAAAAAGGATTACCCTAATTCTGTGGTGTCTTTCAAGTAGGATAAAATTTTGAAATCGAACGTTTTATTAACTAAAAATTAAAACTGATTGAAAATTTTAGAAAATTTATAACTTCTTTGGATGATGCAGAGTTAGTTGCCGATAAACGTAGTAAAATGAATCTCGATGCAATGACAATGATAAAAATGTTGGAGAGAGATCCACGCACTGCAAAACAGTTTGAGAAACGGAAGAAACAGGCTGCTTCCGTTATGGAACCGACATTGGCTATACCAGATGAGAAGGAATTGTTTAGCGCTTCTGTAACCATCGATGAAAATAAGGATGAGGGGCGTTTTGCGAAAGCTATAGCCGATATAACTGTCGGCGAAGAGATTCTTGTAGAGAAACCATTTGTTGCCGTTTTGCTTGAAAAGTATTCAAAAACACATTGTGAACACTGTTTTGTAAGGTATTTATGTGTTCTGAGAAATATTCTTTATGGGTGGGGAAAGGTGGGAGTTAATAATCTATAACACATTTTTTCCTTAAGCGTAGCAATGGATCTTTAAAGGGGTCTTCGATATAATCACGAGCATATAGGAAACTGTCATGACTTTATTTTAATTTAATTAATATCTAAAAAAGATTAATACGCATAAACGATTAAAAATAGCCACGAAGTACGAAGAACTAATACGAAGTACGAAGTACTAATAAGTGAAATTCATGAATCTCGCAGGCGATTCCTAACACAGATTACTATTTATTGCCTGATTGGTCGAAATTATAATCCGAAATATAGCTTTGTATAAAATAGTTTAATTTTTATATAAACGAAATTAAGTTTTATATAAAAGAAATACATTTTTATATAGAAGAAATTAATATTTGTATAAATTATAAATTAATATAAATTTAAAACTGAATTAATTTTAAATTTATTTTAACTTGTAAATTATACAGATATTAATTTCTTCCATATAAAAGTTTATTTTATGGAAAAATCAAAGTCCTTTATACGAAAACAATTTTCTTTTATATAAAAATTATTTTGTTTATGTATAATTCAAATGCTTTATATTTTGATATAAAATTTATATTTTTTTCTTTAATTTTTACAAATAATTTTTTTCTTTTGTTTTATACTTCTTTTATTTTTATAAATTAATTTATTTAAAACTTTTCTTTTTCAATTCGTTCTCTCAGAACTGCAATTCCATTGGCTTGCGCCAATTGCGCCGATGTCGTTTACTGCTCGGAAAAATGTCTTAAACGTTCTGCTTCTACACACAAGTACGAGTGCGGTATCCTGCCGACCATATGGCGTTCAGGAGCTTCAATTAATTGCCATTTGGCATTACGAATTATTGCTGGTAAATCTTTGGAATATTATTTGCAACAACGCGATGGTATTGATAATGAAGTGAAACTTGATGAGATTCGAAAGTGAGGGAATAAATTCAATGCAAGATTGGTGAAGCATTTTACACTTCTTGGGATCTTTTTATTAATTTATAGATTTGCCAAGGACGATTATAGACGAGTGTCTCATTTGGAACGTCATCAAAATAGTCGTTCTGCTTCAAATATCTTTCAGCATGCTTTAATGGCTCGCTTTTTGACAAAATGTCTGCAGGCGGCTGATTATTTTGGAGGCGTGGCAAAAGAAAGTGATTTACATGTAATCGGTGGTTTTATATTGCGCAATCTACAGTTTCTGCAGTTTAATACGCATGAAGTTTCGGAGTTACATCAGTCCAAAACTGATGGCAATGAACGAACGGTTTTTATTGGAGGTGCTCTCTATCCCACCCTAGCATTATTTAATCATTCTTGCGATCCCGGTGTGGTGAGGTAAGACGTAGAGAAACTGGTGGCTTTGTCTGGCTGATGATTTTATTAGATTGTTTCATTCGCAGATATTTCCGTGGAACTACAATCCACGTAAATACCGTGAAGTCGATTGAAGCGGGTCTACAGATTAGCGAGAATTATGGGCCGATGTATACACAAGAGACACGTGATGAACGTCAGGCCAAGCTGAAGGATTTATATTGGTTTGATTGCAGTTGTGATGCTTGTCTTGAGAATTGGCCAACATTTGCAAATTTACCAAATAATATCATACGTTTCCGTTGTGATGCACCGAATAAATGTTCGGCCGTTATTGAAGTTCCTGCCAATTGTAATGATTTCATGATTAAATGCGTTGCTTGTGGTGAGAGCACCAACATTTTCAAAGGACTAAAAGTTATGCAGGTATTATGATATAACACATATACTACATCCACGCGATGAATTAAATTGAATTTCTCTTTTAAAGGATACTGAAATGATGACGCGTACAGCCAAGCGTTATTATGATGCGGGTGATTATTCGAAAGCATTGGCCAAATATATCGATCTATTAAAAATTATGAACGAAGTCTTGGCACCGCCTTTCACTGATTTCTGTCAGTGTCAGCAAAATTTAAGGGATTGCTTTTTGCATTTTGGTAACTTTTATAATTTAGATTGAGGAAGAAATAATAGGTTTTATTCAATTCATTTGAAATTGCTTAAATAATTGAAAAATAATAAAAATGTTGGAATACAAAATAAATTATTATTATCTTATTTGGTAAATTTATTATAAAAACATTTCAATAAGCAATATTTCCCTCCGACAAAAATGTCTCTATATTTAGACAAATATTTCTTAAATAGGTCTGATAAATAAGTATTTAATTGATGATATTAGTAGTGGTCAATTTAAATAGATTTCAAAAGGTCTAATTTAGGGTTTTCTAATTTTGCAATTTTTTTAAAATTAGGAAATGGCATTTAAGAAATTACTAAAATTGATAATTATAAATAAATCTTATAAATAAATGTTTAATCTTTAAATCTTTAAAGGATATATTGGTTGATTAGACCGCATTGAAGAAAATTCGGGAGCTAAAATAAAATTTCAAAGGAAATAATTTATTATTTTATAATTTGATTTAAATATCATTTGTTTATTTAGAAAATCCCTTTCGCGATTTTGGCCATTGGTCTGCAAGTGTATTTCTGTGTGATTATTCATTGAATAATTCCTTTAAAGATAAAAATAGGTAATAATGATAATCAAATTAAACAGTTTTTAATTAAAAATGAATTTATATTAAATCATATCCTAAAGCGCTAAAAATAGATATTTTTAGTATTTATTGCTTCTGAACGTTTAATAAAATCGAAATTTAGTTGTAGCTATTTACCAGCTAGACGTTTTCAATCAGATTTTATTTGAAAAGGTTATCTATAAAAGATTAATATTCATGTCAGTGAAAAGATATGATTCTTAATAATGATTTTTACTAATAATTATTTCACTTCCTATACATGAAATCGTGCCAATTATTGTTGTCTTCGCAAAAATCAATATGGACCTTGTGGCATCCGGCAAAAAAGCTGTTTGCATAACGACAGCAGTGATAACACTCGATCGGAGTCAAATATTGCAATTCTGAAATTACGAATTAATTTAAAATGTTTTCAATAATTCACTCTAGATTTACAAGGCAATAGCATATATTATATATTATAAACTTATGAGGACAGACACATTCCCACAAATTATTCATTCGATGGAAAATTCAAACTTTTGAATTTTTTCGATTACTCAATTGTATAAATCAATTTATGATGCCAATCCCGTTTATATTAACGTTTAGTCATCTGACGAAGGTAATTTGGGAAATAATGTTTGACAAGAAATGTTTGACAATTGATGTTTGAAAAGTGATTTTTGACAAGCAATTTTTGTCAATTGATGTTTGATAAGCGATGTTTGACAAATGATGCTTGATAAGTGTTGTTTAAAAATGTGACGTATGGCAAGAAATTATTAGAAAAGGCTGTTTGACCAATAATGTTTGACAAGTGATGTTTGAAAATTGATATTTGATAAGCTATCTTTGATAAGTGTTGCTTAATAAGTGATGTTTGACAAACGGTGTTTGACGAGTGATGTTTGACGGTTATTAGCAAAAGGGAAAAAGTTTATAAAAATACTCAGCATTTAAACTTACGTCCGCAAATCCAATGTGCTTGCGGGTATCCCTGTTGCGTCTTATAATAGCACTGATTGCCACCAAAATTGGGTGGACTGGGATATGCCGGATACCACACTGTCGGTCGCTGGTGCGGTGTATAGTTCGGTCCTTTAGGGATTGGTGTAGCGGTGGTTCTGGGGAGTGATACATGCGTGGTTGCAGTAGTGCTTTCGGTGGAGGTCGTCCTCTGCGGTGTTGTTGTTGTTAAAATTGTCGGCGGAGGCGGTGTTGATGTTGTTGTTGTCGTGGTCGTTGTTGTTGTTCGTGGTGTGGTCGTTATCCTTGACTCCGGCGTTGTTGTTGTTGTTGTCTTAGACGTGGTTGTTGTGATTAATGTGGAGAAGGGCGAATCAGTGGAGGGTTGTTTCTTTCTTGTTTTATTCACTTTTCTGGTTGGTTCGCTATTTGAGTTTTTTGGTGCATCCGTGCTGTCATTGAGTTTTGTTGTTGGTGTTGTATTTGGTGCCGTTTTCGATGTCGTCTTGATGTCTGGGTCTTCTAACGGTAATGGCTCAAAATCTTGCGCCAAATACACGCTTATAAAATTTATTATAATAAATGTTAAGAGTATATATTTCGCCTAATCGGGTACGAGAAAACAAAAGGTAAACAAAATAGAGAAATGAGCAGAGAAAGCAAAAATATAGAAGAGAGAGAGAAATAAGGAGATATCAAAACCGTTTTGGTACTTCTTCATCTGTTTAAAATTAAGCTGCCCATAAGCAATTTTGCCGTCAAGGTAACCATATGTTAATTTATTTATACCCTACTCACAAAAGGAATAATAATTCGGAGTAAAGGAATAATAAACAAAAGTGTAATAAATAACTTTTTGCTTCCGTTGTGGCCACAGATTTGATTTAAGCCTTTCGGGATGCTTGTCTGCCTAAAGTATTTATGTCACGAATGACATAGAAATTCTATTTTTCTAGGCTATTTGGTAAAAAACACCTATGCTTTAAAGATTAAAAAGTTCATTTGGGCTTTTACAAAAATGTAGAGGATTAAATCGCTGAATGTAGAGTGCTTATAATGATCACTCTACATGTATAAACTTGAGTATATATAATACTACAGTAATACACTCTAAATCTATAAACTCCAGTAATAACAATCGATTATCTAACCCAAAAATCCTAACAATGGGCGTGGTCCCCTTATTGGCAATAAGAGAAATTTAGTCCTTCTCGCTCAAACAGATCCTTTTCATAGTGGTTTTGCAGAATTTTGTCCAGATCTCAAAAACGAAAAGCCATCGAATTTTCGAAAAGCCAGTCTTCAACTTTGGTTAAACCGGTGATGCCAAAGTTTCACACTCGTTAAAGGGTTTTTCAACATTTTTCCCATAACTCGAAAATTGTTGGGCCTAGAAGTTGAAATTTCGTTTTCTTGGACGGCTTTAGCATATAAGTCTGATTATAAATTTTGATTATAATCGGGCGGGCCACTTTTCTTAAGAATTTTCCTAGACGCAAATGACTCAAACCATTTTTTAAAAGTAAATTTATTCTATAGGAGATGTGTTTATGTGATGGAATTTTACAGAGCTAGATAAACCGTTATATTAAAACTCATTCTATGAAACTGTTTTAAACGCTTTATCAAAAGTTTTTCCAAAGCGTCCTTTTATCGTACCATGACAAATTATACTGCCGATTAAATTCGCACAATTTTTAATTATATTTAAACTAAATTAAAGAGTCTGAAGCGACACTTCACACTTTTCACTCGATGGTCACTTCGCCGTCGATTACATCGAACTGATCTTCGCTGCGAAACGAAGTTTTTTAATAAGCTTCAATTCCAAATCGCAATCTAAAGCATTTCTACGTCAGTAATAATTTCTCCCGCCTATCAGAATAATTAGTAAAGAAAATTAATGTTGTTTTTGTTTTAACGCTAAAGTTTGCTGATAAGCGTTCGTTTGACAATTTGCCTTCTTATTGTCTTCATCACCCGCTTTAGTGTGTCTCTCTTCTACCCCATTTCATAATAATCATTGACCTCATTATCAACAGTTAGTTAGGGTGATGGTGGCGGTGTTGGTGATGGATGAATGGATGAATGGATTTTGCGTTTAAATTGTTTCCACGAATTTTCAACGAACTGAATAGAAAAATAATAATTAATAATTTTTGCGTTTTATTTTCTTTTTTGCCTTCTGTTTTTCTTTTATTTTGTTTTTTTTTTAATTTATTTAAATGAAATATTTGAACAGTTGCAACTATCGATGAGAAGATGAATCATAAGGTGACTTAATCTGCTACTACTATTGGTAGTAAATATTGCACGTATGATTATTGCTTTGATACATCGGATACCTGACGAACGAGTCTTACGTTACGCTAAAAGAATTTCGTTTGGAAAGGGAAATTAATTAAATGTAACGGTTTGGTAGAAGTCCAGGATTGCAACGACTTCGATACGATTATAAAATCATAATAATGAATTTTCAAGAGGGTTTTTTAATCCTGAAAAATATGTTAATCTTTTCTATATATTTATAAATTCTGTATACATATTTATAATTTTATTTATTTATGAATTTAGAAATCGACCAACAAATTATACAGACAGTGATCCTTGGATAGAGGGAATATATTCCGTACCATTCCCGAAAAATTAATCTTTGTTTTGCTAAAGTCAGAGGGGTAGGGTATTTCAAGGAATCACATTGATATTTTTTTATGACAATTTGAGTTTTTTACATTTTGTTTCGCTCAGATAATTATCTTGTTTGGATGGTTAAATAAAGGAGTCTTCTGTGTGTGGATTTGTAGAAAAAGAGGACTAACGAAAATTTGTTTGGGTAATCGGGAATTATCGCTTCAGTTTTAATTTGCGTTTATAATTGGCATAATGTGAAATCTCTTCACTTCTCAGTTTTTCAATTCTTATTAAATTCTATTTATTACCGAAGCTAATTTTGTTTTTATGATTAATAAAAGAGCTTTGAGAGCAGCAATATTTGTTTACTAAAAGAGATAAGAATACAAGAAAGGCCTTCAGTACAGACGTTTTTAATCTTCAATTTTTTTAATGAAACCTTACATTGCTTGATGCACAATAGCTTCACATCATTCAGATCTTTCCTTTTATTAATTTTCTTCAGCAAGTGTTAAAGATTATTGTGGAAAGAAAGTAAAAGAAAATGAAATGAAAAATAAAGTAAAAAGAAAATGTAATTTCAAATAAAGAATTTAGATAAAATGCGACAAGACATAGCACAAGATAGAGAAAGAGGCAGAGGTAGAGAGACATAAACACTTGTTCAATTGTTTATTTTGCTAAATGTATTCTCGGGATTAAATTCAAATTATGAATCTATTTATTAAAATAGATAAAATAAATTAAGAAGCAATAATACTGACTTCGACCTAGTTGAAGCTTATATACCCTACACACGTAATACCAATTTATAATTTAATTATAATCCTAATGATCACTGATTGGTATTCGGGATTGTAAGTATTTGCACTTTAGACGTTTAAACAGACGTTAATTTTATTGAATATTTTAGCTTTAAATTGACATTGTGAGCTAAGAAATTAATCCATTTGCACAGATAAAATCATATTAGCTCGAAATATTATGCGTGGCTAGGGCTATATTCAATACTATGTACAATACTAAACATATTCGTGCCGAATTTTGTGCCAATATCTCCAATTGTTCCCCTGTAGACATGATTTCTACAGACAGGCATACACACGAATACTAAAATTCGTACTAAAATTACATTTGTAATATATAATCATTCATTTATATTTTTAATATTCATTTTTTAATATTTGCGTTTATATTTTCTATTTATATTTGTATTTATTAATTCAATATTTTTAAAAACTGAATAATCTTGCAAGTGACAAAGATCAAGCCAATGAAACGCTTCATTTTTATAGCGAATCCGAATTCATGGAGAGTGTATTTGAAGTTGAAATTATATTTCCAAATACAAAAAGTCGGATAAAATATATCTCACAAAATGTCGGATAAAATATATCTAAATATATCTCCTAAAATATATCTCCAACAGTTGTGCCCGCTCGTGACAAAAACTATAATTTGAGTTTAAATACAATAACTAATGGGCGGTCGACGTCCATCTCTGATGCGATTTGATCCATTTTCAATATCACTTAGTTTGTAGTAACATAAGCAGACATAGATAGATAGAAAAGATAGATAGAATAGATAGAGATAGAGATAGATAGAGATAGAATAGGCAGACAGGCGCGCGGCCGGACAGACCAATGTTCGCAGTTAAAACAACTTAGGAGATGATTCTGAGTAAGAAGATATAATCTGTTTTATGCCTACCATGTCTTTTAATGCGTTACAAGCGGTGGGACAGAAATAATATTCCCTCCACCCCTAAGGTGAATCGTATAAAAGTAGACCAAATCAGACAGTGGAGCGCCGCTTGTAAGTGAATATTAATGTATTGGTTTTGTTTCTACAGAAACTTATTCTTATGTTGCCGGAACTTTTTAAAATATAGTATTTACTTATTTTAAGAAATAAGAGAAACGAGTTGTACATTTCGTTATTTATTCAGAACTAGGAAAGAGATTTTTACATAAAAATATCAACTACTATTAGGTTGAATGTTTGATACAGTTTATAAGCAAGTGTTTGAAAAACAAGTGAACGTATGCGTTGCTGATACAAACGCATTTAATAAAGCTTCGAACAAACCGAAATTGCGACTCCTGTCTGAATTAGGTGATTTTTTCGACTTTCGAATTCGACTTCATAGTAGTAGGTCGTGTTTTTTGTGTTTCTAAATTTTATTAAAAATAAAATTTCAAATCTTTTCTCAAAGAAAAAAAAATTTTTTTCTCTTCCCTTTGGGAATTATCAAAATATAACTAAGTTCCTGTTGAAAGTCAAAAATCTTGACTACTGCGAAACCTCTAAGAAATGGAAAATCCCAATCAACCTGACATAAAGAAGGTTCCTCCCGACGGTCTGTTTTAGGCGAGGCTCTCAAATCAGCTGTCTTCGGGCTTAATGTTGGTAATTCCAACTCACTGGAAAATCTCAGTAACATTCGTACCATGCCGGCTCGAATGGATTGTTCTGAATATATTTTAGAAGGAGTCGTAGCTCCTCAAATTAAAAAAGCTAAAAGGAGCAATACGGGTGCCGTGAAAACTGGACCAGGAAAACCTGAAACATCAAAAAGAGCAACTCTTATCGCCAATCGATTTGCCATTCTGGGTGAGATAGATCTCCAGCTGGAAAATGATTCAAGACCGAATACTAAAGCTGTTTCCTCAAGTAACAATATTACAAATATAATAAGTAGCGTTGATGTAGTTAATAGTCTTAATAATAATACCAATAGTAGAGATAATAACAAAAATATGAGTGCTAACCCGAAAAAAAGGGATGGGTTTTGTCCTCCTATATTCCTATTTAATTTAGATATTAAATGTTTAATCGACCAATTGAAATAAAAAAATGTTGACTTTAAAATAGTTAACAAAAGTCGCCGCAAAAGTAAATTATACTTAAGGGACGTTACGGCACATTCTGAGACGATGGAGTTACTATGGAAAAAGGGAGTGGAATCCTATTCGTTTACTCCGAAGCAATTAAAAAAGAGGAGCTTAGTTTTGAAAGAGCTCTACTACAAAGCGGAACTTTCGGACATTAAAGCTGAAATTTCCAACATCGCACCAGATGTGATTGACTCTGTTTCAAAATTTCAAACACTTTTCTCAAAAAATCTAAAATAGATACTGGCTTATTTTAGTTACTTTGCTTCCAGGGAAAAGTGCTTCCCAAATAACTAATATAAAATACCTGTTAAACCAAGTAGTCACATGGGAATTTCCGAAATCAAGCTCCAGGGAAATTCAATGTTGGCGCTGTCAGCATTGGGGTCATTTCTCGAAATATTGTAACAGGCCTTTCTCCTGCGTCAAGTGCGATAAAAAGCAAGAGCCAGGAAATTGCGAAGTCGCGCCTGATTCGAATACAGTCCCTTTCTGTGTGAACTGTAGTCAAAGCGGTCATCCGGCAAATTGGAGAGGCTGTCCCTTCTACAAAAAATTCATTCTTCTTCGTAAGTCCGAAGTTGATGTTGTAAACAGACGAAATTCTTTAGCCTCAAACAACGTCTCGAAAGCAATTTTTAATTCGAGTTTCATTTCTCCAGATAAAACATTCGCTAATCTTTTTAAAAATACTATGCCAAATAAGACTCCAAGCTCCAATTCGAAACCTTCGCTGATTGAGCAATTTATACAGGTCGCTAAAATTTTATGTGAGCCAGAAACAGTAACATTAGAAGGGAAAATTAAAAAGTTTCTTAATAGTTATAAAAATATTTCTATTGCTCAGGCTAAGTCGGAATGTCTGAGCTTATTGAAAGAAGTTCAAGACGCATATGGTTCGTAAATCCCTAAGCTTAATTACTTTTAACGTCCGATCCTTGACTGATCAGAGTAGGAAAATCCAGTTAGAAAATCTTTTGGAACGCTGCAATGCAGGTATAGCTTTTATTTAAGAAACTCGTTTAAGAACTTGTAATGTGAATAGTTTCGCAAATTATTATCTATTAAATGACGTTTCTTCAACATATATATATATATATATATATATATATATATATATATATATATATATATATATATATATATATATATATATATATATATATATATATATATATATATATATATATATATATATATATATATATATATATATATATATATATATATATATATATATATATATATATATATATATATATATATATATATATATATATATATATATATATATATATATATATATATATATATATATATATATATATATATATATATATATATATATATATATATATATATATATATATATATATATATATATATATATATATATATATATATATATATATATATATATATATATATATATATATATATATATATATATATATATATATATATATATATATATATATATATATATATATATATATATATATATATATATATATATATATATATATATATATATATATATATATATATATATATATATATATATATATATATATATATATATATATATATATATATATATATATATATATATATATATATATATATATAATATATATATATATATATATATATATATATATATATATATATATATATATATATATATATATATATATATATATATATATATATATATATATATATATATATATATATATATATATATATATATATATATATATATATATATATATATATATATATATATATATATATATAATATATATATATATATATATATATATATATATATATATATATATATATATATATATATATATATATATATATATATATATATATATATATATATATATATATATATATTAATATATATATATATATATATATATATATATATATATATATATATATATATATATATATATATATATATATATAATATATATATATATATATATATATATATATATATATATATATATATATATATATATATATATATATATATATATATATATAATATATATATATATATATATATATATATATATATATATATATATATATATATATATATATATATATATATATATATATATATATATATATATATATATATATATATATATATATATATATATATATATATATATATATATATATATATATATATATATATATATATATATTATATATATATATATATATATATATATATATATATATATATATATATTATATATATATATATATATATATATATATATATAATATTATATATATATATATATATATATATATATATATATATTATATATATATATATATATATATATATATATATATATATATATATATATATATATATATATATATATATATATATATATATATATATATATATATATATATATATATATATATATATATATATATATATATATATATATATATATATATATATATATATATATATATATATATATATATATATATATATATATATATATATATATATATATATATATATATATATATATATATATATATATATATATATATATATATATATATATATATATATATATATATATATATATATATATATATATATATATATATATATATATATATATATATATATATATATATATATATATATATATATATATATATATATATATATATATATATATATATATATATATATATATATATATATATATATATATATATATATATATTATATATATATATATATATATATATATATATATATATATATATATATATATATATATATATATATATATATATATATATATATATATATATATATATATATATATATATATATATATATATATATATATATATATATATATATATATATATATATATATATATATATATATATATATATATAACCTTCTATAAAGGTTAACCTCTGTGAGTTGAGGGTGTGATTTCTTTGTAGAAATCAGGCAACAAATTCAACGAAGAATAGGGAGACATCCCTTCCTTCAAAAACCCGAAGGGCGAAAGGTAGTATGTATTTGACCAGCTGAAACTGGATTGATCTGCAAGCAAGCTATTAATTAGAGGGTTGTTGTGATAAGACAACTTCGATAAATATTTTTTTAAAAGACCTAAACAATAAAAAGATAGTGGAATCATACCAGAATTTTCGTAAATATATTCATTAGAGTATCTTTTACAAAACGTTTCGAAATGCTTTCCAATACAAACTCTCAGCACCTTTCTCTCTAAGATCTCCAGATCTTTCATGACTGTTGGAGAGATTGAGAACCAAATCGGAAATCCGTATACTAACACTGGACGTAAGCAGACTTTATATATTAAAAGCTTCGTTTTAATGGGAAGATTCGAATTACATAGCAATCGTCCAAAGTAACCCTTTATTCTATTGACTTTTTTCGATATTAAGCGAACGTGATTATTAAATTTAGCCAATTTGTTAAAATGAATTCCGAGATATTTCAAATTTTCTCTGAACGGAATTTCGGTTCCGTTTAGAAGGAGTTTCAAATTTTTGCTTTCAGGGACAACAAATTGTTTGCATTTTCCGGATGCATTCCTAATACAAAGAGCCACAGACTTAGAGGAATTAATTGTAATACCCCATTTTTGGTAAAATTCCTTTATAATTTGGAGGTGTCTAGAAACATACAACAGTGCTTTTTTAGGTGATTCATCATGAGCATACAGGAGAGAATCGTCTGCATACAAAATGGCCTTTGATGAAAGCGAAAGATGAGGAAAGTCGAACATAAATATGTTGTTCAAATGCGGGGCAAGGATGGATCCTTGAGGTACTCCACAATTAACGTTTCCAAAATCCGAACGAAAGCCATCAATTTCAACAAAAAATTTTCTGTTTTCAAAGAAACTTTTAAATAATTTAACAATAAAAGGGCTAAACCTTAACTGAATTAATTTAAAAAGGATACCATTGTGATATGCGTGATCGAATGCTTTTTCAAAGTCTAAGGAAACCGCAACAGTACATTTCCGCTGTCGCAAATTACAGATTATGTCATTGTGAAATTTAGATAGAGCATGTAATGTGGAATGTTTTTGTTTGAAGCCAAATTGAAAATGTGGTATATATTGATCACTAATGTCGGCATTCATTTTATCACGAATAATTTTTTCAAAGAATTTCCCCAGATTTGATAAAAGAGAAATTGGCCTAATATTATTTAAATCAATTATACCTACTTTTTTCTGAATTGGGCAAACTTGAGCGACTTTCCAGACGGTTGGAAAATAGCCGTTATTTAAACAATTATTAAAAATAATAGTCAAATAATCAAAAATTTTAACGGGAAACTTTTTAATTAAAAAAATTGAGATATTGTCTGATCCTGAAGACTTTTTGTTATTTAAATTCTTTAGGTTTTTCAACAGTGTGATTGAAGGAGTAAGCTTGGGATTTTTTTGGGAATTGAGGGCATTGAAAACTTCGTTAAAGTTAAACATATGATCCATGAGAGGATCTAGGGAATTCCGAATAAAACTGTCAATGTTATTGCTATCTCTGATAATTTGCGAACCACGATAAATATTTGAAAAATAATCTTTCAAAAGAAAAGCCTTATCCTTACTATTAGAAATAGCCACTCCATTGACGACAAACTCTGGAGGATTAAGACTCAATAAAATTAACTTAACTTAACTTTGGTAATTTTTTCCTCCAACAGTCATGAAAGTTCTGGAGATCTTAGAAAGAAAGGTGCTGAGAGTTTGTATTGGAAAGCATTTCGAAACGTTTTGTAAAAGATACTCTAATGAATACATTTACGAAAATTCTGGTATGATTCCACTATCTTTTTATTGTTTAGGTCTTTTAAAAAAATATTTATCGAAGTTGTCTTATCACAACAACCCTCTAATTAATAGCTTGCTTGCAGATCAATCCAGTTTCAGCTGGTCAAATACATACTATCTTTCGCCCTTTGGGTTTTTAAAGGAAGAGATGTCTCCCTATTCTTCGTTGAATTTGTTGCCTGATTTCTACAAAGAAATCACACCCTCAACTCACAGAGGTTAACCTTAAGAATTATAATTAATTATTCTTTAGTTTTTAGCCCTACTTTAGCTCTTAATTTTGTTTCTAAGCCTATCCTAAATTAAGTTCTTTTTGTATTTATTTTTAATTCTACATCCTCGTTAAAGTTAATGCCGGGAGCAAGCATGTCACTCTAATTAATTACTAATTGTATAACCATGTCAAATCAAACACGCCGTTTTTGTCAAGGATGTCTTTAAACTAATACATTATAGTTTTAAGTGTTTCTTTTATTGTTTCAGTTTCTCTAGAAATTTTTATAATTATGTTTATCAAAAAGACTCAATAAAATTTAACTTAACTTAACTTGGTTATTTTTTTGAATTTTCTAAGCATGAACTTAGGCTGAGTTCGTGAAATCGGTAGTTAAAATGAATAGCGAAAAAACTATAGTAAGCTTTTAGGAGCTTCTTACAAATTGCAGGAGGAAATGTTGCCAAATTCTTGTAATTTTAATGCGGTAAAGGCACAAATAATTATTTAAAATATTAAATTTTGCTTTGTAAAATTTGTTTATTTTTATACTTAAATTTTGTTAATTGCTTGTAATGCTTTTTTGCGTTCGTTCTATTGAAACGATCCGCAAAATTAAAACATGTTTTTTTATATTTTTCAACATTTAATTTTTAACAAAAATTTACGCTAATGAGTGCATATAATTTTTTTAGAAACATATGTACGTATATTTTATGGTATAATTATCTTGCTTGTCATTTGTGCGATTATTAATTATGACAAAAGAATTTTAATTTAACATATATTTTACAAAAAATTGTTTAAATTTATTTTCATACACATAAACGTAAAAATTTAATTACAATTTTTATCAACTTAATATTCGTAAAATAAAATATACATTTATTTTTTTTATAAAATAATTTATTACATAAATTTTTGGTTTCTGATTGTTTCATTTGCTTAAAGAAATTAAGTTAATATTATTTTTGAATAAAGAATTATTAATTTTTTTATAAATCTTTAAAAGTAATATTACAATATTTATAGAAGAATTAATTTGAATATGGAATTACTAAAAGAGCTATAGTAGTTTAGTGGTTTCATTTAATGTTATTTCCGTTATGATGGTTTTGTTTTGAGACGGATAATTCGATTTACACTTTTTGTACGGTTTTCAACGAAACCTTTTAAAAATCATACGAATTGGTTTCATCATCACCTTTTCGCACTTTGAAGATCAATCTATAAATAAGGCCAGCAGCAATACCACCTACCATGGGACCCACCCAATAGACCCAATGTGAGCTCCAGGCGCTTTGAACGACTGCAGGTCCAAACGAACGCGCCGGATTCATACTGGCGCCAGTTAATTTAATCTAAATGATAAACAAACAACAATATTAAAATTAGTAAACAAAAGTATATTTTTCAAAAATTTTAAAATAATTTCTTTTACCGCACACAAATGTCCCGCAGCAATAGATAAACCAATTGCTAACGGCGCCGAGCCTTTAATATCCTGACGACCTGGATCGGAGACTCCTTTAACGACAAAGACCAAAATGAAAGTGATCAAAGCCTCAATAAGAACAGCCTGGCCGGCTGATAAATTGTTGGAAAATGCACTAACACCCAGTTCGGTGCCAGCATGAGTCGATGGAATTGCTACCTGAGAGATTTTTTAAATCAAGAATATCTTAAGATTAAGAGTATAGATTTATTAAAGACTACTTACACTAATCACTCCAGCCGCTGCAATGGCTCCAACACATTGAACAATTATATAGAATGCACTCTTCAGTAGACTCATTTCGCCGACAACGAGAAAACCAATGGTTACCGCCGGATTGATATGACAACCACTGATATGGCCCAAAGCCTGAAAATATCACACAAATATCAAAGGAAGTGAAAAAAGATCGTATTAGCAGCATTTATTTCTTGTGAAATCTTTTAACTTTTTTCAAATATTTGTAGCTATTACCAAGATAACGTGATGACACGCTTACATACACGAATTTCGAGAGGCGCCTATTTTGAGAAAAATCGCATGAGATGAATCGCACCTATGCAGTTTTAATAAAAATGAATACAAGCTTGAATATGCGTTGTGCTTCGTGAGTTGTGATGGAGCACTCTTCGTATTCTTATTCTCCTTCATAGTCTGCAAGATCAGCAAGCAATGATCAGCAAGATTGTCAATCATTATGTGAATTTTTTGAAGTCTCCTCTTGCAAATTTTCACTACGTCATGATTTATAGCGTATGAATAAATGGATGGGAAGATGTACTTTTGCACTTTTATTTCGATGGCTAGTCATCAAAGTTGTTTGCTAGCCGTACTCGCATTAAATATTTGATAAATTGCGCTATCGGTAAAACTCCACTTACTCCATTTACCGCACCCATACATACATCCATCCATTCATTCATACATTCATTCATTCATGCATCTGTTTATTCGTTCTTAAAAAAATTACAGACTTTGGTTTTTGAGAGACATTGACATCAACATGACTGATAAGAATAACTGACTTAACTGTTCTTATACAATATTTGTGACACGTAATAGTATTATTGATTTAAAAAAGAGATTGATTGACTTGAGTACTGAGTGAGTGTGTGAGAATTTATTTCAGCTACGAATACGATTTTTACTATCAATTTTAATCGTACCGTTATTGTTGGTTTAGTATGGAAAGTGAATGTTACGAAGTTTCGTCACGAAGTAAGTAAGTAAGTCACGCTTAGCTATGAAAGGTTCAATAACGCCCCATTTTTTGAGATCTTCATTGTTCTGTCCAAATGACAGAAAGACGGGCTTTTTTGGAAAAAATTTAAATCTAATAAATTTCGAAATAAATCGATGCGTGTAGTTAAAAACAGCATCACGCTTATCTGTCTTTGAACCTGGAGGAATATGAAAGTGAATTATTGAGGGAAATTATAGAGTGCTTGATATTAAAGCAACCCGTTTCTTCCATCCTTTAAAAATAATATCGATTCTATTAGTAATTCATTCATTATATTTCCTTATTGTTGTTTTTCTCTGTAAATGGGATTATAAATATTTCTATTAGCTCCTTTAAATGTACTAATGGGATACTTTATGCATAATATCCATGCAGTAGCATTTTTAAGCGGAGGGTATCCATACATTTTTATTAAAACCTTTCATTAAATATTAATCAAGCGAATTCATTTCTGGTACTTATGATTACTATTATAACAATTTTTATTTTCTTTAAAATTGACTGAATTGTATGGAATTGATAAGAAGATGATCGAACACGAGGTGAGAATAAATTATTGGCGTATCTACGGCTGTTATCGTTATTGCTAGAGCGATTATTGCTGTTGTAATTATTGATATTTTTACAATTTGTTTTTATTGCGATTATTCAATTTCCATTTTCTTTCAATTTCTTAAAGGTTGCATCCCAAGCAGTTGATTTGTTTTTGAAAATCAAGGCTAAATGCGTTTAGGTTGTGCGTTATTTTATTTGGTTATCTACTTGTTTGGTTGGTGTTTGGTGCACAAATCAGGTTAAAACAACAAGTTGATACAAATTGAAAGCAGTTCATCGAAACGGATTTAGTAAATGCATGCGCGTTGATACGTTCGTTCGTTCGTTCGTTCAATCGTTTGTTCGTTCCTTTAGTAAAATGCGCAAAAGACTACGCACAAATTGCGCACGATTTAATATGATTAGAGGACCGATATGATTTGTCTTGAATCGACTTTGGCGGTCGATCACCTCGCATATTCCGCGACACTGATTGACTAC
This sequence comes from Physocephala rufipes, assembly GCA_963966595.1. Lineage (NCBI taxonomy): Eukaryota > Metazoa > Arthropoda > Insecta > Diptera > Conopidae > Physocephala > Physocephala rufipes. The sequence continues at coordinate 13,961,513 of OZ016505.1, read as the reverse complement.
AACATAAAAGTGTTTTAATGAACAGATACTGCCTAATATCTTTAATTGCTGTGATTTTGAAGTGTTTGCCGCGAGCAACGGATCGACCACTGAATCGACGGATCACTGGATTGTCGGATCGTCGACTCACCGGATATGATCACCAGTATTACCAGTAACCAGTATATGTGTTCGCATGATTCTGGAATTTCAATTCAGTATGCGATGATTAAGTGAACCGCGTTAAATCCAAGCGATCAATTACCTTGAATGTAGCCAAATGCGTTTAATGTTAGCCAGCTGGTGTGCATTGAACTTGTTGCGTTACGTTCCGCCCAACTTTCATGTAAAGCTGGAATTACGTACGTTAAGTAATGTTGCGTGAAACGGACACATATATAATCCACAGTTGTTTTCTTGTAGAGAAAAAAAAATAATTCTTTTTTGCTTTCTTCAAGTCTAGATTTTCACATACGTTGTGCGTTGCGCTTGGCCGCCAGTGCAAACGCAATTGTATGCTATAGGTGTTCGAGTGCATTGAGAGCTGTCAAATGTACTTGAGGACAGTATTTGAGTTTGGAAAAAGAACACATTGCGACAGACGGATAATCGCGAACAGACTGAAGAAAAGGAAATGGTACAGATTTTTTAAATTTATCTCTGATTGATGGTGACAGTTTATTCTGTATAACCTATATTCTGGTGAATAGTGGAACAAACAAGAAACAAGCCTTAAAATATGAGACGGCACTAAAATTAAGAGACCCGTCGCCGCCAACTGTCAGCCTATGAGATTAGACTATTAATCTTGTAAATAAATTATTGTATAGCTGTCACGCTCATAACTTTTTGACTGACTTGGAAAATTTTGATTAATTATTTATTTAAGTTTATAATTAATAATATTGGTAATATTTGTCTTAAAGTTTTGCAATTAATTAAAGGACATTAATAACAGGAGGGTAATGTTATTAATAGTATTAATAACATTAATAGCGTAATTAACAGGAGGAGTAAAAATAGGATAATGAGTGATAAGTTTCAAGTAAAACTTTAATAACATTAGAAGTACAGAACCTCCATAATCAAAGCTTTAGTCTTTTTAAATTTTATATTAAATCTTAATCGACAATCGTGGCAGCAATTTTTGTAGTCGTGGTTTATCAAAGAGTTAAAGAATATCTTTGGTAACGCATATAAATTATACGAACTGCGATAGGTTTATAAATAATTCGCATTCAAAATCTTGTTGAAGTCATAAAATCCTATTCAGCATTGATAAGTCTGGAATGACACCGGGTCAGAAATTTCGGTTTTGAGTCGTAGGTTGAAAGCATATTTTTCGTTTCAACACACACCAAGCGAAATGCAATAAAACAAAGGAAAACATTTTTCTCTCGTTTCGTTCAGCTCTGACGTGTGGTGAGTCGCCATACTGAAATCGCAATTGAATGTACGATACGCATTTTGGCTCTTAGAACAATGGTTTTTCTGTTGCGTGTTACGCAGTTTGTGTTTTATCTTAAGAAGGTGCGCAGATACCGGCAACGGTGCTATTTAAGAAAAACCAATGCATTTGGCTACTTACAAAGCCACATAAAAGCATCTTTAATGTTTTGCCTGCATTGATTTGTTCACAATCATAGCATAAATCGTTTCGTCTGACTCGTTGTCAAAGAAAGCATATAATTGAATTTCAAAATTGCAGAGTGGTGAAATTATTCGTTGTAAATTGAAAATTCGTTGTAGTTGTATTTAATTAAATAAATTGAAATTTTCTCATCGTTATAGATAGGATTCGTTGTAATGAAGGCAATTTTTCAATAAGATTCTGAATTGACGGCGGCGTTAGTTTGTCCGCCTCCACCTCGGGCTACTTAAGTTTATTTCAAACATATTTGGCTAAAATTATTTAAAACATGTTTCTCATTTATTGTTAAGTTTTTATAATATTTGTTGTTGCCATAGTTGCTGTAATTATTTTTATTTACTGGTCCATTAGTTAGTAATTGATATAAATGGCGTTTTCCTTTTCTTTTTTTGCCTGTAGTTTTTTTATGGGATCGTTGAACGAGCGAGCAGTTTGCGAGTAGTGTTTTTTCTGTTGTTCTTGTTGACGTTATTATTTAATATTGCGCTTTTCGATTTTGCAAATTGCCATTTGCAGTAAATTGTTTTTTATGCGTTTTGTTTTCCTTTTTCTAATTCATAACTACACGCATAATTTTTAAATATTTTTATTTATGATATTTTTATTTTTTTCTTATAAATTTATTCAGAAAATTGCTGTTGTGTTAATTTTTTTATCAACGAAAGCGTGTCACAAAAATAAATGTTGGCTGCATAATAAATAGTTGAAATATTACTACTAATAACAATAATAATAATAATATAAACAATAGTTTGCAGTAGTATTCATACGATTATCTTGTTGCAGCTGTTCTTTTTTTTACGTGTATTGTTTCATTTCGGCTCAAATTATTGTACTGACCATGTTGCTGATCTTGTATTTTGCACTTGATGCGTAGACTTGGTGCGTGGACTTGGCAACGAGTTATGGTTTAAGTTAAGTCTCAGCTTTATGAAATCATACAACAGAATTTTTACTGTTAAATTATTGATCGAATTTATACGTATGTACTACGTATTATTGAAGATATTTGTAGAAATTTTCTTTTGTAACGAAATAGTTTTCATTTTGTGGTATCGACACAAAATATCAGACCCCAAATACCATTCGCTTAACAGATTTCTAATAAAATCGTAAATGATAATAAGCACATTTATTAAAAGAATTGCAGACATCGTTTCTAATCTTAATTAACATCGTATCAAATAACAGTAATCAACAGTAATTGGAATAAATAACTGTTATGCATTTATTAGTTAGAAGAAGATAGATTGATCGATTGAGAGAAAGAACGAGTTTGAAAGAGAGAGCGAGAGAGAGATAAAGTGCCCTTTATATTCAAGGGAAAACGGTACAATAATTCACATGCGGGCTTCGGTTTCGGTCGTGACGTGTTTAATATTTCGATAATGATAATATCAACCATAAAACAACTGTAGCAACAAATGCAACAATGAACAAAACAGAGAATAAAACGCTATAAAAATTCATCATTTTTATAATAAAAAATCGCAATACTCACAAAATCACAAAATCATAGAAAAACAATAACAATAACGGCAAGAATAACTAACTGTCAAATGGAATACACCGTGGAATGTTTGATCTATTGCGAATTTTAATCAAACATTTTATCAAACACTCCCATCAGACATACTTAAAACAAAACACTTAAAAGTCTTGTCACGCATCGTAATATCATAGAGACAATCTTGACAAGTTGTCATTTGTTGGGTTTTTCCTGAAACTGAAACGGAGCTTTTCCTTTTCCTCGTTGTTTTTAATCACAACGACGAATAGTGATGATTATAAAATTTGTTAGCAGTTTTTTTATATGGCGTCCCGATGACATAATTTTGTAATGTTATACAAGTGTCGTATTACTTTTCAGTTGCTTCCTATCGTTCGGTCAAGAAAATGAATTTATTTACAAAAAAATCGTTCAATAATCAGTAATGAAAAGTCAAATAGTTATCGAAAGATCATCATGACATTGATATGTTTGAGGTGAATGTTTTAGTGAGTGAATTTATAACTATTTATATTTAATAATTTTATTAAAATTAACAGTAATTTGAACATATATAGAAACGCACATATTTAAAGTAATTTAAATAATTTATTTATTAACAAATTTAATAATAGTTTGCTTTCCAATCATGAAAAAACAATTAACACCAAGAAACAAATAATTGTTTTGCCAGAATCATCCATAACATCTTCATTTTTGTTTATTTGATGATGAAACCAGAATGATTAGTTGATGATTCGTTAGTGAAATGTCACGCTTCGATTCTTTAATGTCCGTTTTTAACGCTTATATCATAACGCTTAATATCATATTTTACTATGAGCATGTCTATATGTATATTATATATCATTGCTCTACTTAAACTCCTGTTGCATAAATTTCGTATTTTTTTCATTAAATTGTGTCATTGTGTCATTGTGTTAGATATTAATTATATTTTCGTTTTCATCATTTGATTTCCTGCCTTCGAACATGTTAAAACGTTGTGTTTTACAATAATTTTTAACATACATTGTTACTCGTAACGCTTCAGTTAGGCTAACATGAACATCACAATCTATCTGAAATTGCAATTCTTTCGCAGTCCTTCAGGCAGAAACATTTGATTATAATTGGGTCGATATTGCTGACTGTTTAGAGACGACTTTAAAAGTGTTTCACTTTTGAAAGGCTTACATATTTTTATGTATATTGTGTTTAATATTGTGTTTGCCAGTATGATTTATACAAACGTAAAACAAAACCCGCAGTTTGTGAAACGTTATCATTTTGATTTTAACTTCGATTGGCCGATCACAATTATACTATGATCTTTGTTTGATGTTATTACGTTTATGATATTTTCGAATGGGAAAATTTTTAATTAAGCCGCTTACTCTGTTTCACCATAGTTGATTTCATTTATCTTTATTCATATGAAGTTTTTCTATCCCTATTGCACCCCATTATGTTCTAATTCAAATAAACTTTCGAAATTTTCAAAACGAAAAGAATTTCAAAAATTCTGATTCCTGTGGAAACGTGCATGTGAGTACGCATCACATAATGCAAATTTGCTCCTATCGGGGTTGTGCCGAAAGGGTATTCTTCTGTTAAGTTTTTGTTGAATACTTTTTGCAACGCAAGACCAGCTAGTTGTAGACAGCCAGATCCTAAACCTCTGGTTTTGATTATAACCACTTAACCCAAAAGAACACTCTTCGTAAAGGATATTTGGAACTTTGTATAAAGGTCTAGTAATAGTCTTAGGAGGACGTCGTTAGAGCATGTACCTAATTTTTTTGGTTATTTTTCCAATTGCTTAGATCACAGCCTTGGAAAGCTGTTAAAATAAATTCTCATTCGTTTTAAGTAAAATTTTTTAATTATTTATCACATCTCTAATCAATTAAATGTTATTGCCACTGAGGCCAAAGTCGATCGTTGGCCAACTATGACGATCTCACTTGACAACATGCATCGCTTCGTCCATCATTGAGTAAAATGATCCATCGTTGGTTTCATGGCTAATATTCAGTTACCAGGTGCAATGGCCCGAAAATGCAATAGAGAAATGCGAGTGAGAGTATAATAATCAGCGCATATGTCTCGTATTTTGTTGTTCGTATGGACGTTTTCTTTGAAATTCGAAATGTAAACTCATGAAAAGAGAAAATGTAATTTAGTAAATTTTGCTGAATTAATCGTTGCATTGTAGGTAGATTTACCCATACAATCATATGTACATCCGTATATACATACGTATATAAATTACCCACCCAGAGTTAAGGCGAAGGTATGCTTACGTGAAATATACGCACAGAAATTTGAGTCGGTTTATATACGTTACGATATATTCAGTCATGTGGACTGCTTAGATGGTAGGTTAAAATTGTTCAATTATTCAGTACAATTATGGCTGATATAAAGCATTTACCATTAATTTATGCCTTTACATATAAAAGAGAGAATAACTTTCTATCCTGACCGCAGTGCGCTTGATTGTAAATTGATTGATTTACGAGCCTGTAAGAAAATTGCTAGTTCTGTGAACTATCGAATAAATATCATCGAGCTATTCGGTAATTGTAAATTATTCATTTATTGGAAAAGTAAACTTTTAAATTTTACTTTACTTTTTTACTTCCACCTCAACACGAACTCCAGGTTTTTGAATAACTCTTATCGGATAGCTTTAAAATAAAAGTGATCGAATAACTCTTATTTCGTGACTTTTATTACAAAAGTTATTTTCAGCAATCGGTCAACGAACTAATTTGCCTCCTATAATTAGTAATTACTAGAAACCAGAGATAAGGAGATGGGACACTCGTCACTGGACATTGAAATAAAACTCACCACTATTGTTTACATTTGTTTTTAACCCACACAGTGACAAATATGGCATTATACTTGTTGGTGCAAATTTCCCGTGAAAAATGTAGAATTTTGCGAATGAATGCGAAAAAGGCGTATGAAATAGTGCGATTGCTCTATATCCTTATCTTTGCCAGAAACTATGGAATATTTTAACCGTTACAATTACTCGACAGTTTTTATTAATCCAGAAATCATTCAGTGAGTAAAGGCGAATGCCCAATTAATCAATCAAGAGTAACGAGTTAGTTAATTATGCTGTAAGCACTAAGTTAAGGTTTCACTATGTTTAAATCTCTGACGAATGTACTGTTTTTTCTGTGCTTATATGAAAATATGATTTGTCTAAATTCATTGAAACCGAAGAATTGTTTGCTTAGGAATTTATTAGCGCTTCTTTCAAAATTATTTTATCTGCGAAATCTAGGTCGAGTGAATGAATGAATGAAAAAACTTTCGATAGTTAATATTAGTCAATAGGTATTAAACATATCACCACAAACATTAGACAGTTCCCAACACTAACAATTGCGGAATGATATTAAGCTTTAAGCACAGACTGGGAAGCAGGATGCAGCTTCACTTTCTGAACTAAACTCATATGGGCTCTTATGGAGAATGAAAAATTTTATTTTCAGTATCGTTTCCTAAATGGCCTCTCGCTGTCGATCTAGTTCTAATTTGGGCAGCAACAAACTGCTCTTGTTCTTCGTTCTCTTTTTTACGTTGTTGTTTTCACTTTTTTCTGAATTGCTGCTGGGGGATGCTCTTCGCTGTATTAATTTGACCCCGAAATATTTTTTGTTTCCCTAAATTAATTCTGAATCATGATTCCCAGTCTGATTCATTGCCTTTGACACAAAAAAGGCCAAAGTCATAAATTCTCCAGATTGCCGTTCGTACCAATTTAATCAATACCTTCTTATTAAAGTCAGGATTAAATTATACTTCCTAGAAAATTAATTTAACAGATAGTTTTGCTGTCGCGTGTAGCGGATTGGTGAACTAAAAAATCACTTTTTAAGTGAAGTGAAGTTTGCCATTAAGTCATTCTTGCATAGCTTGGGTTTCCTTAACAGTTCTGTTTGTTACCTAAAGGCTCATTGTATTTGTATTGTTCTCATGCGTGGCTAATACCACGTTTTGGACATGAAAATTTACGTCGTTAAGAACACATTAAATTAGTTTCTTTATTAAAATGACGTAATTGAGACATCGAACGTATTTTGAACGTTCGGTCGGACGGAGGGCTTGTGCTGATACCATTTTACGTTTTTTATGTCAAATTTGTAATTATTGTATGATAATAATCATAATAGTCATTCTTTAGAAGTTTCCTATTTCATTATCTCTGATTTCCTTTTTCATAGCTTGGAGTCTCTTCCGTGCTTTAGTTATGTTTGTTTGTCTCATACTATGTTCGCACTAGGCCGAAATTGATTCTGAAATTGAGCCAATTTCTTCTGAAATTGACAGTGTTCGGAATCGACATTCACAATTTCGTTTGACGTTTTGTGAGATATTCGACAACACTAGCAAACAATGAAAATTGCACAAATTTCCCAAACTTTTAATGTTTATGTGGCTTTCATAAATTATACAAGCGCTTCGCGAACACAAAGTATATACACCATAAATAATGTTCGCTTCGCGAAGTTGCTTTCCTAGTATTTGCTATTGTCCATATTTAAATATTGGAAATTTTCAAAAAATTTCAAAAAAAAAAAAAACAACTAAATTCAGCAATGTCAAAAAATATCAAAGGAAGTTCGCTGCCAAACTAATACCAATTTAGCACACATTTTAGTACAAAATCAGGGTTGATAATTTTTTTCTAGCCAATTTCGTTCTCATTTTTTTTCTAGTTTTAACATAATTTCGGCGTAGTGCGAATATAGTATCAATCGTTCTGTTTGTCACCTTTATGTTTTAACTCTGTTTGTTTGTTACCGAATATCTAATTTTTTGGTTTTTCTTCGAAATGTTTTAATCCAACTGGATAATAAGTGTATAAGATGCGTCCACCCATTAATTAAACTCTTTTTCAACATTATATCATACATCATTCTTCTTTTTCAATAATATATATCTGAAAAGTGACCTCAAGGTTTTTGATAATGACGGTGTAGGAATTATTTAATGACAGCGACATACTCTTCATTTCCAGATTAGTAACGCACTAAAGTTTAGAACACAAATATGAATCGATGGCAAATGAATATAAAACCAGAAAAATGTCAAAAACAAAAAAGATTGCATATTTTTTGCGTTGATTACTTTTAATTATTTCAGCCGGTTCTTTATGATTTTGAAATTTTTAAAATTTGTGTTTTTGCTTGTGTTCAGTCATTTTAACGTTTCTAACGCGTAACGTAATTGTGCGTACTTATCACAAAACGAAGCGAAACAGAAATTGTTGTCATAGCTGCCATTGATGTTCTTGTTTGTTGTGATTGTTGTTGCTATAAATATTATGATCATAATTATTGTTGCTGCTTACCTGCTTAGTGGAATATTGCACTTAGTGGATTTGAACGGATTTTTTGGTTTGTCATGTCTGTCAAACCCGCTCAATTGACGGCGTATGTCTGTCGGCTTGATCGACTTGACTGTTAATTGGTCTTAATGTCAGCCTAAATCTAAATAACTGACGTTTTTACCTCTTAAACTGTTCAAATGATAGCAGTAGCAGTAACAATAACAACAAGTTCAGTAATGACAACAACAACAATCATAAAGCCATAAAAATCACCTGGTGTCAGTTCATATTGATACTATTAAAGTTCTGACGCGTTTTGTTATCATTATTAACTGCTGCGACAGTAGCGAGTTAATGTGATTGAAAGTAACGAGTCAACTATTCCTATTTATTGCAAATGTCAATGTCGCTCGATAAAGTAAAATAAAAAAAGGCATTGGAAAAATATCCGATAATAATAATAAAGAAAAAGAAACTAATGCAAGAAGAAAACAATTACACAAAAAATTAAATAATGAGGCTTGATTTGCAGTCAGCAGCATCGCCATCCTATAATCATGATCTTCTTCGACGATGTGGTAGTAATCATTACTTCTCAATGCATTTAGAAGCGATTAACGCATTACTATTCCATCGGATGCATTAACGCACATTGGCCTAGTTGTTTAGCTAGATCGTAATTACGTCATAAAGGAGCTGTCTGTCGTCTGTCATTCATACGATCTGGTTATTGTAAACAGCTTTTACCTTTTTGCCTTTTAGACAGGTTTTGTGTTACAACGATGATGAGTGTGTATTTACTGCATTAATGTGCGTATTTGTGACAATCAAATCGAATATTTTTCAGGTATGACTTTATGATAGAATGACCCTGACTCGGAAATAAAACTGAACATTTATTTGTCAACAATTTGCTAAATCAATTTTCAATTTAGGATAAATGCGATAGAATTTAAAGGCTAAAATCTTATTTATGTAGACCGTAATTATATCGTTTAACCCTAGCTGTTAAGTCCAAAATGACTTCACTTCAGAAACCAAACACTTACCTGTGCCATGGTTGCCACCGCTAGGCCAAAAGTGAAAGCTATTTGTGGTACGCTAGGTTTCCAGTCACCGTCAAATGTACAGCTGCCAACACCGATGAATACCAAAAAGAACGTACCCAGGAGCTCACCCAATAACATGCGCCAGATTCTTTTATTTTCTGTTATATCGGTTATACCCAAAAATTTTGACATTTCTAAAAGAAAAGAGTAAAGAAATAATCAAAATAATTCAAATACATTTCTATAAAAATATATATTTTAAGAAAATGAGAAATTTTCATATACTTGAAAACTTAAATCGCTTAATTAAATAATGCTTAAAGTAAAATTCTTAAAATCTTAGTTAAGTTATAACGTAAGAGCATACCATTAGTTATTGTTTTCATTTTGATAAACCTTACTAATTGTTTTCCAATAATTATTTTAGATTGAAATAAATTGATTGAATTAAAACCGTGTTTGTTCAACTGATTAAATAATGAATAATTATTCGGGAAAGAAATAGCACGCGCTTGTTGTTCACTCAAACGTTAACTTAAAAATAAACAAGATATATTGTAGAAAATAAAAAAATAAATCTATCAATATCTTCTCTCTTGTTCTCAATAGACAAACAAATAATTATCGCCTGATAAATTGTTAATTCAAAATTATTTAGCACTTTCTTCTGTTTGCTCTTTACCTTACAATTTAATGATGAAGTTATTCATCATTATGTAATTACTAATTTATTACATTATTACTATTTTATTGTATTCTATTGCGCTTTATTGTATTTTATTCTAATTTTTTGCTTTTTCGCTTTTGTCATTATCATTATTAATTACACGACTAATTAATTGTAATATGACGATGTTTTTTAAAAATAAAGTTCTTCTAATTATCACAAAACCCCTCCCTCCTTCATTGCCTATCATTATGCTTCTGTTCTTGTGTATTTTCTATTTACCCCTATCTTATTTTTTATTTTTATTTAACGTGTAAATAGTAAATTAATAAATTGTACTGTTTGTTCTCAAATAAATTTTCTTATTTACACGAATGTTTACCGAAGATAAAAGAAGAAGGTGTCATAAAAGTATTAAAAAAGTAAGAGCAGTTCTAAGAATGCAAAAGAGATAAAGAAATATAAATGAAAAATCTGAGTTATTGAAAACAATTAAAACTGTGTAAGGCCCATTTTCTTCACCTTCGATTAAATTCGATACTAGTTAAAAATTGGTTTTCTTTACGGTCCATTAAAAGAGTCACGAGTTGTCTCGAAAAGCCTCTGACTGACACAGGAGTAATTTTGCTTTGTTGCAGTGCTTCAATTTTGACTTTGAATCGAGTCAGCGGAATGAAATATAACTTTCAATACCTCTTATTAATTTGTAATATAAAAGAAAAAATTAAATGAAAAGTTTAACTTTCGTATATATGAAAGGGTCGATTTTTGTACAGAATTTGTTCAACTGTAGCTTTCGATAAAAACAGTAGTGTCCGCTTTTTTCAGATTATTGTCATTATACATCGTATACTGTACACGTTCGATTCCAAAACACACACCTTCCTCTTCAGAGTCCAACATATTAAAAACCCATACAAAGTTTTCACCATATAAAATACATGTACCTTCTGAGCTAGTGCGCGTGTACCGCTTACTGTATAGTCAAACAATAAATTTATATTACGTGTGCAGGGCATACACCCTTCGGCTAGTTCTTACTAATTTTTAATTAAATTCTCTATGAAAATTATAATCTATTCTATAAATTATTTTTGTATAAATTTATTAATCAAAAGAAAAATTTTAATTGTAAACTTTTGTCTCTTACACTTTGTTATCTTTTCAAGGTCACCTTTCAAATTCGTTTTTTGTAATAATTGTGCAATTCTTCAATTCTGTTCAATTTCAATGGAATACTATTCCATTCTATTTTATAAAAATCTTGATTAAAATGAGATTTATTACCAAGTCTTAGAGAAAGATGCATAGAAATGAATGGTAACGAATAGTACGGGGGTTAACGATTGAATGGTAAACATTACCGATTGTTTCATTACTTGACATTTCGTTACGTTACCTTACGTTAAATTCTTCATGATTGTTTATTAGTCATGTCTATGACATGATTGTTACGTTGGTCAAGGGAACAAATCGTATGAATAAATATAAATATATCTTGATTTGTAAAAATCACCGCAGAACGAGCAATTACTTAGGAATAATATTATGCAAAATCTATGAATTTTATGAGCAAATTAAAAATTACGGATTAGAAAAATGAAATCTTTTATTTTTGCGTCATATTTTCTTGACCTTTGGAGAAGAAGGCGTTCATTTTGATTAAGCTATTAAATATTAGAGGTGACTCTTCATATAATCATACTTGTAAGGTGACCAGGGTGATCACAGTTGTCAAGGTTATTTAGTTTTTAAATTAGTAAAAGCTGAAGTCAAGCTGAAGCTTTTATATAAGCAAAATTTACGAAAAGGGTCCTAATTATTATAAGGTTTGTATAGAATTCAAATCCTGATGAAGAAGAATTGCTTAGAAAAAATTTTCAAAATTGTACAAATTGCAGTAATTGTTTTTATAAACTTTATAAAGAATAACTGGTTATAGGAAAGTTAGTAATATTGAAAACTCCTAATATGGAGTTTGGCGAGGAACAATTAAAAGTGATAAAGAAAAATAAGTACACAGAAGTTGTCAAAATTTTACAAATTGAAGAGTACGTAGAAACATGATAAAAGGAGTATGTTAGGCAGTTGTAGATCGTGTAGAGTTTGTAGAGACTTGATGAAGAATAGCTAGTTGAAGAAGAATTGTCGAAGTTTTTGTAAAAGTATGTAGAAATCGAAGAAAGAAATGGAAAGCGAGTATGGAGGAATTGTCAAAATACGTATGTATTTAAAAAATGAAGAAAAACTTGTAGAGAATTAATTTTTATAAAAAAATTAAAAACTTGTATAAAATTAATTAAATTTTATACATAATAAAATGAAGAAAAACTGATAAATTTTCAAAATTGTATAAATTGTAGAGTTTGTAGATATTTGATGAACAAAAATTAGTTAAAAAGAAATTGTCAAAATCGTAATAGTTGCTGAGTATGTAGATATTTCGTATAGGACAGCAAGTTAAAATTCTAAAAATTGCAGATATTGTAGAAATTAAATAAAGAAAAACCAGTTATGGGAAATTTTCGAAATCGTAGAAATTGTAGAGTTTGTAGAAAATTGATAAATATAAACTAGTTATGGAGAAACTGACGACCGACGCGTTACCTAAGTAAAATATATTAATTGACGTTATTATTTATCATTATGAGTAGTAGATATTTTCTAGGTAAGCGCTTATACCGCTTTATAAATCTAATTGCTCTCATTAATTCAATTCTGATTATTATATGCGGGAAAATGTGGTTTTACGCTTATAATTATAATAAATTGTTAACAATCCTAATAAAATACAAAACAATACACTCATTATAATTAATTTTTTTATTACTAACACAACAATAACAACAAAATTATTCACCAAAAGCAAAACTATTTTATAAGTTAAGATATTGTTTGTTTTAATGATAAAATGAAAATTATCGTCAATTTTTTCACAGCTTTTTAAATTGTATTTTTAAAATTTGCCATTAAATAAATTATTTTAATTTGTTATAAAATCTTCTCTAATTTCATTTTCTTTCCTTTCGTTTTAACGTTTTTTTTTGTTTATTGCCACCCACATTTTTTTTTGCTTTAAAAGAGAAATAAACGAAACGAAGCAAATAACTAACAAAGTCCATGAATATATTAAATTTCTTCAAGTTCAATGTTTTCGCACAGAATGGAAAGTAGATACGTATTACATAACATGATTATTATTGTCATTATTATTAACAACATTTATGATCATGATGTTGATCACTTACCACAAGTTGTTTGCTTTTTCATTCATGTGTGAAAACTTTTATGAATGAATGAATGAATGAATGGGTGAATGAATAAATGAATGAATAAACGAATAAATAAATGAGGGGCCAGCAAAGAATAAAAACGAAATTAACTAATTGAAGTGTTAATAAAATTAATGAATTATTTTACAAAAAAAAAAAAAAAAAAAAAAACGAGCAGTATAAAAACGAATTTAATTGAATTATAATTAAAATAGAATGTGGTTTAAAATTCTGAACTGATTCAAAAGCAATTATCATAAACATAAAAACACAAATCAAGCAGTAGATATAAAAGTAAATATAAAGTTTTAGACTGACTATAATCAAGAAATAAGTTTGGAAATAATAAATATTTTTTGCAATACTTCGTCTCATTTGATTTCAGATTCAAATTTATTTAATATCGCTACGACACTAAATAATACGCTCATAAGTTTCTTCTAATTTTCTTTAATTTACGTAGTATTCAATTATAATTATTCCCAAAATAAATTATTAAGACAAAGAACATTTTACTGTTTGTCTAGAATTATGTAAACGTTTTCTGTAATAACAGTCTCTTAGCTTTTCTCAAATTTCGTTTGGTAGCGTAATTAAGATTAGTATGTAAAGTAATTAAAGTTTATAACCAAACGAAGAAATATCATTCGTAATGGGTTTTCTTTACTTTATGGCATTACATTTGCCATTAGTCTATAAAATCCGAAATTCGGCAAACTTTTAAAAAATTTTAAAAGCTAGAGTTGTTGCATACGTTTAGCCCACTTTAGTAAAGCGGTGGAGTAATTAAAATGTAATGGAAAAGTGGGGGGTAGGAGCGGGGTATAATAAGAATTTATTGAATAGAAAGTTGAGTTGAAAGCGTTTATACCTTTTGTAGGTAGAGTAAGAAGATCAATTATATCAAGTAAGCCAAATTTTTTGTTTGGAATATATGCTTTATTTTTATTTTTATTAAACTTTGTCATTGACTGTATTGCAGCAAAATTTTTCAAATAATTCCAGATAAGGGTCCCACATCTCCTATTGCTTCCTAGTCTTTTCCATAAATATTCACCATCTTGTTTTTCCAGTTTTAAGTATTATATAAATATATATAATTAGATATATTTGATTTTTGGATTAATTTGTCAATTAAGAGATTAATATGTAAATTAAGAATTCACAGTAATTTTTTAAATTTAGAATTATATAAATATATTAAAATAAATAAATCCAATATAATTTTTCTCTGTGTAATATGAACAAGTTCTTTTTAATGAATTTTCCACCTAAATTGATATCAAACGATGGGTTATAATTAAACTGAGTTTTAATAAATTACTTTGCCACACTTTTTCATAATTAATTATATTTTTTAGAGGATTTCTTACATTCTTACAACTGCATAGCCGCAACTTTGATGAGAGGAGTGGCTTCGTTTCCAGCTACACTTAAATGTTTTTTTCTATTTTCAGTATTTTATGTAGATTGTATAAATCTATATATCATATGTCCATACGTACAAATATTGATCTGCGTCTTGAGTGCTTTATGAAATGTTTTTTCTCTCTCAAAGCACGCAGACCGATCATTCAGTTATTCATTCATTCAGGTAATCATGCTTTCAGTTGTATAGCTGTATAATTTGTAAATTAAGCAATAAGTTTTTAAATAACGTCATAAAACATCGTGCGTTGGCGGAGAGAATCAATTAAATTAAAATCTTCAAAGTCATTATTATTTTGTTTTAAAGAGGTGGATCGTTTGGAGGTTTGAGAAAAGACAAGAAAAAAGATTCTAGATAAGAAGAAAAGTTTTTTAAATGGGATATAATACAGAAAAAGGATTAAGAGAGTAAAACAGTGTTTGGAATATGCGTTGGTTTTTAAACAAATTTGTCATATTTTTCATGTATTACGATTAGGAATTGCTTACATTAATGTAATGTCTAAATGAGGATCTAATACCGATATTGGTTTAAAGAGCAAAAAATTAAACCTTATCGATTAATTGTTCACCTAAAAATTTAATTCTAATTCTTTTAATTCAAGTGTATACAAAATGATAACGTCTTATCTTAAGCTTACGACCGTATCTTACGATCTTCTCATTCTTTAGTCAATTTTTGTTGTTAAATAAAAAATATGTTTTCAAAATTTATTTTGAGGATATTCTTTTGAGAAAATGATAAGATAAGATAATACAATTCCATTTGTTGTGCATAAAGTGAACTTTTAAGAATAACCACAAACTTAATGATTCGTTTGAAACATACGTCTAGAATTTAATTGATTATATTTATTTTCTTTCGTTTTCAAAAAAAGTTTTACAAAAAAGCGCCATTTCTGTTGATAAATGTTTACTGGAAACGAAGAGGAAAGCCGCGAAATAATGTGGGAAAATATTTTTCAGCAAAAAAAATTAAGTATTGGTTTTTTATTTGAAACGAGAATTTTTAGTTTAAAATTAATGATTATATGAAACAATAATGAAACAATAACTGATGTATTGATACGATGCGATGTATCAGTTCTTTCCTAGGCTTACAAGTGCAAATCGGTGAATCGTTAAGATCAAGCTCCATGAACAAAATGTTTCTCTACGTAGCGGCCTTCATCTAGTCCACAAGGATGCAACTTTTAATCAACACAATCCTCGCGATAATGCTAAGTCTTTTTGCATGCATGGTTTTCCTACAAAGCCATCTAAATCCTCTGAAAAGCGACGACAAATGCTGAATTCGCTTCGGTTTTTGATTTGCCTGAGAATCTCATTCAATTCTATTTTGGAGACTTTTTGAAGATGTTGACCATACATAATCCACATATATTGTATTTTTACTTCTGCCTTCTTATTAGTCTTATAATAATTTCGTGTCAATTCGAATGTGTCATTTCATAACTCATTTCAAACTTTTCGTATTGAGTAATAAATTACTTTTTATTAGTTTTGAATTAAAAACGAAATTGACGAATAATACTGTATCTCTTTTTGTTCTTTATTTACCATCGCACCTATTTTTAATGACTTCGAGGTTTTATCAATGATTTCTAACTTGATATCTATCACTTATTGTTGGCAGAGGAAGGCACGAGAAAGAAGCGTAAGAGGGGTAGGCAGGTACGCAATCGTGGGTAATTTGGGCAGACGGACACTCCCAAAATATTTAAATCATGATAGACATCATTTTCATTGCCAGCGACATTATTTCAGTAATTAATCAGTAAGAATGTTTCACGCATATTTATTCACAAATACGAATATACGAATAAATACGTATGGCTTAATTTTTATGGATCATAAAAGTGCTAAGAAAGACTCGTTACAAATTGAGAAAATTCCCTTTCGCACGAATTATCATAACGGAATAAATAAAGAGAAAATATTACTGATTAAAAATATTCATAAATATTTATCAGTGTATGCCATTTTTAAAAATTAAGTTTTAATTAAGAGAATAATTGAATGAAATAACGTTTTACAGCGTAACGTTTAATTTAGTCACGCACTTCGAAATTTCGTTTGTAATCGAAGTAATCACGTGGTGACTTATCATTAAGGTGATACGTATATATTGTTTGTGATTGTTCTACAGTGATAGATTTTCAATGCCAAGGTCAGAACATTACCATTTCTCTCGAAAACCCAAAATAAAAAGAAAATTTCATAGATAAAAGTCCAGCAATGGCAACCCTTGAAATCAAAGGATTAAAGTTATAAATAGTTCAAATTCCATTTAACTCACTTCCTGACCTTTACCTAAACTCTTATCCTTTCTGCCGACAAATAAAACACGAACTGACAAACAGACGCTTATCGCACTTTCTTGAATAAATTAATTGAAGAAACATGAAAAAGAAAAATCAAATAGCCGTCAAGTGTAGTTTTTTCTGGAACTTTTGCGTTGGTCATGCAACTAGCCAAAAGTCAATTTAACCTTGTTACCCCATTAGACTTCCTTTCTTCTTGCCTTAGAATTGGAAGGACATAAATTTGCATAAAGTTGCTTAAGGAAAATGTATGCTAAGAAAATGTAAAGAGGACGAGGGGGAGAGGGGAAGAAGCGAGCAGCGGAAATACATTGCGAAAATCACCCTTGCCAAGTAAAGTGTTTGAATATTTGTAATCGTATTTAAAATGAATTGTAAAAAAATCACATTATTTCATGACCGAGCTATAAGACCTTAAACTCTGAACGAAACCAGTAATGAGAAATTATTGATGATTTTGTAATAAATTTAAGAAAAGAATGCCGATATTTTACTTTAAGTGAAATAAAATTAATGAGCATGACATGCTAAAGAATATACTAGTAGGATATATATGTGTATGTTATATTTCTGTATAGGAGGATATATTCTTATAGCATTTATTAATTTAAAAAATCTAAGGTCAATTAAAATGTTTGAAATCCTTCTGAAAGAATTCAAATTATATTTTCGTTATTATCAATAATGTTGGAACAATCATAGTCGAAACAATGGATTTGTTGTCATGATATTTTATAATTATGTAAATGTGGGCAGCTGTTGTTTATTTATACCAAAAAACTATTAAATTAATTAAAACATTATAATAAAGGAAATTGAATTTTTAAGACTTTGTTTAGCACACTTCGTAATGAAACGGATACAATGTTACAAATTCTTGTTTAGTGTTTGTGCGTATGTAGAAAGGATCTTGCGTTTTTATTTCTCAGTTTTTTCTTTCTTCATTTTGACCCCCTTTCCAAAATTTCGCAGTCCTTAAAACGAAGTTGTTGCATTCGGTGTCGCTTCTCTGTAATGCTGTATCAATAATCTCTTTCAAACGAAACGAAAATAAAACGAATGATTTTGTTTCGATTCTTTCGGTGTGTGTCGGCTAGTGAGCACAAGGCATTATCGTGCTAGCAGATATTATAAAATATCTTTACAAACTCGATGTGCCTAAAGAACAACGAGAGAGGTCAGTATTTTTTTACGCGGTTTTTTACAGAATCGAATGACGAATAGGTATTAATTTTAGGCAGGTTAAATTAGGCAGGTGAATTGGGATGGCAACGCTAACTTTTAATTAGATTTATTCTGGTTCTCGGGTTTTTTGTAAATGGATTTATCATCACTGGTTTCATCAAGCGTCCGATCGCGCACTATCGCTCAGTGATCACTCAAATGTCATAATTAATCATAATTAGTTTTGAGAGAGCTATAAATTTACGATTAACTCATTCGAATACTCTTTTATTTCATCAGTGTGAAAGAGTATTTTATGTTATGCTTTAAAAAAGAAGAATAATAAAACACGAAAAACACAAGCTAAAATTCATTATATTTTTTATCTATTTTATCAATTTTATTTAGATTAATCTTCATGAATAGCATATTAATTAGAATAAAGAACACACAAAAAGTTCGGTCCACCTGAAAACTAATATCATTTTTCTATCACGTCATTGTCATTTGTTCAATGAAACTACGAAGAATATTATTATTATTATTATTATTATTATTATTATTATTATTACAATTAGAGTATGACATAAAAAAGGTGTGTTTCTTTAGAACCACGAGAAAGCGTTAAGAGTTTTACTAACGAGAAAGGTAATCATCTATGGGACGATCATCATCAGTTTAGCTCTGTTTGCTAAAGCGTATGAATGAACATCCACAACATTCAACGAAATAAAATTATGAGAATTTAATTTATTGTTAATGTTTGTGAAGGCACGAATTCCGACAGGATTATTTAATTCTTTGAAATATTCTGTTATCGAATCATTTTTGTGATTAATAATACGATACAAATAATTCAATTAACGATTTCTGTCATAAGAAAATTAATCACGGAAAATGATATAATCGACACAAAAAGGCAATCCCTTGAAAAAAGTAAGGTATTCAAGAAAATAAGAATTGGAGGCAACGAAACACTAAGAAAATTATGGCCATCCTTTTTGAGAAAAGAAAATTGAAATTATATGCATAGAATAGAATTATTCTTAGAAAGTGAACGGAAAATATAACGGAAAGAGAACGAAAGTATAAAGAGAACTCTCACACTCACAAGAGTGTAAGAATGCAATCTTTAATAAATGAAACGCTTTCCAATGACTTTAAAAAAGAAGACAACTGGAAAAGTTTTTATTAATTTTATTTTTAAAATAAAATAATTGTATTTCTGGAAATATTTTGCTGCTGTTTCTTTATTAAATAATATTTTTAAAACTGTGTCAATAATATCAAAATCGTTTACTCACAGGAAATACCAACAACTTTTTGAGCGATATAAAAAAAACTTAAAAGCATGAAATCATGAAATTATCACTCGTAAAAATTATACGTCAAATTAATTTTAAAACGGACTAATTTGATATTAAGCGTCAGTAAATCTATTTAATAAGAAATAAATGTTAAATTTTATACTAAAAAAATTTATTGCCACTATGTTACCACATAGGACTGCATTACCATTTTATTCTTAATTGAGAATTTGATATTCTCTAATAATAAACCCCTTACAGTTCAAACAGTTTTCCCCTTTCGTAGAATTGAAAATATTTATTTGTGTGTCGCCAAAAGAAACTCTTTAACTAATATGTAAATATTTATTGCAAGAACACAACTATTTTCCTTAATTGTTATTAATGTTCATCATAATTTGTTACAAATTGTAAATTTTTATCAACTCAACTCGTTTGAAATTTACGATTGAATTCCGAATCGATGGATGAAACCCTAAATGCTTAGTATTTTTGTTTTGTCCTTCAGTTTGTTTTTCGCCTCCACTTCATCAATGCTTTACTATTTGTTCAGTTTTTATGTTTTTTCATTTAAAGACTTTGATGTTTTCATATCATTTCTTAATTTTTCTGTTTTTCTTTTTGTGATACTCTTTAAATGCTGTTTCGTATGACATTTTTCTTAAAAGCAAATTTTGTTCATTTGAAATATTTATCGTTAGATATTTCGAGTAAAAGAATGTACGACTTATTATTTGTGTTTTTTTAATCTTATCATAAAGGAATTTATCTCATTTTCAAAAACAGAAATAGAGAAAATAGTCGCTCGAATAAAAAAGTGATGACGAATAGCGTTATTAATTTGAACTAAGATAGATTTTTCTCTTTGCTTTTTCTATGCTTGGCCGTTTATTTTGAAGGTTTCGGAAACTGGAGGGTGAAAATATTTATTTAATATTCATTATGTTTTAACGAAAACCTAAGAATGATTTGTAAGTATTTATTTCATTTTTGTTTTGGATGTTTAAAACAAATGAGTTGATAAAGACACGGAAATAATTATATTCCGTCATAACAAAAATATTTTATCTCAACTGATTAATCATTTAATTACTTCTCACAACAATTAAAGAAAATTAATATAAGCAATAGAAATTTTCTCACATAGAATTTTTTAGGGCTATAATTATTTTTTTTCTTTTGTCCATTACACTTCGAGTATAGTTATTGCTTTGCGTATGATGTGTCAACAGCTCAGAATTAATAGCTGGAATGGTCGAGTCGGGAAGAAAACAGGGAGGGGAGCGCGCTTCTGGTCTATTTAGATGATTTTCATAACAATTACTTGAATTAGTAAAAGACTATTAAAATACATGATTTTGGATTTTGGAGTAATTCTTTATAAACCGCTGAGACTGTGTTGCTGGCAGATCACCTTGTACAAATATGTCATGCGATATTGAATGTGTCGCCCATTTTAAATACCACAAATTCTTATAAAAAATTTATTTTAATTTGTACGGCTTTTTAAAATTTTGAAGTATATTTAATTTATTTAATTCTCTTTTATTTAAATTTTATGATAACAAATATTTTTATTGATTATTTTTATAGAGATCTGTAATGTCATGCTTTTAATTTGTTTATAGAATAATTAAAAGATATTTAACAAAAGAGTTAATTATATGAAGATAAATAAATATAAATATAAATATGATTAAATACTCGTAAATGTAAAAATATATTTTAATTACTTGAATCCTTTTTCATTTACGAATAATGTAAACGCTAATTAATAAAAGTTAATTATAAAAAAATGATCTAATGTCTTAAAAATTATTTTGGAACTGAATTTATAAATATATGATTAAATATTTCGAAACAAATTTTCGTTTCGGAGTTTTAAGTACTTATTTCTGAAAATTGCATTTTGAAAATTTAATTTAATATATTAATTTATATATTAAATTAATTATTAATTAATTTAATATATTAAATATTAATTTAATATTAATAATCATGACGATTAAGATTTCTAAATGATTTCATAAAATTGCTCAGAGTTATTGGACTTTAATTACATTAAACAGGAAGGATAGAATTTTGGAATAGAAAAAATGAGCGGCGGTTAGGAAAAATTATGGATGGCTAGGGGCGTTCCAGCCCATCTACTGGCGGTTTAGCCGGTATTGTTCCGATTTTTTAACTTTACTTTTTATTGAAATTTTATACTTCTCTTACTTCTCCTTCAATTAAATTCTGTCTTTACGACGAATGTTTATATATTTTTAAATTTATTACACGTCGCAAACTATTTTCTGTATAATAAAGAGATATTCTATACCCAAATTTATTTTTTGTGATAAAAAATATTACTAAATGAATGTTAAAGAAATACAAACGAAGGGATTAAATTATCTACACGATATGCAATTATATTCGTTTGCTGCAAAGAATGAATTGTTTTGCGAAATTCCTTTTAAGTGCCTTCAGATATACAATGAAATTGTTGGAGTGCATATGGATATCTGTATGCCTATAAAAGCCTTTTATGACTTTAGGTGTAAGTCCAAGTTAGTTCAACATTAAAAGCAAAGTTATTAAGAAAAAATAATGGAGAGTAAGTAATAAAGAATTATAAGAGGAAAGCTTACTTTTTTAATTTTTTCATTTCAAATAAACTCGTAATAAATACGAATTATTCCAAATAAATAATAAATAAATATTCGCAATAAATGTGAATTATTACTAAAGAACGAGATTGAATAACAATATTTATTAAAGTAAAATGAAATAATGTTGACAAAATTATCGAATTTATTCGAAGAAGTTGAACAAAAGTGAAAAAGTATTTCAAATTAATTAATTGTTTTTCATTGTTACCGCGGTTGGTTTTCAGTTATTTTTTTCTCTCTCTTGTGAATACGATTCCTGCCTGTTATTGTCGTTGTTTTTCTTTCTGAATTGTTGTTAATTTTTCTTGTTGTTGTTGTTGAGTACAAAACAAAAGAAAAGTAATAAAAAACTGAATGACAAAAGTTTCGTTTTTGTTAAAAATAATTTGTGGAAAAAATTCGACGTAGTTAAATTTTATATATTTCTTTATTATGTTGTTGTTTTTGTTTTGAGCCTCTTCATGTTAACGAATATTTATTTCTTAGTTGTGCGAAGAAAGCAAGTATTGAAGAAAGTTATCAAGAAAGAAGTAAGTAAAATATTTTTATAAAGTTAAAGAAAGTATTCTCTTAAATTGTTTTTTACGAACTTTTAATTCTTTGGTAAATTTGATACCCTACATTTTGTGGTTTGGTTCGTAACGCATCAGAGGTAACATGTCAGATATAGAATGGCATATATCCGTCCCGAGGTACGCCTCTGATTCGATTTGCCCACTTTTAGGTTAAGTTTTCAGTTTCTATTCAGAACAGATATTGTTGTTTTTTGAATTGTCTCGAACTTCTCTTTTTTGTTCATTAATTATTTTGAAATTAAAATTTTAAAAATATAATTTCTCAAATACTTTTAATTATTAAGACAAAAATAATAACAACTTACCCGTCCTTTCGACCATTTTTCCGGAATTCTTTCAATTAGTCGTTTTTCGATGGTTTTCTGTTTTATATCAAACTATCGTGGTGACTCGTTATCGTGAGAACGAACTTTAGTTCGTTTCTGTCAGATAATATTGTTTAAAATTCAATTTTTGATTTTCTACAAAAATCTGAAGAGATCTGTTTTTGTAAAATTAATCCAAAAATATCTGTTTTAAAAACAGAAATTGTGGATAAATATAATTAGCACAATAATTAACATTGTTTTTGGAAAACTTCATAAACTTGAAAGTCTTCGAAAACAGTTTTCAAACGAAAACTAACGCGAAATAAAAAAAGATATTTAAATATCTAGCAAATTAAAAACAATCAGGAAACGAAAACGAAGAAAAGCTTGGCAAATAAAAATTTAATTATCAAATTGTGTTAATTGAAATTAGTAATTAATTGCCGCTAATCATCTTAATGATTTCATATCTACGTTTTATCAAATTTTCGGGGATAATTTTATTATAAAATAAGTAAAAGAAAAAAGTATAAGAAAAGCACAACCCACTTTTTATTTGATATCTGTTATTTTTTTCAAATTTTCGTGATAACTTTAATAAATTTTAAAGCAAAAAAAGTGAAATAAAGAAAAAACACAACCCACAATAAAATAAAGCACAAATAATTAAGACGAAATGATGCGACGATGTTTAGACCGAACGCGTTTTTATTTGGATTTGAGTTTTCTTGAATAAAACGGCGGCAGGTTGGTTCGTTGTTACCACGTTCAGTGTCGAAGCGTAAATAAACGTTAACACGAGTGTGGCTGAAACTGATATACAAAATCGGAATCGCAGTCGGTATCGAAGAGAAGAAAACGTTAGCGTAGTGTCACGTTAAAACGTAGGCAACAGTAATGGCGCTGGGGACGACGTTGGCGAAGACGTTAGCGACGACGCTATAATAGTGGAAAACTGACGCTACATTGCCTGCAATTCTGATAGACTGTGACTCGTTAACTTACTCGATACTAGACGGATTCGATAGATTGTGACTAGATTGACTTCGATTCGTTTGACTTCGTGTGGATTGACGGCGTCTGCGACTGCGCTCGGTGCAGTACCTTAACAATATTTCCATTGAATCAACAGCTGCTTAACATTTTCTTATCTTGGTTGAAACGCAGACGTAGCAGTTGTTTTTGAACATTTTTATTATTTTAATTGTTATGATCTATTAGAGAATCTGAGCTCAAATGAAAGTTGTGAAAACTCATATTGTCGATGGTGATAATGATGATGATGACAATAATGACGATGATGAATACCTCGATATTCCTTTTGTTTTCCCACAGAGTAAATCGAATTAGATAATTGGAACGAACTTTTATCTTGGTTTTGAAGGTTTAGTTTGCAGATATACCGATTCCGGCGATGTGCTAAATTCAGAGACTCCTTTCATTCTCTGAGATCGAGAACGAGAACGTTCTCAGAGATGTGTCATCTTCAATGTCTTCTTTGTTCTCAGGGAATTGATTTGTCCACAAACAAAGAACTTGACAACTGGTGATGGAAATTCGTTCCAAATATCTCAATCGTTTTACCTTCTACGAGTATTCGTATGCTTTCACGAATACTGATGATTTGTTAGTTTGACGATCGATCGCCTTTGGCTGGATCCTCGATTCGGGAGTATAATTTATTTATTAAACATTTTTAAAATCTTTACTAAAAATTAATAAAAAATAAATCGCACGAACATAAACATTTTAAGATGGTCTTGCCCACTTTTATTTATTTCAATTATTTATTTATTTCGTAAAAACAACAATAATTTAGTTGTTCAGTAAATTTTGTCAATTATTTAAATACAAACATTTTAAATAATTATTTAGAGGAAACTGAATTTTGTCTATGATTTTTAACGGTCTTTTGCCAGTTGTTAAATTCTTGTTCAAATTATTTAAGGCAAAATTTTAATTAATTACTATTAAAATTTTATGCGTTATTCTTTATATAAACCGAAACAGAACGTCGAAATAAAAATACGGAAATGCAAAGCAGAGACAAAGACGTAAACAAAGTGGAATAAATTGCGTTTCTAATATTAAAACAATTAAAAGTTCTTGGGAATTGTTAATAAACATTCAAACGAATACTTTAATAGTATGCAGTAAAGCAAAAAAGTTTAAAGTGAAAAAATTTCAAACTCCTCAAGCAGCTTTCAATTCAGACGTTACCTTTTTGATCCTCTTCCTCTTCGTGAATATAAAGAGTTATTTTTATTCAAATTGTAAAAAATTGAAAGTGCAAAATATTATGACTTGTACTGAGTATTTTCTAGGTAACATTCAATAGACTCATATTTAAATACTCTTCTTAAATAAAGAAAGAAATGTGAAGAATAGCTAGACGATGAAGAGACAATAAAAAGAAATATAATGGAATAATACCCAAATAGGAATTTATAAATAAATATTCTTACTGTGGCCGTTTTTATACCCCGGGTCCGAAGGGTTAATGTATTGTATTATTGAACTGTATTTATTCACTTTGTGATGATGACTGATTTCCCCAACCTTAATCTGTTAATACACTGTTCCTTGTTCCTTTCATAAAGGTGTCTTGTTTCTTCTTAACTGTAAGTGATGTTGCCTCTCGAAAACAAGAGATTTGCATATAATCACACAAGGATTTAATACATGAGAAAACATAAAACTGAATGCGCTCAATGCAAATTACTATGAGAAAAATGTCGTCTTACCCATTGCAGGAGTAGTGTCTGTATGAAAGGATCTTTCGTCATATCCGGTTAACAAATTAAGACTAAAGTGTTAATTGGGAACTAGTTCTAGTACTCGAAAGTACGGTTATGAAATCTCTCGTTGTGAAGGTTTTTTACCTATTTCTTTTTCGTTCTCTACAGTTCCTTTTAATCCTTGACATGAATTTCTTATCATTTATCTTGTGATGACTGTAATATTTTGACTGCGATTTATCTTGATTGTGTTACAATTTCAGTTAAACCTCGTCGCTGGTTTTCTGAAAATTAATGCAAAATTCTTATCTGATCTCACAATATCTTCATCAGATGAGATTTCCACGGGTGTGTTTGAATATAACGTGCCTGATTTTAGCCACTCCTACCAACAAATTCTTGTGAAATTATTAAATTCTAGTGGAATATTTTTCAGATTTTTTAAAAAACATATTTGTTTTAGAAAAATTATTAAAAAAGAAGTCATAAACAAAATTTTAAAGACAGCACAAAAGATATTGAGAGATAAGATATAAATTACAAAAAGAAGAGAAAAAATCTCTAACATTTTATTTCAATTATGAAGATTTCTATTGAACAAGAGTTGGTGCTTTTGTTTTGCCGAAAGTTACGATTACATAAAATTTGCACAAAAAATTCGTCATACAAAATTTAATTGAAATAAAGACTATTTGCTTAAATAGAAACAATAACACTCCCACAAACACCAACAACCATAATGCCATACACCAAAAACGCATATGAATATTTTCATAAATTGCTATAAAAAATTATTATTGCAGAATGAAGGTCAAGGATAAAAAACCATTATCCAACATTACTTGAGGTCGAATTTGAATTTGAAGGGTTTGTGTAGTAGGACTGATGGATGATGATGATGATGGCTATCGGTGAAGTAACCTGGTAATACTACTAAAATGATATTGAAAGAAGAAAAGTCAGATAACGGATTGCTTTTTTTCTATAATAATTTTTTTCTTCAATTTCATTTGCTAGAGTCAATTTGTGTTTGATTTAATGATTGCGTGATGACTTAAAATTTTGATGATTTCTATTTATTACTTTGTTTTGTCCTACACGAGCTCATATATATTTTTTGAGCTTTCTATTCTTTTATTACATTTTAAAATATTTCTCTAATTTTTTTTTTGTCAAATATATTTGTGTTTTGTAGGTGGATGTGTCATTGATGAAATGTATAGTTTTTCAGACTTTATCAACATTGATAATAATAAACGGCACTAACAGCAGCAATAAAAAAACATACTTATACCATAAGATTTTTTGTGTGGATTGTTGAGCCTTGCTCCAGTTTGTTTAACTTTTTTCGATTTTATGTGTCATCTCTAGTATTTATTTCTAATACTTTTTTCATTATTCTTATTTTTGCCTGTCGTACAACGTGCATCATTTATTGACCATCGTGGGAATCTCATTTATGACAGCTTGGCTTCATGCTCTTGTCATTTTCAGATACAAATAATTTGTCAAGTGTCACTTGTGTATCAATGATTTTGCCTTAACAAATAAATTTGCTTTTGTGGTTATCCATTCTTTTAGTCTCGATTTTATCTCTTGGTTTCTAATAAGTTTAGCATAATTCTTTTTAATTTTTCAGTTACATAAAAAGGTCATGGTCAAACTGCCTTACAAAAGGCGGCGTCCAAGGCTTTTTCTTGGGAAACAGGCTCATAAATATCGAAATAATTGCTCAGTCTGTGTCCTCGCCGATTTTTATCATTTGTAGAAAATCTTTATTTTTGCACAGGTTTTTTTTGGCAAAATATTTCGGAAATTATTAAAACGATGGAGAACTTTATTATTATTACCATTTAATGCTGTTTACGCTCATGAAATTAATGTTGATGAAGATTATGATGATAATGTCGATGACGAATACTCGCTTGTCAATTTAATGTCACTTCGAAGCTTCTGAGTAATGGATGTAACAAAAAAATTTAACTTTTTTGCCTTTGGTTCATTCTTCCCGTTGACAGTTTATCAAATTCAAATTACTATTCAATTGATTGATTACTTGATTACGTTTAGATATTTAAAAATTAAATTTATTTATACGATAATTTATATGAAGTCAGTGCGAAGTTTAAGGATTGCCGGGATATGATGAAAATTAGTTGAACGTTTGAAATGTAAATAGAATATTAATTTGAATAAGCAAAATTAGAATTATTAGAAAACTAATTATATAAATTCTGCAATCAGTCAATTACATGCTTTTTATGAGCTCGGGGTTTTTTATAAGGCATAAATTAATAATAATAATTTTGTGATCAATACACGAATGAAAAACGAATTTAGACATGCTTTTTTTTCAATTTTGAGCAAGTTGTTCGCGTAAAATAAGCCCGTAATGAAATTATCATTTCGGTGTTGGTGAAAAAGTATTTGTTTACACCTAAATTCCATCCACACTTTGCCCATTTGCACCCGGTACCGTTTCAGGAAATATATTTTTATTATCATAATTTCTTTTGTATTTCATACTTTTTGATAATCAGTAAAGTTTATAAATTGATTAAAATGCTTTCTTAGTGACCAGAAAATTCTTAATGTTATTAGACTTTAATCTTTTTTTATGAATAAAAAACAATAAATCTATCAATCTGTTTGCGATAATTTGGCAGTCATGATGATTTTGATGAATTTGTATTTTTCTTTACACTTTTTTCCTGTCACTTTGGATTAGTATATTTTAATTTGTATTCTATTCATGTTTGGCGCAACGATTTTTTCTCGTAAAAATCAGTTAAAATAAAATCACTTCGTTTCCGCTCTTGCTTTTTATTACCCTGTTTTGAATTTCTTAGATTCCGTTGAAATACAATCAGCTATTTCGATGGTGTGAATGACTATTTAATTTGAGTTTTCCTTTTTTTTCGCCTGAATATATTTTATATATTGTTATTCTTAATTTGATTAGAAATTACTTTTGATCAATTTCTAATCCAAAAACGGCTATTAGTGTGTACTTTTTAATTGTAGTTTATTGGGGGGAAAATTGAGAAAGCGGTAATTTTTAATGCCATTTTCTAATTGATATATTGCAGTTTGTAATCATATTTACAGTTCGTACATTTTACATTTTGATGTTTTTACGTTTTCACGTTTCTATGTTTCTGATTTTTCCATTTTGCTTTAAGCAATTTTTATTCAGCTTCTCATTATAAATTCATATTTTGCAGAGTAAAGGGCAAAAGTTAAAGAAAAATTATTAACGGCCATTTCTATCGTGTCCACTTTGTTTAACTTTCACTGTAATTGACTTTTATAGTAGCCCCTAAAACTGTGCTTTCAAAACGCAATGTCCTTGGATTTAAAAGTTCTGAAGTGGAATTAATTTGTTGCATACTTTTATTGCGGGAAATAAGTCACCCTTACTTTGTTGCGTGAAAAATATTTTTACTTGAAGCAAGGGAATGTTGAGTGCTGAGAAAAAGCTGAATAAATGTTCAAAATTTCAAAAATTGCAAGCGTAGCGTTGGGTAAGCGTTAAAAAAATTATACTAATAATTAGAGTCAAAATTTTTAAATTGGGCTTATTTTGTTATAAAATCATAAGAAGTCAAATGAAAGTAATGAACAAAACTATTTTAGTCTCGAGGCTGCATGGAAAGCACCATATTTTCTATTGAAATAATAACTGATTATTTAGAGAAATTTCACAAAAATATTTGAATGACATTAGAAATTTAATTAATTTATCGTTTTTGAATCGTTAATTGACATGACTTGTAAGATAATACACGTATATAAAAGAAAATAAACATGCATGAATATGCAATTTTTAAGCAAACAATGCTGATTCGAATTAACTCTAAAAAAATAAATTAATAAAGCCGCAAAATAGGTAGGCATGATAATCAAGGGATGATATCCAAATTGCAATATTTAATAATTCCTAATCTCGCTGTCATTCGAAAAGCCATTAAATTCGGAAGACTGTTCATTTTGAAAGCGGTGAAGTCAGTTTTATTTCCATATATTTATAGGTCTGGATTAAGAGAATGCAATTACTACTCCTATAAAAAATTTAATTATTGCTTTATGTTATTATATTTTGTATGATAGATAAATATGTCGGATTGAATTATGTTTCTATTTTTATTGTTTATTGTTCATTATTTATTCATAAAATGTTTTATAAAATACAAAAAGAATTACAATGCTTTTAGAGCATTAAGAAAAATAGATAATAGAAAACAAACTATATCACATTAAAGTTAAAATTAAAAACAACCAAAATTAAATGCAGATTAAAATGCAAAACCATAATTATAAATTAACTAATTATTAAGGAAGAAGGACACATAAGAGTGTTTACTAAATTAAAAGAAAATAATTGCCGATAGAAATTCTTTAAAATCTTTAAAAAACATTTTCCAACTTATGTTGTTGACATGGAAACCTACAAAAACAATGGCTCACATATGGAATTAGATTTGCGATATGATGTTAACATGCCTAACGATGACTAGCGAAAACCATCAATCATTAACATCCAAACACGTTGGAAACCTCAGCAAATGTCAACATAAATTCATTATAGATTACTCTATTCGATTTCGATATTTTTGAAACAATGTAGTCATGAATAAAACAATCATTTTACCCTTGATTTAATCAATAATAACACAATTATTAAGACTGGAAAAGAAAGTGCTCAAGGGTTGTTTATTGATGGTCGGCGCTTTGATTTGAAATAGGCGTGTGGGAAAACCTCGCTTTTCCGCTATCGTTCTAATATCAAATCACTAACTATCTTATCATTATAATATCTTAAGGTGAGCTGTTTCCGAGAAGCGATAATAAATTTAACCCATAAGTCTGTAATTTTTTCTTGAGTCTCCTTGTTGTTTACTTTTAATTAATTCCCAATAATGCCATCCTAAAATTATATCCTCTGTCAATACGAGAAATCGTAACAAAAAAATTGCATTAATTGTATAGAAGATCCGGTTTTTCTGTACAAAATGTCTTCCACGGATTACCAGGACTAACACTCCTTAATCCACAAAACCCACTCCGTAATACTTGTATGAAGTCCTTTAAATTAAAATTAAAGGCTTTGATTAAAATGTTTCATTTTCAAAAACCTCTTAGTAATTTGGAGTAATTTTCTATATATGGAGGTATCGCACTATGCTTATTGCGGTTGCGGTGGAGGAGGGCATATCACTACCTTGAAGTCTGATTTGGAAAAGCATTTCGTAAAAACAAAATTTTCTTCTGATAAAAATCAATTCAAAATTTGTAAACTAAAATTAAGGAATATTCGGCTGTGAAAACATGAAGACTCATTAACGTATTTAACAGCTCGTTAAATTCTGTAATCGAGGTCATTTGGCAGATGCTGTAATTTCGGCAAACGTTAAGAAAGTATATTTATTTTGGATTCAAATAAATATACTCGTATTCAAAACTGTACGAACTCGAACATCTTTTCATTTATATATTTTTACAATTTTGTTTAAGTCATTAATTGTTTTTGCAACTATTATCAAATAAATTTTAATTATGTGTTAAAAATAATAACATATAGATGTTTCCTGAGTTGAAAACTAACAAGTAAAAACAGCTTGTAGAGTTCGTATTTTTAGTCCAAGACAATTTATAATTATGATGGAAAATTGATTTGAACAAATTTAGAATTTGCAGAATATTAATAATATTCATCTATTTATTGTGTTTTTCTTTGATTTTTAATTTTTACTTGATAATAATAATGAACTTAATTATTTCATGAAATATAAAGAAATATTGGAATATTGACACAAAAATAATTGATGAAACGATTTTATAGGATTGCTTTCTTTATGTCCGCTAAAAATTTATGAACCAACTTTTAATTTCAAGCATTCCTACGAATTGGTTTTGGAAGCCGTGGAAGAAAAGTTTAGAATTAGATGACAATGCAATTAAATTACTTATTAACCCAATTTTCTTAAAATACTTGGAAATATTGCTTGAAAATTTTGAAGGAAAGCAAGCCAGTGTTAACTTTGACGTCACCAGTACTCATACAGTTCACACCCGTATATCTTAATTACAGAAATGTGTATTAAATAATTTACTACAATAACTTTTGATATATATTCAGAAAAATTGGGCATCTATCTGATCTCTTTCAATTCAAATTGCAAAATTCAAAAAAACTTCTTTTTTTAAATGACTTCTATTAATGCATTATCTCAGTAAAGTTGTTAATTGATTTTCTTCAAGGCGGAAAATTTTCTGTCAAATTGATTGACGATGATTCTGATTATTCATCTCAAATTCTGGCCTTAGTCACCAGTGGATGCACCAAACATTCCATACAAAAAGTAAGAGTGCCACGAAGAGGTCTATCTATGTTAAATTTGATGACGACACTTTACTTCACTTTAAATATTTTAATACATTTGCTGCTGTTTTGCATAGAGACGAGATGTTCAAAAACTTCGTTTAATAGTTTAACGTTTTGAAAATTTTTTCGTAGTAAAAAATGATAAAAGATTTCGATATTTTTACTCTGGCAGTTATTGCTTATGAACGATATATATTAAAAGTCAGAGTCAAAGAAAGGATTATTTAATTAAATATTATTAATAATAGACAAAAATTGTACAATAATTGTATAATAGACACACATTTATAAATACGAAAAATACGGGTAAATTTCTTAAATAAATTCTATTGTTTTGGACTCAATTTATTTTTTTGCAGTTCCTGAACAAAAATCTGTGACGCATCGCTCGTAGTCTATTGCTGTCGAACTAATTCCAGTTAACACTTAAAGTGGCCTACGTGACTTGTCGCAGGACTCACAGGGACTTCATGAGGAGAAATGCGTTGATCGAACGCATAAATGTATTATAGGGATTCAGTTAAGGACACCGAATGCATAAGAAAGAAAAATATAGATGACGAAAATAATTTAAGGGTATCCGCTACGAAGAAATGCAACTGTTGACTCTAATTCTGAATACGCGATAATTTTTGTTCTGGAAAAAATAATTAAAGTATTGGTTTTCAAAACATATAAAATTTCTCTTGATAGTTTTCATTGACGAGACGATGTGGAATGCTATTCATTCTAGAAATCCGTTCGTTTAACAAAGTTTCAGTTTTTTATAATAATTCTATAATTTTTTAAAAGAATTCCAAAGCAGAGATCAAATCATCCGTACTATGAAAACTGCTTCGTAATTATTTATTCATTCAATATTTATTGTAACCCTGATTTATTACGAGATAATCGATATGGGAATAATCGTTACTACCAGTAATTTTATGCAGCTAACGATGAGACAAATAATGACGGTAGTAACGATGCCAATATCGTATTTACTGCCATTTAAGTCTGCTGGATGTGAAGCAGTGCCCCGCGTAAATTAACTTGTTGTCGGGTGCACTTTAGCTCAGTTCAATTTGGCTCAGCAACTCAACTCAGGTTAGAACGATTAACTCTTCGTAATATTTTTGTTTTATGATTTTATATATCTATATGTTTGTCACACATACACTGTATGTTTGTGGTATGTCTATATGATCGTTTTTTCATCTTTATTCTTGTTTCTTTTCTCCTTATCGTTGTCGTTGTTTTAAGTTTGAAGATAAATTTTGTGCAGTATTTGTTTAAAACTCAAAGTGGACGCATCGTATTGAAAACTAACTCGCGTAATTGTTAAGAAAATAAGAAATAATTCTGTTATAAAATAGGAGTGCATTTAAAAAACACAATTTATAAATATTAAAAATTTAGTAGAAAGGAGCATTTACGTGACTCTAACGTTATTTTGCAAATTCTAATTTATTTACAATTATTGCATTTAAAAAATACTCAAAAAAAAACAAGGTTGGTTCTCTAAAATAAATGCTTATAAAAAGGAATAGATTTTAAAAAATAAATAAATAAACAAATAGATAGTAAGTTAACATTGCGTAATAGTTTCCATTAAATAATTGCCAAATAAAAATCATTATATAAACAAATAATAGTTAATAAATAATAATCCCAGATTTCCAAATAAAAAAAGGAAATTAATAAAGTAATTATTGATTTTATTTACAAATATTTTTTAAATCAATTATAACCATTACAAAATTGTTTATTTTTATTAAAAATAAATATATTCATTTATACCTAATAAAAATTTTTCAATTACTTTTCAATTTATACAGATCGTCAATCTTAATCTGCAATAGTTTTTTTTTAATTTTTGATAACATTTTTATATGTACACATAACGAATTTTGAGGGGTTGGTGCTGTTGTTGTTATCATAGATTGCAGATATCACCAGACAATTAACCAGACAATTAGCCTCAACTGCGCCAAATTAATTGTGATCTAATTCATGCTTTTTTAACCGTGATAACGTATCGTAATTAATTTATAATATTTTAATTGCGCTAATGTGAGGCATAACGTGAAGTGAATATATATATATATATATATATATATATATATATATATATATATATATATATATATATATATATATATATATATATATATATATATATATATATATATATATATATATATATATATATATATATATATATATATATATATATATATATATATATATATATATATATATATATATATATATATATATATATATATATATATATATATATATATATATATATATATATATATATATATATATATATATATATATATATATATATATATATATATATATATATATATATATATATATATATATATATATATATATATATATATATATATATATATATATATATATATATATATATATATATATATATATATATATATATATATATATATATATATATATATATATATATATATATATATATATATATATATATATATATATATATATATATATATATATATATATATATATATATATATATATATATATATATATATATATATATATATATATATATATATATATATATATATATATATATATATATATATATATATATATATATATATATATATATATATATATATATATATATATATATATATATATATATATATATATATATATATATATATATATATATATATATATATATATATATATATATATATATATATATATATATATATATATATATATATATATATATATATATATATATATATATATATATATATATATATATATATATATATATATATATATATATATATATATATATATATATATATATATATATATATATATATATATATATATATATATATATATATATATATATATATATATATATATATATATATATATATATATATATATATATATATATATATATATATATATATATATATATATATATATATATATATATATATATATATATATATATATATATATATATATATATATATATATATATATATATATATATATATATATATATATATATATATATATATATATATATATATATATATATATATATATATATATATATATATATATATATATATATATATATATATATATATATATATATATATATATATATATATATATATATATATATATATATATATATATATATATATATATATATATATATATATATATATATATATATATATATATATATATATATATATATATATATATATATATATATATATATATATATATATATATATATATATATATATATATATATATATATATATATATATATATATATATATATATATATATATATATATATATATATATATATATATATATATATATATATATATATATATATATATATATATATATATATATATATATATATATATATATATATATATATATATATATATATATATATATATATATATATATATATATATATATATATATATATATATATATATATATATATATATATATATATATATATATATATATATATATATATATATATATATATATATATATATATATATATATATATATATATATATATATATATATATATATATATATATATATATATATATATATATATATATATATATATATATATATATATATATATATATATATATATATATATATATATATATATATATATATATATATATATATATATATATATATATATATATATATATATATATATATATATATATATATATATATATATATATATATATATATATATATATATATATATATATATATATATATATATATATATATATATATATATATATATGGAATCGATTTTAATTCTACTCGATCTGTGTATATTGTAAACTGTAAATTAGGTAAACTGTTGGTTATTTTTGTGACATCGCCAGCTAGTCACCAAGTGCGTAACACGAGATTGATAGAATTGCAAGAATAAAAATTAAATTGAATTCACAATTTAATTAAAAAGGATTAAAAAAATCAAATATATTGACTTTGAATCAATAATAAATGTCAATTTTTCTCCACGACAATTTTTTAGTTGAAATAATTTATATCTTTTAAATAAAATAAATCAATATTTATTTGTTAAACAACAATTAATTAGTCTCTTAATTTAATAAATCGCATTACACTCGTTTGCTCAATTTTTTTTTGTCAAACCTAAAAAACGAATTTATTATTTCATTTGTGTGCGATCATTAAGTGTTACCTTCAACAAAAAATATTTATGCAAAATTTTTGAGTTCAGAAAAAAGGAATAGGAACTGTGAACTGTGGAGATAATTACAATATACTAAATACAATATACTAAAATACTGTTTCAAAATAATTAAAATTCAATATCTTATATCAAATATTTTTTATTAAATATTTTTATGAATTGAATTTCAAAAAAAGATATTTGTTTAATTTGAGAATTTCTCGCAATAAAATCATAGCTAGTTTTTTATCAGAAAATGTTTATTTCAATTTCGTTTCCATTGTATTAATTTATTTATTTTCTTAATTAATGCCTTTGCACCTTATTTCACTTCATTCTATTTGAAAAGAAAACGTAAAAATTCTCAAATGGCATTATTTATTCTCTCGTTTTTATGTCTGAAAATATTTTCTGTTAATTAAATTATTATCTTCTTTTTTAAATTTGTTTGCTCTCTAACACTAAAAATTACACAATATTTCTTTTTATCTTTAAATTAACACCGAGACAGCTTGCAGTGTTTCGCTATGAATGTTCATTGAACTTAAAGTAAGATAATAATGATAACAATTATTTTAATTAAAACATTTCATTGTTTTTTAATTAATTTCATATGAATTCAGTGGGCAAATATTTAATCATTAACCAAAATTTGATGATATTTATGCTTGCCCTGCGAGACTTCTTTGTAAGACTATTAAAAGCAACTATATCCACGATTTCCTGCCCTTGCGGTATGATCGAATAAAGCGAGAAGAAAAATGTTGAATTCGTAGTCTCATGTCCTTCAATGTTCTTTTATTCTTCCATTCCATTATTCGTCCGTAAAAAGTTCATCAAGTCACTTTTAAAGTAATTAGTTTGTAATGAATTAAAGTCACGCAAATAAAAAGTGTCTATCATTGCAATGTTTTCTTAATATATCAATGTAATATTTTATACTAAATTCTACTGCACTTAGTTTTTTCTTGCATCATAAAATTATATTCTTTTAAAAATCTCAAATATTTGGACGATGTTTTCATTTCGAAATCGTAGAAAACTCTGAGATCATTTTTTGTGCGGACTGAGTGATAATTTTATGTACGGATTATTTCTATTGTCATAGAAAATAGAATCAAAGAAGAGAAGAGAAGAGAAGAATAAATAAGATTAACGCCCACGAGCAAAAGAAAAACTGTGTTACTTAAATTTTTTTTAATTCACCCGAATATTTTAGTGCATTCATTCATACATTCCGTCTCATTTAAAGAAAATTACATCAGCAAGTAAACAGTTTAAGATTATAACGAAAATGCTAAATTATTTAGTACAAGCTGAAATTATAATGCTAAAATATAAGATGATGTTATAAATAAGAATACAATTTTTTAATACAAAAAATTATTTGAAATTACTTTTGTTTTACATCGCGTGATTTTCTCGTTAATTAGTCTCTTTACAGCTACGGTTAATTTTGTAAATATATTTCTGTTTACAATAGTAAATTGCAATCAAAAAAACCAACGTTTTTTTCTTTTTTTAAAAAATACATTATGCTAAAGAGACTTAATCGGTAATTAATTGTAGTCAAAATTATTAATATTTATTAAAAGATTTCCGCATTCATTCAATTTTTGAGAAATTGATTTTGGTTGACCTCGAATGCACATAAAATCATTTATAACAAACATTTGTTTGAAATTTTATGATAATGTAAAATTTTTACAGATATATATTCCATAATACGTTAAAAAAGTTATTGGATAATTTTATTATAATCAGTCGATATTAATTGCATTTAAAGCCTTAATAATACTTCAATTACATCCGATTAAATGAACATCAAATAAAAAATGCATTTTAATGAAGATAAAATTAATTTATGACTTTATGATTGAAATTTACTTCCTGTAAAAATTATTTTAATTTCGAGTTAATCACATTCAAATTAATATGAGAAGACTAATTAACAAACATACATGATTTAATTGTTTGCGCTAAATTTAAATTTTCTAATTTGATTAATTTAACTAAAAACTTTAAGAAAAAGCTTTTATCTACTAAGTTCTGGAAGTTTCTTTAAAGAAATTTATTAAATTTTATGACGTTTACTAAAAAAGAAAATAGTCGATAATGAGCTTAAACGAAATGAAATTAGATGAAAATAAAAATGAAATACATTTCAATAAAATGGAATTGTATTAATCTGACCTTTTTAGTGAAACGTTTTAGGAAAAAACTGACCTCGTCTCAGCTATTTATCTATTATATTTTTATTCGATGACGATTATGTCATTATAGTTTGTTGTTATAGATATCTAAAACTTCATTCAATTAATACATTACTTAAATAATTCTTGCAGAAATGTTATAATCACAGGCATGTACACGCACACTAGCATCATCTTATTTGTTTGCACACAGTTAAAAGTGAAAATCTGACTAAGAAAAAATTCAGAAAAAAAACCTGATACGAGTGATGTTAATGATAATTTATTTAAATGATAAAAATACTAAAATATATTTTTTTGTTATTATATTCATTTATATACTGATCATGATTTATTATGACGCCATACAGTAATTAAAAATTGTACAAAAATAATAGCACGTATCTTATTTTTTTCAAATAAATTTTTCCATAGAAAATGGAAAAAGAAAAAATTAGAAAAATTTATTGTAATGGCATCTATTCAATTGCTACTTTATTTACGTTTACATGCATTACCTGGAAGTGTTATTTTTTTACTAATGCTTTTATTGCTTTTACATAAAATTTAACCAAATTCAGAAGAATAATGATTGATACTCGAGATGAGGTAAAGAGTAAAGTAAGCGCACCAGTAAAGCAAGTTTAACCTATTATTAAAATTGTATAAATATGTTTACTTTTATATGAAACAGAACAGAATAAACAGAATATGTATAAACCATAAATAATCGATTTTAAGCTGTCATGAAATATACTTTTCGTTTTGATAATTATTAACAACATATCACAAGTTGTTAATAATAATAAACTACTAAATTATAAACTTAAGAATGCGATAATTTATTGGTTAGTCTTGAATAAAAATAATAATAGCGGGTTTGTGTGATAAAATGATAATAATCTGAAATAATAAAATAATTATAAAATATTAAATGAAATTTCTCAGTCTGATGTAAAGCAACACATCATATTTGATTGTTTTAAAAAAATCGTTTTTGTTTGTTCTATTTTTTTGCCGTTTATAATTTATACGATCGCTTAAAACTTGAGTGGATTTTATTTAGTAATTATCTAAATTTAGACTTTAAACTATTTACCCAGTATGGGAATTAACGCCAGTAGTATCGATTAGAAACGCAATACATCACTTAGTACACTACTCCACCGAATTTGTACTTAGTGCTTAGGTTTTAGTAGTAGTTAGTATTTAACAGTTAGTATTTAGCGACCCCTGTTTAAATCATCAGAATATTCAGTGTTTGAGCTCTTTGCTTTCTCCTAATGGATTAAAACCATTTCTTCCACAAAATCGGTTAATGGTAATTTTAATAATAGAGTATTTTTTGAAAATGGTTTGAGTCCACTTTTACAGTTTAAAATATAATGAAAACTTTACATTGATCATAAATATTTTCAATTATTAAGAATATAAAGTATATTATCATCTTCTAACCGTTCGAGTGTACAAATTTATCACGATTAGTGTCGTCGGAGCTAATGATTTCATGTGGAGAAACTCTAGAGTTTTATTTAGCTCTCGTTCGCAATCGAACTATTATTAAGAGAGATGAGAAGATCGAGGCGAAAATTATACGTATAAGGCTACTACTATAAAAAACGTAAATATAATAACAGTAACTATTGTAATAATAATACGCATACATATGATGAGTACCACCTATTCGTCAGGAATAAATCGCAGCGCTTGCAATGGATTAATAAGTTCAAAAACAGTGATCTAATTATTTTTAATTATTTTAATGAAGCCATTTTATATAACTTCTTATTATTTCATTTGTATGCACGTAGTTCTTTAGGGATATTTTATGGCAAGTTAATTTCTAATCAATTTTAATATGCGTGAATTTACGTATTCTGATTATTTGTATAATTTCTTGTATTAAAAAGGTTCACTTTAATAACATCAAAGTCTACGAAAAACGGACTTCTTGCTAAATTTTTTTTAAATTCTTCTGCTCTTAATTTTGAAAATGATAAAAGTGTTTTTTTTCTAACTGAGCCATATATTTTATTAAAGAATTCTAAAAATTTCCCTCTTAGGTAATTTAAATTTTTACATTAATGAATTTAAGCGCTTTTATGTCCTAAAAGTGGAACAGCGTTTACTAATGTTTTGAAATTATTTCGAAAGGCCTCGCAATATCTCAATACATGAACAATTTTATTAATTATTTTATTTATTCCTTGTGGTTAAAACGTTCGTTTTTTCAGATGTAAATACTGAATAGCCGGAGAGGAAAACAGAAAATCACATACAAAAATAAATTTATTTCTTCTAACTTCTATAGTTAAAGGCTGAATAAAATAACAGAACCTTTTCCCGTATCTTCTCTGAATAATAAAAACTAAATTTATATTCCTTTTGAAAATTTTTCACGTTAGGCGATCATTATGATGATGATGATATTCCGGTGATAAAATAATGCCAGTACAAATCAATTGTCCAATAAAACAAGCTCTGAATAACATGAATATTTTATATTTTACTCGCAGAATAATAAAAAGTAATTTGTTTTAAATGATACGAGCGTCTATTTTGAGTGATAGAAAATGATTTGCATTCAGTCGTGTCATGTAATAAACAACTTTTTAATTAACTGTTATAACCTTTAAAATGGAATAATTTTCTGCAATTATTATTATTATTACGCCTAAAAAAGGTAGCTGAAATAAAAAACAAATTTATGGCAAATCGTATATGTTCGTCATAGAATAATTACTTCTTTTATTTCATTATTGATTGTTTTTTTTTTAATTTTAGGTTTAGTCGTTTGTTGCAACGGAAATACAAGTCTACCAATTATATTCATACCGGATAAACCTAGCTACCAGCATACATTAAAGCAATGGGAGGAAATTTCGAATACTCGCTTGGACTGCGTGAGCTTAAAAAGAAAGAATATCGTTTATGGCAATCACTGATAGCGGAATTTCTTGGTGAGTAAAAAGAAACAACATTCATTTCGAATGAAGTGTCTTCGAAAAACAGACGAAAAACATAAAAGCAATAAGAAGCAGATCTTAAAGGTGTAAAGAATCGCAATTATTTGTAGTGACGCCATTTGGTCTTAATTGGGTCTTAACGAGACTAGCTTCTATATGTTGGTTGCAGTCGCGAATCTCTTTCAATATGCTTTCAGTTGAAATTGGATTAAGAAATCAAGCCAGCTGTCTTGTCATTTTCCTAACGAGATCGGTCAGATCTTGTCATGGTCGCAATCGCTCCCCTCGAAGACAGTGATATCAAATGAAAGCGGATTTCTTAAATAATTTTCATAAATAAATTCATTACAATAACGATACCAGTTTCCATAAAGAAACCAATTGTATTTCAATAAATGGACTACATTTATATTTAACCATACAATACGACATAACTAGTCGTGTCGCAT
This sequence comes from Physocephala rufipes, assembly GCA_963966595.1. Taxonomy (NCBI): domain Eukaryota; kingdom Metazoa; phylum Arthropoda; class Insecta; order Diptera; family Conopidae; genus Physocephala; species Physocephala rufipes. The sequence goes on along the minus strand of OZ016505.1, from coordinate 13,919,278 downwards.
TTCCTTCCATATGGTACAATACAACCTTTTTTGTCCTGGTAAAAATCTCGTTTAAATTTCTCCTTATCCTTCTTATTCTTATTATCTATTCTTATTATGTGCAGACCCCAGATCAAATCGAAAAAATTTGCTTATATAATTTTTGTTTTAATTTTTTGTAGGAAATTTAATATTGAATTTCTTTGCGTGTGGAGCTTGCACACAATCAACCGAAGATGGAGTATTCAAAGCTTTGGCATTTGGTCTAAGTGTTTTCATGGCGATTACGGTGAGTTTTGCGAGGTGTTGACACGCATTGGAGAGTCAATAGAATGTTTTGTTTTCTTTTCGATTTATTATTGCTGATTCTTGACCAAAAATGAATAAAAGCAACGATAAATAACAGGTATCAATAATTGATGCAGTTGTTGCAAAAACAACCAAGTACGGACACTTGATCGATGCAGTCAATGCAAGACAACTTGTTTGACTTTGCCGTCGTTTTGTACACTAAAGAGGATATCCTTAAATGGTCTCTTGACACAGAAAAAATCGAACATATTGTTTGTAATTTATAGAAAATACAATAAGCAATAGAAAGACAAAATGGCTCTATAGAAATGACTGTTTATTAAAATTTATTTAATTGAAAGATATATTATATATCATTGTCTTAAATTGTCAAATAAAAAAATGTGAGTTTTATTGACCAAAATATATTTATCTATATTGATTTAAAAAACTGATATAAATAAATTAATTTTTTAACGTTTTAAAAAAATTGTTTGCGACATCGTAGATCGTGGGGCATTTGAGCGGTGGCCATGTTAATCCTGCGGTCACTCTAGGTATGCTGGTGACCGGTCGTATAAGCCTCATACGTGCGGTACTTTATATAATTTTTCAGTGTTTGGGCTCTATAGCCGGCACTGTTTCGATTAAGGTAAACTCGTGAATAATTCTTTTACAACAAAGGATAAAATATATTTCATATTTTCGTTCATTTTTAGACCCTCATCCATGAAGAATATTACAATGGCTTAGGACACACTAGACTGGCGTCTAATATTACGGTTCTACAAGGTCTTGGTATCGAATTCTTTTTGGGTTTGGTTTTAGTTCTTACAGTTTTTGGTGCTTGCGATTCCAACAAGCCAGGTGAAATCGAAATCATATATATATATTTATCATACTCCCATCAATATTTTACTCGATATAAATATTATAGATTCCCGTTTTACTGCTCCTTTGGCAATTGGTATGTCTGTTACTCTAGGTCACTTGGGCACAATACATTATACCGGCGCCAGCATGAATCCAGCAAGAACTTTGGGTACTGCTGTTGTTACCGGTATTTGGGAATCACATTGGATTTATTGGACGGGACCAATATTAGGCGGAATTACCGCTGCTCTTTTGTATACCGTAATACTTGAAAAGCATGCGGCTGACGCAGACAAATACAGGGTGCATGCCGATGAACGTGAGGTAAGAAAATGTTTGGAACTCTTTTCTCATTTTATAATGAATAATTTTATTTTAATTTTTACAGATGCGAAAGTTGGAACCTTAAAAATTTCGTTACCTTTTTCTAAAACAAAATCTACATCGAAAAATATTTAGATTTAACTCGAACGTGTTTGATTACTTTCAAGAACTGAAAACTTCTTTATCGTCAATATCAGTCGATTTGGGCATTAACTCCGAAATTTTAATTATATCTATAGTAAACCATAATCGATATATTATCACTTAGACATAATATCTTTGCAAGAGCTTCTTTTTTTATTCATAATATTATTTGATAAAACATACGTATCCAATAGTCAATGTCATCATTATTATCGTAATGGATAAAACTATTTTCTATATAAATATAGGTCTCTAACTATAATCTCAAAAAGTGATTTTAATAAGTTATGAAAACTCAACATCCATTCCGTTTTCCAAAACTAATTTAAATTTATTGTGGAAATAATTATGCCACTTGTAGGCGTATGATTGCATTTCCTGTCCGATTTTTCCCACTATAGCCCTTTTTTCCTTTAAACAACGCGTAAAATCATGCAGAATTAAATAAGTATGGTGTTAACATAAAACATACTTAAGTGGATTTAGATGTGCTTTTAGATAACAAATCCTATTGCAAATTCGGATTTATTCCTTTTGTTGGTGTAGAGTTTCAATCCAATTGTGTGACAAATAGCAGTTTTCAACCCTGATTCTAGATGCGATGTATTGTGATATAGCTTCATCTCTTTCTGCTTTTAATAAAGAAAATGAAATTCCCATAAAGTAAAACTTTGTTGCGTTGTGTTTTCATGTAGCGGTTTTTGTTTCTGTTTACATTTTCGAATTTGATCTGCTATTAAGTGTTTCCGTTCTAAACTCATGTAGTTATTTTGACAAACGGCTATGTGGTGCTTACAAGTTTAAATAGAAGACCTTAAGAGTGCCTAAAACTATGCATTATTGTTTACAGATTCATATTTCTCCGACTGATAAATTTAATCAATTTGAAGAATAGTATATAATATGGTGTATAATATTTCTTTCTTTCTACCAATTTAACTGTGCAAAGAGATGTGACTATACAGTTCCTCAAACAGCGCGTATTTCAGTGTGTATTTGTAATACTTTTCAAATATCGCGAAACAGATTTGAAACATAGTCAGTGGGAACGTGTACCTCCAAAGACGCACCATTACCCCTAGGGCGTAATGGGCGGTTTTCGACAAAATAATAACTTTGCGCCGATCAATAGCAAATGTCATGAAATGGTTTTGGGACATTGGGACGGAGTTTTTGAGGTGGGCGTGGACCATCAAAAGGGAGCAGAAGACGCATTTTTTAATACTAAAATTCAAGAATTTCTGGCAGGTGAGAGACGAATTGTAAAAGGATCGTTCTCATATGGGGTCCTTATTAAGATGCATTCGATCTCTTAATTGTTGCATAGAAAATTGATATAGGGAAAATCGCATGAAGAGTTTTATGTATTTCAATATAATTTCATACCACAAGACTAATTAACAAAGATCGCAAACACTGTCTTAGTCTTTCTGAAGGTGTAGCTCATTCTTCCAAAAAATCCATCAATAAACGAATCGGCACTTATACAGAATTAACTGTACTTCATATAAATAAACATACGCATTCATAGAAACGAAAAAAAAAGAAAAAAGATTGACAGAAAGAAACAAATAAAGCTAGAGAAACCTTGAAAATTCATTACCCACGCATTTAAAAACTTTTTTAATTTTCTTCCCTATATGTCCATATACGTCTATTCCTTAATATTTTCGATTTACATTACAAAATTATCTTGCCCAAAATGCCCAACTTTAACTGTTCCATTTTCCTGCCACCTACTAAAATCCATCCAGTTCATCCTATCTCAGCTGAAAATTCTAGCTCGTGTTGGCCACCATCTACTTCATCAGCAAAAGGCTTCTATCCAAAAAATATTCAATAACTCTTACCGAAATACTTTTAAAATAAAAGTCTGAATAACTGTTATCGAATAACTTTTATTTTAAATACAAAAGCTAACTTTTAATTTTAGCTTTTAAAAATGATGGTTGGAAATTTATTTTTAAGTAAAACTTTTTAAAGTATGAGTTTTTCTTGAACACTGATGTAAACAATGGTTTGAGCACTGGTTACAATTCTTATTTATATCCATCACATGCCACGGTTGTAAATATATCGAAGTTTATTCTCTTTTCTATGAGATGGCTCTGTCTACTTACTACGGCCACGTCAAATTATTGGACCTTCAATTTTATTATCTTTTAGACATTTTTCTCGCTGTGCGTAGCTTGTAATCGGTCATTTTGCCATCCCATGAATTTTATAGAAGTTGGGAAAAAGTGCTAGAGTGAACTGTGTAAATGTCGTCGCTAAAATTTTCTAGGCTGTTTTAAAACAAATTCAGTAACTAATAAAAATGTTTTATTAACAAAACCTGAAAAAAGTAATTACATCCAAAAATTAAAAATCAAGTAAATGAGGGAAAGCTCTGTTTGTGATGCAAATTTTGGAAAAAAATTAATAAGAATTTTTGCAGAAGCGGAAGTATCAGAGTTCAATAAGCTTAGCTGCGTGGAAGTTAAAATTGTATAAAAAACGTAAAAAATAATCAAAAGAAAAATATTTCGAAGAAACTTTTCGAAGTTTGCGGAAAGTAGTCACGGTCGCGCCCAGAAAGCAGAAATTTTCAATTTTTTTTGCGTGCATTTGCTTAAGGAAGGAGCACAAAATACATCCTCAAGGTGTCACCAGCAGCAAATATAAGCGTCTCTAAGATAATTTTATTGACTTTAATAAGAATAAAAGGTAAAATTAGTTCCTAAAGGATCTGTTTTAGTTCTTTTTATAAAGGTTCCTTGAATTTTCCCTATAGTGATTTGCCAAATTGCTCCATTATTATTAAGGGGGTGAAATGTCAAAGGCAAGGAAGTTTGACAGTTGCGTGATATGTTGCCTCTATTAATTTCACCACGGTCGAATTTATGGGAGCCGTTCAGTGATCCCCAAATTAGATACTGGATAAAACTAGAGATTTTTAATAATTTCAAAGGTCATTTAGACATATAATATAATAATCATATAATTCTCACAATCCTTCATAAATAGTATGCTTTGGATTCACTACAATTATAGGTGTATGTATGCACATTCGTGTGCGCCTAATGGAGTTTATTTAATATGATAGCTATATACCTTAAAATACGACCTTCAAAAGTTTTAATTCAGCAAATTGCTCAACGTGCATATATTCCGAAATATACTTTCAATCAGCGATTCCAACCTTCAATTTGAAATTCAATTGAAATTTCGATATGATTAAAGAATAGAATCAAGGATTATATGTATATCATCGCATTAAAATTAAACTAATTATAATAAAATTGCAGATAAATAATGATCATATATGTAATTAAGAAGAATATTAAGCTAGAACTAATTTTGGTAAGTACTTAGCTATAATAAGCGGAAATGGAGAGATGTTTGATTGAATTTATCCATATGAGGGAAAGGAACTGCAACCTATGAAATTGGGTCAGTTAATTAGCAGGTTATTCGTCGAGTTGCCAACGGGGAGAATATTGTTTTTACAATACATTTAGCTACGGATAGGAATGTATTTACGTTGTCTATGCATGAAAACCAACATTATTATAATTGCCTGTAAATCGACCGTAATCATTCAATCATAAAAGGAAAAGAAATACAAAGAGTATTTACAAGAAGACTTCGTTGTTAGCATTATTTGAGATTTCGATTTTAATTAACACGAACAAAATTCACAAAAAAAGGAATCATTAATACGTTCATTTATTCATTTCTAGTATGGATGAATTCGTTATGACTTTATTAAAATGCATTTAATTTCATTATAATTTGATTATGTGATATTTTGCTTAATTAGGCTTTGTGCGATTTGTTCATAATTTTAAAATACACATATTATTTTTCGCCAATTATATGCTAGCATACAATAATGATTCATTAATATTTAATACCGACTTATTTTAAGACAAAAAAAATCGACCAATGAAAGAAGCTATTCTTATTATCAAATTAAATTAATGAACGAATGCTACGGATCCTTGGCAATGGCTTCGAGGATATTCGCGTTGTTCGCGTAGTAAACTTAAAGGCATTAACTTATATTATTATTCCTTCAATTACTTTTTGAAATATTACATCTTATCGCACTTTTTTCTTAATTCTTCGATATTTTTTCTTTTGATAAAATTGTCTTATCAGTGAAGACGTGTTCCAAAATTTGATTATCTTTATTGAAATGGTATTTTTGTAGTATGAGAAATAAAAATTGTAGCAGCCTAATCCGGTGTTTCAAAAGCGTTGGATTTGGGACTTGTTTGATTTGAATTATAATTCTAGGAATATTGTGAAAAGTTACAAGACCAAGACGAGCAATAGTGCTGGTTCTAAGGTTATTACCTTCAAGACATAGGCAAGAGGAGAAACAAAAGATGGGGTTTTATAAAACAAAAACAATTGTCTTCAGCGGCGGGAAACAGGTCAGGCATAATTTTGTTGCAAAAATTTATTAAACGATAGAGTCGCCACTGTTTCTCCTTTTTTTCTTTCTCTTGCAGTTAAAGACTTTTCCAGACACACTTTTTTCTTACTTCTTGGACCATATTCGATACTTACTTTTGTAGAAAACATATTCCTTATTATTTTGGAATATAATAAGGAATAATTATATTCATTATTTATTTTGGAAAAAAAGTATTTAATTCCCCTGTTATTTCCTTTTTCTTGTATTCAACAGATTCCTATGTATTGAATAATATCGAATTGTAAATAATTGCACGAGAACGATGTCCACAAATACGAGTTCAAATTATACATCTCAGCCTTTGACCAGTGCGGATTTGGTTAATGGTGTGCCAATGCGACAAGAACAAGCAGAACAACAAAGAATATCATCACAACAATTGCAGTCGGAGCAACAGCAGCAAAATCAGCAAAAGCAAATTATGAACTTTGGGCAAATTCAGCAACGAAACGAACAACAAATTTTGCAACAAAAATTACGACAGCAATTTCCGGGGGTTCCATTCGCAAACGATATGAGCAAATTTATGCCACCACCGTATTCAGAAAGTTCAAATATCACCGCTGCACCAGCACCGACATCGATAACAAAAACACAATCTCCAACAATAAGAGAAGAGATACGCATAACACCAAGTACACTATCGGCGAACTCACCTCCACATTTGCGGTTACCGCTGATTGGTCGTGCACCACCAAATACAGGTGCAACACATCCAACAGTTCCATCACATCTTAGCAATGGTGGAAGTGGCGATAATCATAGCTCTCACTCGTCTCGTACCGGATCGCCGACTTTGCAAAGCTCTCCAAGTCATCAGCATCATCATTCAGTATTGCCAACCCCAACAGCAAACCCTCCTTTGAGTGAACCACCACCAAAATCAGGAACAAGTATCGCAGACGGTATGCAAAATATTTCTCTCAATCGCACGAATGGACCGACACAACAGGTTACCCAAGAGCAAGGAAGATATCCACCATCAAGCGGTATCAATAGCAGTAACCCACTCAATGTTCAGGTATAATTAGAAACAAAAATTATTCTACATAATGAATAAATATGGCAATAAATACGTATTATAGGAAAACATCAAGGTTACAGCTCTAAATTCTGATCAGCAGCAACAAAAACCACAACCAAATCAGTCAACTCAACAATCCCAATTGCTTCAGCAGCATTCAACTAATTTCTTTGGGATGCCAGCCCAAACACCACAACAGCAATTTTCAAGGCCTCCGCATACGTTTTCATCGTCATCTTCAAATATTCAGGGAACAACAACAGCTCCCTCAATAATGAATCCGATTGGTTCAATGCCGATCAACTCTAATTCTGTAATAAACTCTAGCGTTACATCCCAGTCTCAATATCATGCTATTCCTCAAAATCAATATAATGATAATCAAATACGGCAACCGCCGCCGCCTCCATCTCTGCAATCTATGCAAAAACAACAAACACCTCATTCACAGGCACGTAAACTGGTATACCCAACAGTATCCCAACAGCAACAGCAGCAACAACAGCAGCAGCAATTTCTACAACAACAACAGCAATTTCCTCAGCATCCACAACCATCACGACCACCACTCCCACAGCAGTCGCAACAGCAAACGTATTCTCAAGTTTATCAACAGCCTCCTCCACCTCCAACATTTAACGGGCAAACTAATCCCTCTTCCTTACAATACCAACCAATAACCCAACAGCAAGAGCAGCAACAACAGCAATATCCTGCTGAACCTAATTATAATGCCCCATTAAGCGTAACCCAGCAGGGTTTTAATCGACTATGGGGGCAGGATACAGTTGATCTTATGCAAAATCGTCACATTCTCACACCGGCTACACTTCCGATACCAAAAATAGTTTTGCATAATCAATTTCACGAATCGATTAATTGCAATCCAAGGTAAACGATTTAGGCAGTTTCCATTTTTAGGGGCTTTATTAATTTTTTTATGTCCAACCTTTAGCATTATGCGTTGCACCATGGCCAAAATTCCCGAAAGTAATTCTTTATTGCAGAAATCCAGGCTACCGTTGGGTATTTTAATACATCCATTCCGTGATGTGAATGTGAGTATTGGGAATCAATTGGACAAACATTATAATTAAAATATTTAAATCATCCCTATTTTTTTCTGGAACTATAATTAATATTTGAAATTATTTACAGAGCTTGCCCGTTATCCAGTGCCCAAATATTGTGCGTTGTCGTCTTTGTAGAACTTACGTTAATCCGTTTGCTTATTTCTTTGACAGCAAAATGTGGAAATGTAATCTATGTTATCGTGTAAATGAATGTAAGTCAAGCTATGCAGATACTGTTAGATTCTTTCAATTTGTTCAACGCTTTTGAATTCTTTTAAAGTGCCAGAAGATTTTCAATTTGATCCAGCAACAAAAACGTACGGTGATGTTACTCGACGTCCTGAAGTGCGTTCTAGTACTATCGAATTTATAGCGCCTTCAGAATATATGGTAATGTAATAATTCAAATCAGTAATTTTTGAAATTGTTACACTAATTTATTGTTTTGATTTTGTTGCAATTTTTAGCTTCGCCCTCCACAACCAGCAATTTATTTATTTTTGTTTGATGTGTCTATATTGGCACAACAAACAGGATATCTGGAGAATGTTTGTACAACACTTTCCGATCATCTGGACGATATGCCTGGTGATGCTCGAACTCAAATCGGTTTTATTGCGTATAACAGCCAACTGCATTTCTATAGTTTAGCTGAGAATTACAATCAACCCCATGAGATGACACTCTTAGACATCGACGGTAAGACTAATTTTTGGGCGGGTAAAAGTGTGTTTTATGAGATTGATAGAAGTTTGAGTTGTAAGTCTTATTGACCAAAAGTTTATTCCCAATGCGGGGAAAATTGTGAACAAATAAGAAAACATAAACATAAAATTCACAATGGAAAAGGAAAAGAAGGAAGGGTAAAGATAATGATTAACCCAAGCAAATAATCTAAAAAACCTGACTGTGATATCTATCGAAAAATTTAATTGAGAATATTTAAATATACAAACAAAAACATTTGGCGGACGAATTATAAATGACCAAAACATTCTGCCCCTGACATAATATTTGAGCTTCTAAAACTAATCTATAAAAGTGAAATCAAACAAGATACAAGAACGGCACAATGGAAGGCATAGAAAGCTGACAAGATTACGGAAAGCAATAATTGTGACTGCGACAAATGCTCACGGAATAAATAAGTAAATTCATGTATCAAGGAATGTCTTGTTAAATTGCCTACAGAATGATAAAATCAGATACCTGTCGAGGATCTACACGAGGAAGACATGAACAGAAACAGACGGATATTACTGAAGATGGCACGTCGCCGAAACTGATTTGTCTCTAAATAAAAAGTGACATTGGATAGCGGGAAGTAGTTCCAATCTTTTTCGTTTATTTCAAATTTAACAGTGCTTGAACGGCCTCTTTCGTCAACTTCAGTGGCTAAAATAAATATAAATAACAAGAAGTCAGTGCCGCAATTCTGGTTGTATCACACTAGAGGGATTTTCCATGATCAATTCCGCCCTAATCAGAAATTTGCTGAAAGCTAAAGCTTAAAGCTATGAAATTACTTATAGTCCTCATCCACATGTTTTAAAATTTGCCAAGAAAGACGTTGGTAATGCCTTGGTGGGACGCTTTACTCCGGTCGTTCGGATCACCAGACATCGCTCCTTCTGACTGTCATTTGTTTTGGTCGTTGTGTTCTATGCTTGCTTGTCGCTTTCTAAAAAGAAGCAGAAATTTTGTTGATTTTTGGGCTGACCAAAAAGGTGGGATAATTTGAATTGTCGAAGAATTAATAAGCTGTAAAAATAAGAAAAAATATCTGTTAAAATATTGTGAACGGATAATTCTTGGAAAATACGTACTAAGTTTTTTGAATAAACCCCCAAAATTACATAAAATAAAATTCATTTCCTTAAGTGAAATTTTTTTAAATTATCTTTGCAATTTGCAGATCCTTTCTTACCACGTCCGGACAATTTACTTGTTAATCTTAAAGAAAATAAGGAATTGGTTAAGGATTTGTTAGCACTGCTACCGAAAAGATTTGGGGATACTCACGATCCTGGATCCGCCCTTGGTGCTGCTTTGCAAGTTGGCTATAAATTGATGGTAGGTAAATATTGATGATTCTGTAAACATTATGTCAATCAATTCATCCATATTACTTTGTTCTCTATTGCAGCAAGCTTCGGGTGGTCGCATAACTGTTTTCCAAACGTGCCTTCCAAATAAAGGACCTGGTGCGCTCGAACCGCGTGAAGATCCTAATAATCGTTCTGCCAAAGACGTGGCTCATTTGAATCCTGCAACCGATTTTTATAAGCGCTTTGCTTTGGAATGCTCGGGCTACCAAATAGCCGTGGATTTATTCCTACTGAATCAGCAATATAGTGACTTAGCGACAATTTGTTAGTATAATTTTTGTTTGGCAATTGACTGTTGATCCTACTTTAGCTCCATATTTATGTGTTGTCTATTTAATATTAGCTGGTATTAGCAAGCACAGTGGAGGATGTATTTACCATTTTCCCCTCTATCAAAAAACCAAGCCACAAAATGTTGATTCCCTCACACAGTGTTTCAAACGTTATTTGACGCGCAAAATTGGATTCGAAGCCGTTATGCGTATACGTTGTTCTCGTGGTCTTCAGGTGCATACATTCCATGGCAACTTCTTCGTACGTTCAACGGATTTGTTGTCGCTGCCTAATGTCAATCCAGATGCTGGCTACGGCATGCAAGTATGAATATTAATGAGAAATTTTATTTTAATTATTATCGCCCTCCACCAAACAACTCTTTCTTGTTTAATTTTGTTGTAGATATCTTACGAGGAGTCGTTGACCGATGTTAGAACAATATGTTTCCAAGCGGCTTTGCTCTACACGAACAGTGAAGGAGAACGCCGTATTCGCGTACATACACTTTGCCTTCCCGTCACTGCTTCATTGCCGGAAGTAATGCATGCTGCTGATACGGAAGCAATAATTGGTTTACTTTCGAAAATGGCTGTCGATAGATCTTTAACATCTAATATATCAGATGCTCGGGAAGCATTTATAAATGCCACTGTCGATATATTTAGTGCATTCAAAATTGCACAAAATCTACCTTCTGGGCAGACGGGACAATTGATTGCACCTAGGAATTTGGCTCTGATGCCTCTTTATATACTGGCGCTGCTGAAACACGTAAGTTAGTGAACTTAAGTAAAAAATTATAAAATATTAGGTGTCATATAATATTATGTGTCATGTAGTACAAGGAATAGTTTCACCGATAGTTCTTTACCCAAATTATGTGAGGGACGTATATGGCAAATGAAGAAAGCGCATAATAAGAACATGTGAGGTAGAGAGTATGACATTTAAACAAATATCTTGCTCTCAAAATCGGTTTCCTTAGCCCATACGTAGATATGTATTCACACGCATGCATGCATGCATATGGACTGAATTATCCGACAAATGTGTGTGTATTTATGCGGAACTAGTTTTTTAAAAAACAACAATTAAGGGAATTTTTAAAAGATTAGCGATTTCTTTTATTCAAGATAACATAAAATAGATTATTATAATAAATTAATAACGAGCAAGGATATTAACATCGGTCCGACCGGAGCTTATATACCCTACACCCGTAATATAAACTTATCGTCTGATTTTAACAATTGGCGAACTTTGCACTCCCCATTTAATATTACATTTCCCTTTTCTTGATTAATTTGGATCTGCTAACTTGTCTTCAATATAAACTCTTAAAATATGTCAACATATGAATAAGGCCTCACCCATCTTTGTAGAGTGATAATATCTAATACCAATATCTCGGCTTTAAAGGGGGTTTTGTGTAAAAAGTAGGTGTGGCATTGGTGCGAATCCCAAACAGCCTATAATGACAAAAAGTTATCCAAGTTCTCTTTGGGTGTAGGGTATAAAAAATAAAACAACGAAGTGTGGTTTGAATACTATAACAGCCCACCGTGTGTAGACTAGCTAGCTAGCTCACATGGTCAGTATTAGCTCAATGAAAGTGAATGGGTCTTAAAATTAGGGTTAAAATTGGTTAAAATGGAACTTATTTTTATATTTTACCCCTGAAGAGAATAGCGTATGTTCACTTTCTCCGCCGTTTGTAGCGCACTATGTGGTGCCTCCAGTATATAAGAATTTCTGTATTCTAGCCCATAATCATCTGAGTCGATATCTGAGTGCATATCTGTGCATGATGACGGTGATTCTAAACGTATACCGTTTACGGGATAGATTTTGGATTTAATCATAAATTTATACTGCGAGTGGCCGACCAAAGTGTTCTTACTTATTGAAGTTGTTTCACTCGCGCTTGAATGACTATCGCATAAGTTAAATATATCCCCATATGAACTACGTTCATATGACTAACTTCATATGTAGTGTGGGCAGAAAGAAAGGTGTGTAGATAATCTGCTGAGAGGTGTGCATTCTTCAGGATTTTCTGAAAATACAAGAGAAATATTAAAGGGGAAGCTCATTTATATGGACGCAATATATCTTTGTAATCTATAGTTTTTGCTTACATTCCAAAATGCTAAGGTAATTCCAATTATGAATGATATATTTCATAATAGGTCTTCTTCATGAGGATATAAGGTTATTGTGAACAATTTATTTTTCAATTAATGGCAAACTATTTTATTAATTAATATATGTATTTTCCAAATTTATATTAATTCATTTCTGAACTAAAATAAAACATTATTGCAGCCCGCATTTCGTATTGGCACCAGCACTCGCCTAGATGATCGTATCTACGCAATGGATTGCATGAAGACTTTACCCTTGGATCAGCTTCTAAAGTATATCTATCCCGAATTTTATAAAATCGACGGTTTATTCCAGAATATACAAAATTCCAATAACAATCCGAACGATGATGAAGATGACGACGACTTGCCAGATTTAGCACGTTTGCAATTATCTGCCGAATAGTAAATATATTGTTTCTTTGCAGCAATATTGATCTTATTACTGCTTATTTTATTCTAATATTCTACACTTATCTTCTCCTAGCTTGGATTCACGTTCAATATTTTTACTCGACTGCGGTACTTTAGTTATCATTTATGTTGGTCTCAATACGCCAGAAAATATTTTAGAGAATACGCTCGGTAGGTAGAATTAATTCCGTTTTAGAATTTAATTTGGATTATAGAAATTTTATTAATTATAACCTCGCGTTCAATCTTTTGTAGGTATTAAATCGACAGCAGAGTTACCCGATTATTATTATGGTATACCAGCAATAAATACTGCTGAGAATAATTTACTCAATCGTTTCATTATAAAGCTAAACGATGATAAGCCGTATTTGCCTATAGTGCAAATTATAAGGTAAACGTTAGAGTTTATTAAAAAAGCAAAAATTCAATATTGCTAAAACAATATGACGCCCAAAATTTAACGAGAAATCGTGAGTGACAGATTTTACGTGTATAAATAAATATGATGCTACATAACAATAATATGATGAAGATTATGGCAAAAATTATCATACATTAAATAGAAATTAAGAAAATTTTAAGCTCTTATTTTTGCTCATTTTTTCTTTTTCTCCTTTTTTATAGAGATACTAGCACCGCCAAACAGCAATTCATTGAAAAATTAGTGGACGATCGCAGTGAATCAAGTTTTTCATATTATGAATTTCTCCAGCATATACGGACTCAGGTTAAATAGTACTTTATAAGTTAAAATTAAAATTAGAATTAATATTATAATAATTCATAAATAACAGAATTACACGCCCATATATATATATATATATATATATATATATATATATATATATATATATATATATATATATATATATATATATATATATATATATATATATATATATATATATATATATATATATATATATATATATATATATATATATATATATATATATATATATATATATATATATATATATATATATATATATATATATATATATATATATATATATATATATATATATATATATATATATATATATATATATATATATATATATATATATATATATATATATATATATATATATATATATATATATATATATATATATATATATATATATATATATATATATATATATATATATATATATATATATATATATATATATATATATATATATATATATATATATATATATATATATATATATATATATATATATATATATATATATATATATATATATATATATATATATATATATATATATATATATATATATATATATATATATATATATATATATATATATATATATATATATATATATATATATATATATATATATATATATATATATATATATATATATATATATATATATATATATATATATATATATATATATATATATATATATATATATATATATATATATATATATATATATATATATATATATATATATATATATATATATATATATATATATATATATATATATATATATATATATATATATATATATATATATATATATACTTAAAAATATTTTAATCTTTAGTTTTCATTAAAAAGAAGCGAGAAAGAAAAAATTCTTTAAATTATTTGTACCCCCTTCGTTTCTTGATTAGTTTATAAATTATAAAAGATATAAAACAAAACAAAAAAGATTCTTTCGAAAAATCTAACCATATTTTTAATTTAATAGTAAGAAAGAGATGCAGCATCAAGGGTGATAATTGATAACGTTGATAACGATAAAAACGGAAAACCATATACAACCAAATTTTTAAAAAGGGAACGAGTAAATTTTTAAACTATAAAATTGTAATTCTTCATTTTTTTCGAAATTGTCGAAAGATGTTAAATGTTTTGTGTTTTATTATGCATTTTCAACAAAAAACCATATACAAGCCCTAAACTGTTAGAAAATGAATGAAAGAAAGAAAGAAAACATAAGATTGAAACTATGAATTAATATTGAGAATGATAACGAAGCATTAAAATTTAATGTACTTTGTAAAAAAACAGCGTAGGGTAATTAGCATGGGAGCTCCATGGGTGTAGTAGGTGTTGTCTAGTTTTTGGGTTATGAATCTCGACAGTCAGTCAGCCAAGTCAAGTAAATATTTAAGCTACTGTTCTCTCAACGGTTTTGGTTTTTATTTGAAATTAATTCTACGACAGTGTTCAACATTAAACCTTTCTAAACCTAATAGACCTTGTTTAGCATGGCTTTATTTTAAAATCCTTCGAATGCAATTTTAGTTTTTACTAGATTTTCTTTTACTTTCGAAATCTTATTCATGTTTATTTTATTAAAGCAATTAAAGTTAGAAAATTCAAATAAAATGTATGATATATTCATGATAATAGACTCATTTTAGGGAATATTTAGTAGAACCTTTGGTAAGTAACATTTCATTTTATTGTAATTGATAAAATGAGTTATTTACTCTATAAGGACATATACGAAAGCTATCAGCAGTTAAGATGATTTTAATTTTTTAAAAATTACATTTTCGGATTCCGAAATAATTTTTTATTTAATAGATTTAAAAATGAAACTAAATTATGGTAAAACATTGAGAAAAGGAATAAATTCTAATTGATTGAGGTACGAACATTTGAAACTGTTTAAAATAAAATGTCAAGGTATTCTAGTTATGGTGAATTATAGGTACTAATTTTCACTGACTGATTACTAGTTCTTGTGAATTATAGGTCCCTTTTTTAATTTTTGAATATACTGTGAAATTATGTTTTATAATTATTTAAACGATAGCTTCGATATTTTATGGAGTGTAAACGAATTGAAATACGAGTGTATGGCTTTGTAAAATCGCAATATTATCTCGTGTCAAAACATTTAGTCAGACACTTAACAGCTTTTTATATTTCTAATTATATTTTGAAATTATTCCTAAACGAAAACATCTAATAAATCCAAACTGTTTTCAATTTTGTGAGGGGCTCAATTAATGCCTGTAAATAAAAATTTAAGAAATTCTTGATGATTACATTAATGTTGGCCTGACTACGGCTATTTTATTTGAATTCATTTATTTCAAATTCAATAAAGAAATACGTAACACGTATTAGATTAAAATAAAAAATATAACAATAATAATAATTATAATAATAATAATAATATTGATAATAAATAGTAAGATCATTAATTTAATTAGTGTGTTGTATTGTGTTGTACTGTATTCGCTTCAATACTTGCAATAGTATTAAATGGTAACATATGTAGTGGTATGCAATATATACTACTGCATATATATATATATATATATATATATATATATATATATATATATATATATATATATATATATATATATATATATATATATATATATATATATATATATATATATATATATATATATATATATATATATATATATATATATATATATATATATATATATATATATATATATATATATATATATATATATATATATATATATATATATATATATATATATATATATATATATATATATATATATATATATATATATATATATATATATATATATATATATATATATATATATATATATATATATATATATATATATATATATATATATATATATATATATATATATATATATATATATATATATATATATATATATATATATATATATATATATATATATATATATATATATATATATATATATATATATATATATATATATATATATATATATATATATATATATATATATATATATATATATATATATATATATATATATATATATATATATATATATATATATATATATATATATATATATATATATATATATATATATATATATATATATATATATATATATATATATATATATATATATATATATATATATATATATATATATATATATATATATATATATATATATATATATATATATATATATATATATATATATATATATATATATATATATATATATATATATATATATATATATATATATATATATATATATATATATATATATATATATATATATATATATATATATATATATATATATATATATATATATATATATATATATGTTGTTGCGTATATTAATAATGCGATGGTATATTTTATTGTGGTCAAAATTATAATTTTTAAATAAAAATAAAAAATTATCAAAACCAGGCTTTATTTTTGCTGATAATCTCGATTTGAGACCAGATTCCGCCAGAAAAGGAGGTAGATATTTAGGCGCAAAGGGCTGTCCAAGCAAAGTCTTTGGTGACACGGAGCTGTGATGATATGCGAAAGGTTGTGACGCATCACTTGCAGAAAATCTTAGATCCACAGTTCCACACATCTGCAATTGATGCTGATATAATACAAGTCGTTGATGTGCAATGCCATATCTAAAAATCATTCTAATCCCAATTTTGTAATCGAATTAGTTGCTTTTTCAGATTATAAATAATAAGTGATGATTGTTTATGGTGATTATTACCGATAAGCATTTGATGAATTTGATGTCGTCCAATTGTCATACAACGTCGTCATAACGTCACATTTTTTCATCACTCCGATCAATAATCTTGTACAATAATACAAGGAGGAAATATGCCGGTCGGCGGATATTTGCGAGTGTAGTTAGTTTCATTTAAGTGGATCACCTCCATTTGATCGTATTCAGTTCTCTGCGGTTATTCAAAGTGTACAGAACCCAACTATTTACTGCACCAATTTTAGACAACAAACATCACAAAAGATTGTTCAGAAATTAAAAATAACAAATATGTTACTTTTCAATAAAACTACATTTTGTGCGCTACTGCCGTTATTGCTGATTTGTCTTCGTTTAGAACAAGTCTCCGGGAATCCAATTTTAGGTTGAATCAATCTTAATTATTAGTTAATAAATAACAATTAGTCTCTTCATTTTTATCGCAGGCCAACAAAGGAATATCGAAGATACTCGTAATTCCAAAATTCAAGGGCATATGAAACCAATTTTAAAATTCTGCGATCAAATAGGAACCCATTTCCATTGCATGATGAGTTGTAAAAGTCTGGGACATGGTACCGGGCACTGTGCCAGCGATTTTATTTGTAGTTGCTTTTAGTTGAATTCTAGACCTTCAGCAAACATTGAAGAAAGTATGGGATGACAAAAGCGGGCAATAACAACAACAACATTCCCAAGTGTCTTTTTGTTTGTGTGCTTCTTTCTCTCTTTTCATTTTCATGAAAAGACATCGAAAAAGTCCGAGTGGATAGAGAACAAAATGTGCCTTTTATGCTAACAGAGGTATTAAAATTGCCAACATATTTAGATATTTACAATTATTGCCAACATACATGCGCATGTGTATATATGTAATTATATGCGTGTGTGTATAGTGTGTGCGCATATATATAAGCGCTTATTTATTATAATTCTGTGAAATGTTCAACCCTCATACAACTCAGTTGAAGGTTGAAAGGTTATCGTTTTATTTGCGGAACAAAATGGAAAAATAATAAAAAATTTATATTGCAAATATTGAGATAGTTTAAAATATAAGCATTACAATCAACGGTTAAATCTTGACAGAAAGTAAACAATCAACACGTTGGAATACGAAGCTGCAGATATAGAGAAAACCTTGACCGACCTTGACTGTCTGATTGCCTCGGTTTTGTTTATGAAAATTAATATTGCTTCCTTTTATAAAAAATACGTCTTTGTAGAAACCGAATTTATTAAATAAACTGATTGGACTAATTAATTACAGTTAATGCTTTCATTTAATAAATGCTTTAATGCTATTTAATGCTTTGCGACTTCTTTCTTTTGAGCTTTGGCCCGTGTTCCCTACAAAATTACATGCTTTAGTCGGCCTTAGTGGTTGGTTTATCCAGCCAGGATACAATCATTAATACTTGCTGTTGGATAACTTAGTACATAAAACAATTTCCAGCAAGCATCATCGTCAGGCCTTTAACTTTCTTAATCCGAATCACAATAGCCTATAATTACATTTAATTGCTTTTAAGTTCGCCTTCGTTTAAACATAATCGCATACATAAAAATTATATATTCTGATTTCTATGAATTTCTATTACATGTCTTTTACATTCTTATATGTATTTTTTTTAAATTCATCAACAAGTTTCAAATTCATTCTTCAGTTCTCACATTTCCATTACTTAGTGTTGACAATATTGTCATGTGTTTTAAATTTGACACACAACATACATATTTTACGACATGACTACTGTCACTGTATTTTGTTTTAAGAAACCACATCTGGCAAAAATAAGTTTATATGCTTTGTAATATTTTCTTTATATCTACGTCTTTAGATACGCACAGATTAGTATCTATATAGTAAAATGTTGGCATCAATATAGCATATATATCTGCACAAGATGTCTTGAATTCCGACACAGTTCTATCAAGAGATATTCATTTTTATATATAATATTCTACAGAATTCGTACCCCGAATATTTCCGATTCCGAAACCGAAAAATATTGATAAATTATTTACACCATGAATTTGTACCGTTTTATCGCAGACACGATAAAAAAATATGTATTCCTAAATGAATTACTATCCTGAGTTTCGTTTCATTTAATAAAATAACTGTCGAATATGGATAAAATGAAATGATACAGACAGAAAAATCTTACAAATTCTGCTGAATAATTCTAAAGAAAAAGAAGGAACTGATGCTTCCGGAACTGGAAAACAAATTATACGAAACGATTTCCGTAAACACGAACAAAGTGAACTTTTCGATCCGATCTGACATTGAAAGCATTGGGCAGAATTACATTGCTCATTATTTTAGTATGAAGTAATCATGTTTTATAAACGAGTTCGAAAAATAAATTAAACGCAATGGAGTCATCATGGTGAAGTCACCTAGGTTCGGATATCGGAATAAAAAACTTATGGTTTTCGCACGATTGAGAGCTCATTCGAAATACTTTGTGCAGATCTCTAATCAGTATCTACGAGTACAAAATAAGTAGCATGCTTCCTGAATTGTAGATTAAGGTACCTCAAGGACTGAATTCAATACCTGATTGTTTTTAAACTATGAGAGAATCATATTTGATAACGATAAACTACTAAATATGTAGACTGTATGTATGTATGTATGTATGTATCTATGTATAAGTGAATACATGTATGAACGTATATATTTATCTCTAACATCTGGATAATATGTAAATCACCAGATGTGAAAACATATATGATAGTTTAGGTAGAGTGATAATTCTAAATATGCTTTGCGTTTCTGGTTTATCTAATTTATCTTTTTCTTCTGGTTTCGAGTATCATTATCATTTTATACGTCCAGCACGATCAAATTCATGAAGTTGTCTATGATCATAGTTTATATCTGATTATTTTAATATTCATTATGATTATATGTTATATCCGTTAAGTTAAGACCATTATTATGTAAACGTAATTTATATAATTGTAGATAAGTTTGGAATTACGATTTACGGAATGTTTTTTCAATAAGGATAACTTCAAAGATATCCTCATGAGAAAATTGCTAATTCAATTTTAAACAAGTCGATGGAAAAAAATAAATTTGAAAATTGTATCTCGATCGCCTGAATGAACGAGCACTAGTAGTACCGAGCTGATGCCATCCGGACGATGGTAAAATGCGGAGCTTTCTACCAGCAAACGTATAGTATACACATAATTATGATAAGTATTGTTTACAAGTTGGTTGCTTAGGTAAATGAAAATATCACTTTTGAAGTATCTGCATGGTTAATTTCCGAATAACGCCCCCCTATTGAAATGTGGAGTATTGCAGGTCTTGCAATCTGCAAGTTAAGTAACGCAATCCTTATGATATAGAGTACCAAACGATTCTATGGTATCGTGTCTGTCCAGAGCGGGTTGATATGAACTGTGCGAAGGAAAACAAAATCATTGATTAGTTTCATACAACACGGAAATTTATATAGATTTGGAAATTTATATAGATTTCGTGTGTATTTTGGATGAATCTCAATATAGGCAGGAACTTACCTTTGTAGGTGCCACACGCAGCGTGCTTCCACAGGGGAATCCTTTATTGGCACAGGAGCACAATCAATAACACAATTTTCGGATGAAGGCAACTGATGTGGAATGAATTGAGATGAGGACAATTTTGGCGAAGGCAATTGAGTCGAGGTTAATTGTGGTGAAGGAATATGATATGATGGCAACTGTGGTAAAGACAATAGTGCTGAAAGCGTCGGTGTTGAAGTTAACCGAGGTGAATACATCTGTGATGAAGTGATCTGGGGTGAAGGCGTTTGTGATGGCCACTGAGGCGAAGGAGTTTGTGATGAAGACATTTGTAGTGAGCGCATCTCTGACGAGGTCAGCTGAGATGAAAGTATCTGAGATGAAGACAATTGAGGTGGAGGCATCTGTGATGAAGGCAAATAAAATGAAGGCAGTCGTGGTGAATGCAGCTGCGATAATGGCATCTGGGGAGAGACTATCTGTGATGAAGGCGGCTGAAATGAAGGCATCTGTGGTGAGCACATTTCTGATGAGGGCAGTTGAGGCGAAAGTATTTGAGATGAAGGCGATTGAGTTGGAGGCATCTGTGATGAAGGGATCTGAAGTGATGGCGTCTGTGATGAGGGCAATTGAGGTGAAGGCAGTCGTGGCGAATGTAGCTGTGATAAAGTCGTCCGTAATAACGACATGTGAGGTGAGGCCATCTGTGATGAGGCAGCAAATGAAGGCATATGTGGTAAGCACATCTCCGATGAGGGCAGCTGAGGGGATAGCATTTGAGATGAAGGTAATTGAGGGGGAGGCATCTGTGATGAGGTGATCGGAGGTGAAGTTATCTGTGATGAGGGTAGTTGAAGTGGAGACATATACGATGAAGGCAATAGTGGTGAATGCAGTTGTCATAAAGTCGTCTGTGATAACGGCAGCTGAGGTGAAGGCATCTGTAGCAAAGGCGTTTGTAATGACGGCACGAGTGATGAAGGCAATTGGCCATTCGTTGAAGGTAGAGTTTTTTTAGAGACATCGCGGAGTAGAGTCTCTGGATGGCGACGTTGAATGTGATATTTGAGAGATTTCTTTTGTTTGTAAGCCGTTTTGCACATTTCGCATTGATATTTCGATTGCATTCCGGAATGGGATTCATTTTGTTCAACGTTCTGTTCGCCCTTCGATGTGGCAACGTGATATTGTTCATGATGTACTTTTAACCTTTCCTTCGAGGAAATACGTATGCCACATATTTTACATTGGAATTCGCGACAATTATATATCGAACATTGTGATGGTTCCTCATTACTCCAACCACTATTACTGGCTCTACGGCTACGACTCAAAAAATGAACTTTTTCATGAAAATTCTTTTGCCAGAATGCATGAAATCTCTCCGGGCAGAAGTTACACTTCAGTGGCCGACTATCATTTCCTGGTATGTCTTCTTCATTTCTACTTGCTGCATTATTTTGTCCTATCGACATTGTTGTTGCTGATGTCGTTGTTGTTGACGTTGTTGCCGATGAAAATTGTATCGGATTTATATGCTGAAGAGGCGATGCTAATGGTGAAAATGGCGGCGACACCATATGGTGGGTTGGTGAGATTGTTGATGAAAATTGTAATGCATTAGCTCGCTGAGATGTTGCCATTGTTGGAAAAGGAGTTGCTCCTGCATTATTAGTTGATGTGATTGTTGTTGTTGTTGTTAAAATTTGTGTGGGGGAAGTTGTTGAAAATTGCAATTGCCCCTCCTCTTGCCGTGGACACATGCGACTTTGTTGAGGCATATTAATTATTTGTTCAGTTGGAAAATGCCTGCAAGAATGTGCTTGTGAAAGAACAGGATTAACCTGTTCATAATTATTCAGTACTCGATTATCTGTTCGAGTTTCGTTGATCGGGAATGATATATTTGCATTCTGAGTTGAGAGATATTTTTCTAAAATATCCTTCCTAGCATTTAATAAATGAACCGAATTCTTACGAATTACTGCATCGAGATCTCCGTTAACAACAGTTTCACCGTCTTCATCAAAGCTTTCCAGAAGCTGGTCCAATTCTTCAGCGTTATTTTCCTTTTGATTTTCGACCAAATCGGCATTATTTAGAGATTTATCATTAATATCTAATAATTCCTTGAGTAGTGGAGGACTTATCGAATTACTCTTATTATTATTATTATTATTAATTCCAGGTTTATGATATGATTCTTCTTCATCGTCGTCTATTAAGATTATTTCTCTTTCTATATTTTCATTATTATTGCTTCCACGAATAGATCCGTGTTCCTTTATGACATTGAGGTGAATATTTTCATTGATATTTCGATCATTTTGAGTTTTTGATTGTAAAGGGCAAACGCATCCATTCGACATCGTCGTTGAAGATTCCAAACCATGAGTTGCGATGTTGTCCTTATTAAATTAATAAAAATACACATCGATAAGTTTCTAATTTGCTTAGCTATTAATTAATAATTAGTTATTCTTGCGATTATATAATGATAATTATTACATACAGGAGATTTCATTAAGGGCATAACAAATAGTGAGAGAATAGGACTTTCCAATAAGAACATGACAATATCGTATCTAAACAAACCAAAGAGTTATTTGAGGAATTAGGCTAAAATTTTAAACAAGAGTACTAAATACGTTACTCTTAACTATAAGCGATATTTGCTTATATTTATTTTGCTTATATTGTTTTCTTTTTTTTTTCTCTGATTATTTCGTCTTAGCTTATCGGAATTTATTGCCTGCATTTTTTGTTAATCATTCATTGCGTTTACTTTTCACCTACTAGTTTCACATACTCGCAGGTAGCTGGTAAAAAATCTTGTTGATAAGGGTTCCTGATTTTATGTGTTGATAAGCTTTTTCTATCGTAAATTGTTTGTATATTTTCATGTTATCCTGTATGTTTAGTTCCCGCCCTTTAATGTCCTTCGTATTTCGCGCGTATTTGTATAATTGCTCTTATCACGTGAATATCTCGAACCGAAATATTCTGCTGCGGCAAACGGTACGTTTGATGCCATGATTATGTTTATTATGACCCAGGTAGGTGTGATCCTCGACCTAAAATCTCAGTCATAATTTTCAATAATTTCTAAGTTTCATTTCATTCTTAAATTTGAATTTCATTTTTACACCATGAGAAATCAATTACACCATGAGAAATGAGGTGAAAGGTAGTTACCGTCTGACTATCATCAGACGAGTCAGACGAGGAATCAGACGAGTCCTTCAGAGTTCGTATATTTTCAAATACAAAATTAATTTGTGTCTGTTGGAGAACTAAATATGAGTTAGCTAAACAAATTTGAACTTCATATTTAGTTAAAGAACTTTGTTTATTAATTTGTTTTTAATTGCATGCACTAAATTTAAATCTAGGTTTATACGTTTTTGAACAAAGAAAACGCGAAATATTTATCCGCTCCCAATTTCGAAATTAATGAAGCCGAAAAAATTTGTTCGACGAAATTGTTCCTGCCACGATTTATTACCACAATCATTGAACCACTTGAAGGAACCACTTCGAACGCAAGACGAGGGGTAGTTGCGACCTTAATTTTGTTCACTGGCTTCATTGCGACTTCAATGTCAATGACATTTGATATATGCAATCTTGTATCGTAATTTCGTTCGAACTTGTTTTGTCCCGAATAGTGAATGCGATCGCGCCTGAACGGAATGTCATAAATTAATAATTTTCAAACGTCCTCGGCTTTCGTTTGACGAAAATTATTTCTAACCAGAATACAATAAATTCCAACAATACCAACAATGTAGGCACTTAAAAAAAGCATCCCATTATACTTCAAAAAATGCAACAACGCAATATTTTTGGTTACAAAAAATCTACAAAAGATAAACAAATCGAAATTTCAAAATAGGTCGAATTTCAATTTTAGTGATTCAATTTTGGAAATTGGAAAAATTTAACGAGTTCAGTAAAATGAAAGCGATTCTCAGGTTTCCGAAATGAATTCTGTAGACGATTCAAAGAACATTGATTTACAACAATAAATAAAAATAATAGGTTTTCTGTTGGTTTATTTATTTTCTTTCATGGAAAAAATTGTAAAATAAAAAAATTGATTTCGATTTGTAAGAATTCCGTCAGTAAAGCGCATGTATTTATTACTTGGAATTTACTCTCAGCCAGCCAGCCAGCCTTTGATCGCTGAGAGTCGATTGAATTTTGATTTCATGACGGCAATCTTCCTACATTGTATTTGTTTACGTTGCTGGCAAACTTTGAGTATTTTTGCCAAGCCAATAATTTTCTATGCATCCATTTGATTTTTCGTCCTTTCCCTGAACTTTTGCGTAACCAGCCTTTTAAACAAACCCGCCTTTTTCAAATTTCTGACAACTAAATTTATTCGTTGCTAGCATCTCCGGTTATCATTGGGTTTAATCGCTACAGTTTGACAGCTACCATTAGTTGCAGTTACACCTAACCGCTATGACTGTGTTCAACCGGTTAGACTGACTTAATTCTCTACTCCGCTTCTCCAGATAGTTTTCTTCACCATCAATAAAATTTAACTACTTTTTCAAAATTTAAAAAATTACTAAAGTTCATTTTCTTTACTTTCATTGAACTATTTTTGTTTATTGAAAACTGACACTTCGTTGAAAGAAAGAAAGTCTGTTTATTTATTAAGAATTCAGTAAATTGAACGATAAGTTTTATTCGAAATTTATCAGAATTTTAATTTTATTATTTCATGCCAAACAATTTTAAAAATATTTACATTTAAGGTTTTAGGAATTTCTAATTTTATAATTTAAAGAAATTCCGATGTGAGGTTTCCGATAAGGAATTAAATACAATCTACGTCTTAATTATTAATTAAATTTTGTGTAACGTTAAATTTTTTAACAATAGATAGCAATACTATAGTTATTTTTATATCCTGCACCAAAGGGGAATAAATTATCCCGTGGTTTAATTTAACAATTATCTGTGAAACTCGCTATTGCAAGAAAACGAACAGGAGTTTTTAAAATTGGGCGATAGGGGCCAAATCGGACCACTGTCTTGCCCCGTTTTAAAAGATCGTACGGATTAATTTTTTACATAGTAATGCGAGATCAATGAGGCTACGTTTCCACATTCAAGTTCGTCACCAAATAAAGGGTTCTTCAATTGGAGCGGGTCGATATTTGCAGCCTGTAACGGCCATGTTGTTTTGATTGCGTCTGTCTTAACTTTTGTGTGTTTTTCAGTAAGTGATGCCAAATCAAAGTTAATGACCACGGACAACGCCATATCTTCGCTAATTGAGCTCCAGAGCGTCTGGAGTGTCTCCTCCGAAGGGACCCCAACTAACCGAAAAATTATCTAGCTACCTGGCGCATTTTCGGATGAATGGTTACGTAAACAATCGAAATTGCCGTGTATAAGACGACTTCAACTCACATGATGTCCATGAGGAATTAAAAATGTACTATTTGGTGTGAATTTTGGGTCGTCGTTGCTGCCTTTGGTCAACGGAGTGCGCCGCAGAACGGCGATAACAGACTTCTTTTGGCCCAAATTAAACGTCATGAAGGAAAACGACATGCAGTTGACGACTTGTCCAGCAGGACGGCGGTACGGTATTGCGCAATGATTTGACACCAATAGACTTTTTCTTGTGGGGTTGCCTGAAGTTGCAAATCTATATCAAAAAACCGCAATCGATCCGTGCTCTTAAAGTCAATATAACTCAGACCATTGCACAAATTCAGTCGAATCTATGAAGCAGTGTCATTAAAAATTGGGCACATGGAACCGTGCCACCGTGAAAAGCCACGGCGGACAAATTGCTGCCTTGTATTTTACGTGGACATCTGCCATGATGGCCTAGTTCCACGGTGGTCCATCCCACACGGAAGACATGTGTAAGGCATAAACTCCGTGGCCGTAAACCGTAGATACGGCCAAGGCCTATCTAAAATCTCTTCCAGTCTATGGATCCCGGCATCCTGTT
This sequence comes from Physocephala rufipes, assembly GCA_963966595.1. Taxonomy (NCBI): domain Eukaryota; kingdom Metazoa; phylum Arthropoda; class Insecta; order Diptera; family Conopidae; genus Physocephala; species Physocephala rufipes. The sequence goes on along the minus strand of OZ016505.1, from coordinate 13,892,143 downwards.
GAGTTGGATAGCCATGTAACTCCACATGTTGACTTTTGCCTCTACTCGTGTAAACCTTGGGTTTTAGCAACAGCCACCACGAAGTTCCCAACCGCAATTGACCTTTGAACAACGTCAAATTCCGAATATAATCACATACATGAACTTTATAAATAAAACAACAGATTTCGTTATTACATCTCGCACAGCTTGCTTTAATCTATTTCAACATCGACCCGCTCCTCTTGAAAATCTGTTTAATATGCTTCAAAAAATATATATACGTAGTTTACCTACTGGAACAAAAAATCGCAACTAAAGGAGAATGCACAGCTTAGCGATATAGACTACGCTGCAATTTTCAGTGACTGCTTTCTATAATAATAAGGGAATTATCCCTTTTCTTGATTAATTTAGGTTTACTAACTCCTCTTCAACACTTTTCTCAAGAGCCCACATATGGTATGGAGGTATGGTAACATATAGACACGCTTATTCATATTAGGTATTAGAATTTGCCATGCTCATCCTATTTCGTCTATTTGCAATACCAACCAGTGAAAACATGTACCAAATGTCATTAGAATATGTCATGACAGACAGATGGGAGGTACAGGGCGATAAATAGATTCTGATGATTCCGAGATTATATATACCCTTCCCTACCTGCCACCCCTCCTGTAATGCATTACAAATCGAGGAGCAAAGGGTTTACTAAGGATGTAGGATACTAAGAGTAATAAACTTTGATAAAACCAACGCTTATTCAACATTCAGTTACTTAAAAATTAACTTAGATTTCTAGCACTGCCCTCAAGCTATTCTGTCATCGATAATGGGAAGGAAAACTGGAAAATTGTTTACCATATATATCACATAAAAAAGGTTGACGTTAAGGTCTGTCACAGGCTATTCCGTTTCGGAGAACTTGCAATTAAAGTAAATTTTAGCTGATGATTGCTGGAACGAATTTCAGTCATTCCTTGTCAAATTTGGTTGGCAGACAAACCGGTGTCGATGATGTGTCATCTTCCGTGTAATTTTCCGCTCTCTGACACAATGTTCTGGATGTGTTTAATGGCTTTAACAGCCATCATATACTCCTGTGCGATTACAAATTTCATTAAATATCTCCAAAGATTCATTAAAAATCACCAATCTGTTGTTTGACTGACTGATCAATTAAGAACGAGAAATGATACTGAAGATGGCGCATTACTGAAACCGGTTTGTCTCCAAATCAAAATTGACAAGGTATGGCGGAAATTCGTTCCAACACTCATCGTTATCCAACCCTGTCCGAAAGCTAAATGATCATTTAGATGGAATAAATTTTACCTCTTTATAAGCTTCGTTGATCATTCGATCGAGTGATATAGCTGCTTCATTATGTCCGTTCGGTAATTCTTTCTTCAACTCCTTTTCATCACCCATCATATTTTTTAATGTCTCTTCAATGTTTGTATCGCCATCATAGCCATCACAACATTCAATATCCATTTTATCATCATCATCATCATCTTCGATGACAATTATATCGAGTGATGATATGTTGTTGTTTTCATTGTGATCCTGTGCTTTTTTTGGTAGATTTTCGTTTATTATCGCTGAAGATTCTTGCTCGCACTTTTGTGGAGTCTTGCCTGGAGAACGATGTTGATTTCGCACGTGTTCCCAAAACGCTTGGATTTCTTCGGTAACAAAACTTTGAAGAGGTTCATTAGAATTCGATGCAGATGATGATGATGATGATGATGCTGTTGAAAGCTCGCACGTGCAGCAGACGTACAGACCTATCGAATCGGACGTCATAAGAATTTCACCAACTTTTTGTTCCTTTCGATGCGCGCAGCTAATGGTTGGTGCAGGCGTGGAGGCACTATGCCTATTATTATTATTGATATCATAAATATTTTTTTTTACTCTTTCCAAATATACCATTTCGAAATATTAATAAGAAATGGAAGTGTTATGAACGGTTTTTTAAATTTTTTCTTTATAATTTTTCTGAAAGTGCCAAATTATTTATGCATGACTGTCAATGATTATTTTCTGACCCTTTATACACACATTAAATAATATCAAATACGTTTATATATTTTACAAAAACAAATTTGAATTTGTTCCTAAAGCAAATCACCGTTACGGGGTATTGGACGAATGACGTCGTCGCAGCAAAGACGTTCTAGAAAGGACTGGTCGAAGAGAGCCTGAAAGTGTTCTACTTATGTTTCTCTCTGTAATGTTTACGTTTGCATTCCTTTTTATACTATACGGTTTGGCTGATCGTTCTTATGCAGAAGCAGCAGAAAAAGAAAAAATGGAAAATACAACAAATATTGAAACACAAGATGGGATTACGAAATATCGAAAATAATGTGCAGGCAGCGGTAATTTTTTATTGCTTGCCATGCACATTTATGTGAACCGGCGACGCATTCACTGGCATGGCTCAGATTTTCGGCCTGGCCGAGACCATGAATACCCTACATCCATAATATGAGTTTATAGATTGGTGGCGCTGTGAGCGGTGAGCGCCCCTTTTTATGTTACATTTTGCTCTTGTTAATTATTTGAGATCCCCTAACTCATTTTCAACACAACTTTTCTCGTAAATTTTACATTTGTTATAGTATAATAGGGGCGTGTCAGGCCCATTTTTTTCAAAACTGCTTCATATTGAGGGTGAATGAATTCAAGTATAAAATTGTATCATACAATTCCGCCCACAAAAGTTGAAAGTGAACTGCACTCACTATTTAGGTGTAAGAAGTGGGTGTGGTTCTCATTCAATTACGCCTATTTTTAATACTATGGTTCATAATAATGGAAAATGTTTGTTACAAATTTCATGAGAATACCCCACGCCAGACACACATACAGACAAATCGGCCGATGGAGAGAGACAGGGACTCATTACAGACCCCTGCGTAATGTCCAAAGTACGAAAAGGTTACATTACTATAATAAGATATTATTTGTAGAATCGTAATTATTGCAACGCAAAAAGTCTCGGTTTGCTTATTTTCTTCATTTGCTCGAATTGTTTAATTAATCTATTTGTTGATGATTTAACGATATTGGTTGGTGATGGATGGAAACGATCCACTTGTAGTTGTCTAAATATAGCAAAATAAAAGTATTTTTAATCGACTGAAATATGATATGCATATGCATCAGTTTTTTTATTCAATAATTTAAAACACCCCTTTTTAATACATGACTCATCGTGCAATGGTCTGAAAGCACTGAATTTGGGGGAAAATTTGGTACTGGTGAGATCGGTATAGGCACGTTTCTCATCTGGTGCAGAGAGAGAAAAATCCCACAATTTAAATATAAAGCAAAGCAAAATAAAACCAAACTAGTAAGAACGTTATCTTCGGCCTGCCCGAAGCTTATATATCCTACACCCGAATCTCTTGATAGCAATAATAATTCTAACAAAATGTTCTAATAAAATGTCGGCAGGTTATTTTAATATATTATTTATTTATATCTATTTATTATATTTACATTTATAACCAGCCTGTGATGACAGAGAATATTCGAACCAAATTTCATGCTTATTTGTTCTTTTCAACGCTCATTTTTTGTGAAACAGTTCTAATTGAGTCGTGGGCGTCGCAGTTTTCCTACTTCACTAATTTTCAACGCCACGCATCCTATGATGATAAGGAATATTTGACCCAATTTCATGGCGATATCTTTATTTTTACGCCTGTACGAATTTTATCTCTAATGGGAGGACCACGCCCATTTTTGGGATTATATTTTCAAATGAGGTGGTAGACTCGGATATACAATTCCACCTTTAGGTTCGTACTCGGAGCTGAGAAATTGAGCTCTAAACACGATTTAAATCACATTAAATACCAAAAGTAAGCGTGCGGGTTGTCTGATTTCGCCCACTTTTCAATACCAACCGGCCTTAGTATAGGCCGAAATATTCATACCATACCAAATTTCATGATCATAGCTTCATTAGCTCTGTTGTAATCGTGATTTCCACAGACAGACAGATAGACGGACGGACAGGGCTAAATCGACTCAGGGGATCATTCTGAGCCAGAATATATATACTTTTCTATGTCTATTGTAGCCCCTTGACTGCGTTACAAACTTAGTATTAGTTAATATATCCTTTTTCACTTTTTTAAAGGGATAAAGGAATAGGATATAAAAATATATGAATATATGAACAAAATAAATGCGGTAGTCACTTCCATTTGGAAAACGTAGCACCGCTTTTTTATTATCAAGGAAGCTTTAATTTTATCTATTAATTATAAATAATAAAAGCATAAGTACGAAAAAATATAAGCTGCAGTTATTTAAAAATATATTTTATATGATTTTATTTTTGCAAAAATATTAATGAAATTAATTTTGATTTTATCAACTTTTTAATTACATAAAAATAGCATTACAGTCTTTTTTTTCCTTGCGTACGAAATAATTGTACCAATCATAATTTTTGAAAATAATTAAACCTGTGGGAACAAACCTTTCAACTTAATGTCAAGGCGAATTCTGTTCTAAATTATTAGCAATTTCTCAGTTTAATTCCTCGCAAAAATTCTAAAAATTACTGTCATTATTAAATATTAAGAATTTTTGTTTTGAATTCTAATAATTAGACCTTTAAAGCAATGTATGCCGGCCTCACAAAAGAAACTATCTTATGATTATCAAGAAGATTAGAAAAAACGCTAGTTCTATAATTATTAAGAATAATAGTTAGAGATACTTCTGAGTTAAAACTATTCTGCGATCAGAAGCCATAACGGCTTTAATTCTGATTTAGTCCAACCCTTTTTGGTTTTATGTTTAAATTTTCTATTTAAATTAATTATATTTCTCTTTCTAAAATGCATGGAACTCATGTGTCAATATAATTAAAAGATTTAAATATCAAACTAGTCTCTTGAAAAAATGACCATATTCTAAATCCGATTGGTTTCATTGATACTAGATCTTATAAACCTAAAAACGATGCCTCAAGATTTTTCTTCCTGGAATATAATTCCAAATCAATTTAAGTAGTTAAGTAGAGTTAATTTTAGTAGTTAAGATGAATAATCAATAGAATCGATAGAAATAAATTGTTTACTTTTTATACTTCTTTTTAAATAAAGTACCTTAAAATACATTCATAAAAAAGTATTATTTTTAGGAGTTTAGTATACTCCTTTTTAGTTTATATTTTAAAGTTTACACAAAATTATTCAAAAATATAACTTGTAGTCTTGAAATGAAATCTGCGAAAATTGTTTACATGAAAATGTTGGCTTTTTCTAAAATTTTAGTTATATTAGCCATGTTTATAAACATTTCATTTAATTTTATAAAACCGAAAAGCATTAAATACATATAAAAGGTTTCCAGACATTAAAAATTTTACATAAAATTCTTATATTTTTATGAATTCTTTATACATAAAAAATAAAATTATTGCCTTATTTCATTACCAATTCTTTCCATAAACTTTTAGTCATGTTTATCAATCCAAACAAGCATTTAATACTTAAAATAGAATGACTCCAGGACATAACAGATTTTACATAAAATTAATATCCAAAAGCATTTTTTTCATATATCCTTTTAAAAATAGACTCCCAAATTCTTAAATTTCACAAAAGCTAATGTTTTTTAGAAATTTTTAACATCCATAAGAATGCGTATTAGGCACAAATGCATTCGTATCTCACGAAATTTAGATAGAAATTATTCTAAAATTTAATGGTGTTTCGAAAAGTCACAGCACTTCAAATCTTGTTTTATTCCGCAATTTCAATTTTTTTCAGGTGTTTTGTGAAAACTTAATTGATGCTTGTGATTGTATGTGATGAATTATAACCCTCTGAAAATTAATAGATAAAAATTTAGTATTAGAAATACTTTTGAAATGCCGAAGAAGTTAATCGTTTTAGTATAAAACACAGAAAATATATCTAATAATGTTCAGAATTAAAAAAAATTAATAAATTGTTTTTGTTTGTTGTTTTTTTAATAAGTTGATATTTATATTTTCAACTAAAATTGATTGATATTTGATTGGAGTGGCCTCAACATTTATCCCCATTTATCTAATATTCACTAAAAAATTTTACATGGCAATCACAAAAAGCTAAGCTAGCAAGTAAGGTACACGCAAACATTTAGTGACTTTATTTGACTTTTAATTCAATATAGCGAAGCAAATTATGTGTGAAAGTACTTCATGCAAATAAAAGGGGAAAATTTTCGCTAACCGAAATTATTAACAAAAATTAATAAATACGTAGAAGCAATGAATTATCGCCCCAATTTATGTGCATTGTCTGTCTATATATATTAAAATTGATAATAGTAAGCCGAAAATTATTATTAACAATATGAAATTACAACAAAAAATGAAGGATATAGAAAATATAGGATACAGAAAATTTGGAGGACTTTCTTTGGGAGACAATGACAAGACAAGCACAATCAAATTAAGTAGTTGAGATTTTATTGAAAGACCCACCTAAATTTCATTACATATACAATCTGACATATATATCTTTTTGACGACTAATAAACCGATCGCCTAAAAATCAAACTATTTCACAAAATATCTGTGGATAGTTCAATGTCTTCAATTAGATGAAAACCATCATCTGATCCGAAGTCTACCAAAACCAAAAATATATAATATTTCAAATTAAAGAAAACAATCAGCTAAAATGACTTAATCGAAGATCGAATGGAATAAGAAATGTATTGGCAGGCATATATACCTCGTGCTAATCTCCAAGCTCTGCGCTTATCTCTTACTATATAAACAGCTGTTATGAGGAAGAAAACACCACCGAGAGCTTCCACGAAACTGGTACTAAAGAGTGAGTATTGGAGGCCTTCAAAATCTATCCGATTTATATGCTACAAGTTAAGACAAAGAAATGTTTATTATGAAGATTTATATTTTCAATATACAAATTAATTAAAATTTTTAAAAATAGTTAATCATAATTACTCACTTGACCCACTTCCATGAATGGCGACGGTAATATTACAGTTGAATTATGTGATTCAGTTTCAAGAGTCAACGAAAAACTTTCCAAACTCTTCTCAGACGAATCAACTGAATTGTAAACATTATTACGCAAACTATTTTTAATTGCTTCTGAAAGCTGAAAGTAGATATTTTTTAAAAAATGGTAACAAAATTCAAACGTTTCAAATAAATCGATGGCACTTACTACTCCAACAAAATAAGGACTACCGGCATCGCCAAGAGCGTGAGAAATTAAAATCTGAAAAGCTTCAGCAGTTGATCTTCTCGTTGGCACCACGACATACTGTTAAAAATGTAAGTTCATTATTTTTATTAAAAATGAGTAAAAAATCAATTTATACATTACTTTGAAAAAAAAAAATAAAGAATTTATATATTACTTTGAAAGAAAGATATATATAATTAATTATGTAACTTAATAATAAAGAAGTTGGCATGGAAGCAGATTAATAGCGCGTTTCTCCGCGGATTATTCTTTTCATAATTAATCGCAAACTCACTGGTTCCACCGACAAATGTTTAGAGGTACTAAACTAAACTAAATGTTTAGATTTAGTGGCTCAGTTTATTTGCAACACAATGGCAGTAATAGCCGAACACGCGAGATAAATGAAGTTAAAGATATTAAAAAATAAGAAGTTCAAAAATAGGTTCGTTAACTAACCAAAATTATGTAATGAAATGAATGTTTTTCACTTCGAGAAAATCGAAATTAAAATAAATCTTCAATTTCTCTCTAATAAAAATAAAATTGATATTTATATATAAATATCATAAAATAATAACAAACATCCGATTTCGTAAAAACAAAGCACTTTAATTGATCGTGGTTAGGACGATTATCACAAAACGGTTCGCGATAAAAACACGCTATTAACGAAAATAAAAACGTTAGTTACTAAATTACGCCAATGATTGCGTGCTACTCTTATTTTAACATGCAAACACGAATAGAATTTTTAATTCAATCTACTACTATAATCCAGCCACCAACAGATGGTGCCATAACATAAATGTGGAAAAGAAGGGTGAAACCCGAGCGAGTTAGATGAAAAAGGTTGAAAGGTAGGATAAACCAGTTCAGGTGAGATGAATCGTATCTTGTGAGGTGAATAAAAATTATGTGGCAGGGATAACGAATATATCCGTATATTTATATTAGCTAGCTATTAAACTGTTGCTGCGGTTGCTGCTAATGCTGCTTTAGCTTAGTAATTCAATCACATTTGATGTAACTGTGATCTATTTATTTGCCAAACTTCGATTGCCTGCATCCTTTTTTTAGTGGTAGTAAAACGAAAAAAGGAACTATTGCAAATATAAATTACCTGACTATGTGATTTGGCCGTATGACCCTATTGTATACTTAGGTGCTGTTGTTGTTGTTGCTGTTTAATACTGATTTCTTATTTTGAATTCTACATTTTAGAAATATTAACTAACTTTATGAAAGATTAATTATGAAATAAAATTATTTCAATTGTCAAATTTGTACGATTATTAATGAATTTATCAAATATAAGGCCGAGCGCAAATGACAAATTTGAAGATTTTATGGAGCTGTACAAATCATCCAACAACATAGAATGCCACAACGGATAGACCAACTGTTTGAGAGTCTTTAAAAATCGATGCTGCGGAGGCAGTGAAAATCAGTTAAAACACAACCTCGCAGCGTCAGCAAACCTCTCATCCTGAGATTAAACGCGACAGTGAGATACTGACAGCAGCAACCGGCTTTTCGTCTATCTAACACATTCTATGTTATCAGCAAATCCGTTATTTATTTGAATGTTGCTCCTTGGAGGTTCAGTAGTTGGCAACGTTACATAACTTGTCTTACATTTTTCTTAATAAGTGACAACATTTTGTGAGAAAGAGAGCGTAAGTTTGCTGCCAAATAAGATTTCATTTTTATTGATGCTGCTCGCCGCCGCGATGTTGTGTTTATGGTTTAACTCTGTAACGCTTCAGAAATTTGAACTCGATACTATTGGTGCTTATATTGAAATATTGCTAATATTGAAAAGCGCGAAGCCTTTTCAGTTAATTCAAATGCTTACTTTTTCATTCGAATAAAAAACCTAACTAATTGGGCACAACATACTCTTTATTTTTGCACCCTACTTATATGTCAAAATAGAGAAATGTTAGAATGCAAATATTATAAATGTTTAAGCAATTAATTGTGGATTAAAAACCACTTACTTTTTTATGATAAAAGAATACAGGGTGTAAGATTTTCAAGTATAAATTTCAAATCAAGAGGTTTAGAAATAACGGAAAGCAAGAAGAAAGGAGAAATAATTATTATGTGTTCAATCACTATCGAATCGAAAACTGAGTGGCGTAGCAGAGAAAAAGAAATAATTGCATTTTGGGTAAGCGTGAAGTTACCACGGTAGCCGATAGTGATTGGTAATGATCGTTGTATGACGATAATGTACATTAAGAACAAAATTTGGTAAAAGCAGATAAAGAAAAATTAAAATGAGGCCAGAGAACGAAAATAATAATGATAAACATCAACCACCAAACTACCAGCAAACTAAAAACACCAACACCAAAACTAATTTCTTATTTGCTTCTTTTGTAAATTGATGTTGTGATTAATCAATATAATTATAATCCTAATTACTTAATAAAATTCTACAAAAATATTTGATCAATAGAAATAACAAAAACAACAACAACAACAACATTGACAACACTCACCAAAAGTATGTCTGCAACAATAGCCCAATTTAAATTGATTGCTAATTCGGCAAAAAATATTAAACAATATATGGCAATATCACTTTTTGTGGCAATAATCACGGCTGCAATCATTAGAGGAATACTAATTAATAATCCGAAGGCACAAATTATTGGATCGACGTAAGGGAGTCTCTTCACCAGAATTTGCGATAGATACGATCCGAGTGGTACACCGATTATTCCCGATATCATTGTAATTCCTCCGAATTTGAACCCAACACTGAATGATAGAATGAGCCAATGAGACAGACAATAAGAGAGGGAAGCTATGATTATGAGGAGATGATAATGGAGAAGGATGATGATGAAGACGTATGAAGATGATAAGTCCTCTTTTATATTAGTCTCCTCTTAGATTCGGCTTTCCTCTTAGATTCGGCTTTTTTGGCGTTCTCTTATGTGGCGGCGGTTGCTCACAAACAAACTTTGCCGGTACGAAAATGTTTGTACTCGTCCGTTTTTTTCGTTATGAAAGTCCACGAGCTCAAACATCGAATTCGAAGTTGAAAGCAATTATTGTCTAATGTAAGAGGCCTGATTAGTCGGGCTGAACAAAACTTTCGAAGTAATCTTAAACTTGCCGGTTGCGAAGGAATCGACCCAAAAGGCATTTCCAACTTCAGTTGTATTGCCTTCGGAGGTGGATGGGTATTTTCAGATTTTGCTGGTCCTTAATGCCAGAATATTTAATAGGAATTTACCCAATTGAAAAATAAAGAAATTATCAAAAGTGACGAATTCATCACTTCTTTTTTCATGTTGTCTCATTTGAGGCTACAATCAATATTTTATTAAGAAGCAATTAGCTTTAACATTGATACTCGGTTTTACGTCATTAATTTGAGAGAAGCGAGAACGGTAGGAAGCCTTCGCAGAATTTATTGAAAATTACTGGATTTTTCTGAACTAAATTTATTAGCATTTCGTCTTCTATTTTAATAATCTGTGTTACGTTTAACAGATTCTTAAAATAGTGTCCAGACGTTCTTCCAATTGATGAAATGTATTTTCGAAAGTATGCCGAAATCAATCTGGTTCTTTGATATCGTTTCTACATTTTTCGATCTTAAGAAATACCGGCGTGGTTTCCATTAAGTCAAAGTGCGAGTGACCACAAGCACACACAAATATATGATTCCATAAGCTGGATGTAGCGTTTGGCAATTGACGAAAGTTGTTCGAATTACGTCCAAGTGCGACTAATCAGGCACTGAGTTTAGGTAAAACTATTTTAAAAATAATTAAATTGTTCAGATTCTGCAAGGCGGCAATGTTCCTTTTTTCGAAGTCGTTATTTTTGTCATGGCTACTTTTCGGCTTCCATTTGATCGAATTCGAAGTTTAAATTCGAAACGAAAAATTGAAAATTTTCGACACAACAACATTAGCAACAACAGCGGTATATAAATGATCGGCATATAAAGACCACTTTTTCTGCTTTTTTGCAGTTTTTATAAATTATAGTACGGGTACATCAGAATAACCACACACAAATAATTAAGTTGACTTGGCATCTCTTACCAGCAATATATCGGTTACGATGGACCAGCATTGATTAAGCGCCACCTGTGCCAGGAATACGCACATATAGCATATAAATGCACTTTTTTGTGGCATTATTAGAGCAAAATAGATCAGTGGTGCCGACACAAGCAAACCGAACGCACAAACATACGGATCGCAATTTTCGATGGTCGGTCGAAAACGTTGCGCGAAATATGAGCCGAGCGGCACACCAATTACACCGGCTAACATTGCAATTATACCAAACTTGTACGAAACTCTAAACGATGTTGAAAATTATTCCGGTGCAATTCCATAAATAATATGAAAAATATATCATTATCTGACCTTCCGATCAGAATAGAAATAACAGTGGTTTTTTTACACTTACGAAGAGAGTGTTATATCTTCATAGCCGGCTTGCAACCTCAGACCAAGATATATGAATTTTGGACCCCACCATGCAAGGGCACCAGTAACGAATGTCACACATGTAAAACCAGCTGTCGAGAGCATAAATGAACGATTTCTTACTAAGTCCTTGATGTCTTCGCAATAGGTTGTGGGTTGAAGATGGACTGAGCCTTCACTTTCACCACGCTCGGGGTCTTTAATAAGCAGGATCAATGCAACGGCTATTACGCCGAGAAACGGTGTCACTCGCAAGGCCCAACGCCAATCGCTCGCTAAGCGTGCCGTCTCTGAACCAACGATATACCTGTAAAAGGATTGCAAAAAATACATTTTGTTTATTCAAAAATTAAACACGTTCATACTGTTTACACAAAATATGTTAAAAGGCAACATGATAACTATTAATCATTTACTTGATTTATTAATTTTGTTCTTAATCAATGCTTTTCATTTAATGGTTATGAAAATTATTCCTTTTGGTAGTATCATTTTTCTCCACCTCATCCTTGACCTAAACGTACATACAATGCATAACCATATCTACAATGAAATCAGTTAGGTACAGGATTATCAAATCCTAAAAAGTAGCAGATAAGGTTCCTGCCTAATTTCACTCGCTTATTGAGAGCTATCAAAATTGTTAAACCACTTTGAAATATTACAATTAACAAACCTATCAAGCCATTCGCGCCCAAAACCAAATGAGCGCAAAAATAAATCGGGCATACAATTTGTTGCTGCCTAAAAATAGCATATAGTGAATTTCCATAGGTCGCTATGGGTCGCTATTACATCGCAATCATTTAAATGACCATTCAATGCATTGTTTTTGTTTTTCCGTGAAAATCTCTCAACTCTCACAAAATCATGATTCCCTCGTGAGAGGATGGATTCGCCGTGGGGCATTCAAATTAAATTGCTGTCAGCGATGCCAATCTTCAATCAAAACAGAATTTTAGTGTGGTGAAATAAGATTGTATTGACGCATAACAGAGAAAACAGAATTTCCTTAAATAAAATAACATTATGTGGAATTCACTCATTGTTCGCACTTCTTTAGCTAATTTGTTTTTCAATAACCAGTTTTTAAGTGTACTTAGTATTTGACAAATTGGTGTTCGTTTGAATTCAATGCAACATAGCGTCAATCAAAATTGACAAGAGGGTAAAAATTGTTCATTTGGGTCCCAGATTGACCATTCAAATGATTGCAATGTGATAGCGGCAATACATAGATCTTAACCCATTGGAACCATCAGGAGGCAGTTGCTTTAGTTAGCAAAACGCAAAGGAATACGAAGCTTTTATGTGGTTCTCTAACCGATTCAACTTTAACAATTGATGAACCCAAATCGAACAAAAAGTACACTTGCACTTTTAAATCTTGGATTCAGATTGTATAGGTCCAAAGTACCACTAAACGACTTTCTGGAACAGTAAAATCTTATACCTGATACTACTGATCAAATGATAATTTTACAAAGCTCCCGATTTGGTCGAAAATAACGGAAGGACAGAAAGAACGTAATCCATGAAGAAACCCTTCATTTTACTTCAAGGCATTTCTCAAGACGTCTTTAAAAAGCAACGACTACAGTAGTGACATCCTTAATATCCTCATCTGAAAACTCTTCCTGTTTTTAAAAGGTGAAATAGTGTCAACCAATGTATTACCTTGCACAGGTAATTGAGCAACTGGAATTTGCACTTAATGTAATAAGCATACTTGTGGAAGAGAACCCATTCCATTAGTTTTCAGTAAGTATACGAATAACTTCTTCTATTAAAGTTGAAATATTAAACTCGTAAAAATGATATCATAATAAAAAAAATTATTTTTAAAAAAGTTATTTCCTTCGCTATTTTTCTATAAAAATGTATAGTCATATAATGTATAGTCATTTAAATCATGGTAACCCTCTTAATGCCTTTGCATTAAAGGCATTAAGAGGGTTACCATGATTTAAATGACTATACACAAGAAAAGATAGAAATATCATTAAAGAAATAGTCATATATTGATTGATAGTTTCTTAGATAAATCTATAAAATATCGAAATACAATCGAATGAAATAATGTATTGAAACGCGATCACACAAAAGCAAAGGACTATTCGAGTTTTAGCTTCAAAGGTAGTTGTACATAAAGGTTATCCTAATTCTTTTGAAAAGGATCCCGCTAACTCAGGTGACGGCATCACTGTCTATTATAAACATTATTGATAATTCATATTGATGAATTCAATTGAAATTTCAAATAGAAATCTGCGCAAATTACAATTATCAAACAATATTCCAATCTATTTATCAGAGATCAAAGTAAGGCAGCCTAAAAAAGAAATTGTCAAACATGGGGAAGACTTTAAATCTAAATTATATATATCGTATCATTTTTATTAAATATATTATCGTCATTACTAACAACTTAAATGTATTACTACTTACTCATTACCCAGTAATGTATTACTCACCCACAGCCCGAGCCAACCGGTATTGCAAAATAAAATATGGCTAACATTCTCGAACGCATATCATGTATAAACAAATCTGAAATAATTGTCGGTGCTATCGTGCTGTATGAGGCCTCTCCAATACCAACTAAGGCACGGAATGCGAGGAATGAACCATAGTGATTCATAAATGAACCGATTAGGGTGGTAGTTGACCAAAGTGATACGCCGACGACCATAATCAAAGGGCGAGAATATCGATCACCCAAATAGCCAAAAATCGGTGCACAAAACATATATGATATAACAAAAACAGTTTGCAATAGACCTCCTTTATCATCACCAATATTGAACTCGTCTTGAATATCTGTGAGGACACCTGAAGGATAAAATTAATTATTATTAGATTATTTCAGAAAATACCACAAATAGTTATAGAGCTATATATACAATAACCTATTAATAGTTTTTCTTTATTTTGATTATCACAAAAAGGTAATTATTTATTTATTTAAGTTCCTCCTTCCAGAATTTCAGGAAGTCGTTAATTGTGTAACATTACTGAATGATTACTAATAATACAAATTCAATTTTCTCGCTTAACCGTTACTACGTTCTTGCTTTTGATTTTAGTGATAACTCTATAAAATAGCATGATCCATTCTAAGCAGATCTGATGACATTTCGGAGCGTTTGCAATGATATCTCGCCACTAATGGACATAATACTAACTTGTATATATAGACATTAAGTAGCCTTTCAAATATAAATAAAATCTGAATTTGCGGTAAGACTAACTTCGTCAGCCAGAATTCGTGCGCTCGCTCAAACAGTTATCAAACAGTTGAAAGGCAAATGAAATAGATGAGAAGATACGTAAAGTGACTTTTGGAATAAGCGCATTAGCAAACCAGTTCGTAATAATCACGCAGTTCAATGGGATTGATGGGCAAGTTATTGAAACTAAATTAAGAAATACACTTCAATTAATTGCACTTCACACACAATTACTTTTAAATCTATCTGGATCTGGATCGTCAGTATTACCGGCATTTGTGCACGCGTCTACTCCCTAAAGGTTTTCATAGAATTGATAATGAAGATGGAGAAAAGGTAATGAATTGCTAGAGATAAACATATCTAGTGAAGTGAAAGCAAATATTTGGAATACGAAATAATAAGTGAAAGTCCTAAATGAATGGGAGAAGAAAAAGGAAAAATTACTTTTTTGTTTTCCTTTGAGTATCTTTTCGATTAATTACATTAAAATCATTAGTCTACCAATTAAGCGAGGAATCAACTTCTTTAGTCGTCAAAGGCTCTCCCCACCCCCATAAACCACATCATTTTTTATCACGAACTTTTGTGCGTTGATAATTAAGAGAATTTTCCGCTTTAGTGGTTACACATTTAGTTAATCGCCTGGTGATCTGGCCGATTGAATGATTGCTTTACCGAAAGTATTAGAAGCATCGAAGACTGATATTCCCCATTTTGTCAGAGTTTAGGCCCGATGAGGAACTGGCGGATTTAGGAAAGGTTTGTAGGTGGACGAATGTGTTGAGGCGATTAACAAAATCATAAATATTTTACTTTTGGTTTTGATAGTACGAAAAAATTAAAAGCTAAAAGTTGATCACGCCACTTATTTCTATTCATGCAATTTCAATTCTAGGTTACCACGATCTCCCTGCCCCTCCCTTTTCTTTACAACCAACACAGACTAAGAGAGCGAAAGAGAGAGAGAGTGAGAGTTTGTATGGGTAGTATGGTGTTTTACTCTTATTTTATTTTTTCCCAGTTCCTATACTTTAAACAATCTTTCAATCTTTATATTTTTTATATATTATATATATATATATATATATATATATATATATATATATATATATATATATATATATATATATATATTATATTAAAACTATATTTTATATACCATTAAAACGACACACATTTGAGTAGAAGTCTTTACTTCCTTTCCTCTTTCTCTCTGCGAACGTGTTTTTTTTTTAAATCTTTTAATTATTTTTTTGCTTTTCCCAATATTTTGCTTTATATTACTGTTCCTTTTTTCTTTGATTTCATCTCCGAATGATTTTTTTGCAATTTTTTTATCGAATGCAATTGATTCGATTTACTTAAGAATGGAAACGATGGTACTGATTTTGATTGGTATCACGTTACGTCATTTTTAAATATTGCCAACACAACGTTATTTGCCATTGGCTAAAATAATCGTACGATAAAATTTTGCTTAAAAATGTGTTGACGTTATTTTATTTCTCTTCGCATAGACGATGACCAAGGGTGAAACGGTATATGGCTAAAGATAAAGAGAAAGAGAATAAAGAGAATGGCGAGGAAATGCGAAATTTTCCCTTCGAAAATCAGTTTTAAAATTACTTCCTATAAATTAATAATTTTTACTCCAATTTGAAGGTTTTTTCCAAAATGTTTTTGCTGAGTAGTGGGGATTGTCTTACGAGGGGGGTTGGCCACGAAGAGAAGGTAAAAAATTTTCGCGTTGCAGATTTTTGATAATGCAATGCATTCGAGTAGAATCTTGTCTGTATTTATAATCGTATGTGCGAGTGTGGCTTGGTGCATACTTGTATTGAGCTTGCTTTGATCGATCCCTGTTTTCTGTAATATTTTTTGAAAAAAATGCATATATATGTAGGATCGCTTATCAAAACGATCGCGAATTGTATTATTTTTTTTACGAAAAGGAACCACGAACCGTTTTATCAAAAAGATGAACAAATCTATTCATTATTTAATATAAAATTTACATTTTAATTTTCTTTCATTTACATTTTACATTTTAATTTTCAAACGAAATTACTAACCGTCGACTTCAACTGAACTCACAATTCTGCTTTTCGATTTTATATTTTCTCAGAAAACTATTTTCTTTGTTTCTATAGTAATTTTATTTTGTTTATTTTTGTCAAATCTGAACTGATTTCTATAACCTGAGTGATAATTGCAAAGTACTTCCCACAATCGGCCTTCCTGACGGTCATACGTCCCGTCCGACTATTTCCAAGGTTTCATATTTTCTAACACAGTAAATGTTATTCTTGCACCTTCATTTTCTCCGACTTTCTCTACTTTATAACGATTGTGATTCAAAATTTCTATAATTTTATAGGGACCTATATATTTTGGTTTTAGTTTCATTCTCGATCCAAACTGTGTACGTTTTATTACTACCAGATCATTAATTTTATACGGTGATCCTAATATCCGTTTTTGATTAAAGTTTCTTCTATTTTCTTGTTGTATAATTTTAATATTATTTCTAGCCTTTTCACGAATTTCATTTCTTCCAAAATTTAATTCCGCTAAAATTTCTTCACCTAATAATTCTTTAATTTGTAGATTATTTTTGGTTCGCATTTCTAGCCCTGTTAAAATACGAAACGGAGAGAATCTAGTTCTTCTAGGAGGGGAATTATTTAATATTTGTTGCACATGATCAACATATTTATACCAGTGGGTAGGATTTTGCTGACATAGTTTCGACAGTATTGGAATTATTACTTTATGTATACGTTCCACTTGACCGTTTCCACGTGGAACTCCTGTTGCAATTAAAAGATGCTGTATATCT
Organism: Physocephala rufipes; assembly: GCA_963966595.1. Classification (NCBI taxonomy): domain Eukaryota; kingdom Metazoa; phylum Arthropoda; class Insecta; order Diptera; family Conopidae; genus Physocephala; species Physocephala rufipes. The sequence continues at coordinate 13,874,382 of OZ016505.1, read as the reverse complement.
TCATCTTTACAATAATCAGAAAATTTGTTTGCCGTAAAAGCTGTTCCTCGATCAGAAACTATACATTTCGGATTACCAAAAACATTAGCTTGTTTTTGCAATTTTTCAATAACTTCACCTGTTCCTGTGGATTTCGTTGGATACAACCAAACAAATTTAGAAAATCTGTCTACAACTACCAAGATGTGATTATATTTTTTATTGGTTTCTGTTAATGGGCCAACATGGTCAATATGGTACATATGGAATGGTTCAGATTCTTTATTTATTGGAGTTAATAGACCTTCTTTTTACCTTGTTTAGAATTTATAATTATACATTCAACGCAAGATTTAATTACATTATTTACTTTAATCGCTAAATTTGGAATGAAATATTGTTTCTCTATAAGATCTTTAGTTTTTTTGAGCTCCCCAATGACCTGCGGCATGTGCGATTTTAATTATCTCCTCTTCCATCCCAGAAGGTATTACCAAAAGCTCTTTAATTGGATCTTTAAAAACTAAACTATTTTTGATGAAATAGTCTTCATAATTTTTTGTTTCTAGAACTGTTGTTATTGCCCTTAACCAGTCATCATCTATCTGAGCTTTTTGAATACGATGCCTCAAAGAATCTTCTATAAGAAGGCAATAAACACGACTTAATGTATCAACATATCTCATGCTTGTTCCGCTTTTATGCTCTATTGTAAAATTAAATTCTTGCAGATACATTGCACATCACATAATCCTATCTGGTACGTCTCTTTTGTGAACTGTCCTGGCGAAAGCGTTGCAGTCAGTCACTATTTTAAACTTTATGTCTTTCAAGTAAATTCGCCATTTCTTCAGTGCTTGTATGATGGCCAAAACTCCTAACTCATATGAACTATATCTCTCTTCAGTTTGAGAAGTTTTTCTACTCATGTACTCAACTGGATGGAATAATTGATCCTCTGAATCTTTTTAAAGAAATACACCTCCGTATCCATGTTTTGAAGCATCTGCATGTAATTCCGTCTCTGCTTTATTATTAAAAATTTTGAGTGCTGGAGCTTTAGTCAAAGCTAGTTTCAGTTCCTGAAATGTCAATAAATGTTCGTCTGTGATTTTGAATTTTGCATTTTTACGTAGCATATTTAAAAGAGGTCTAGCCATAATTGCATAGTTTTTAATAAAACGTCTAAAGTATGACGTTAGACCTAAAAGACGTTGCAATTCCTTTTGATTTTTAGGAACTGGGAAATTTTTAATGGCTGCTGACTTCTCTTCTGATGGTAAAATGGTGCCCTTTTCAATGATATATCCTAGAAAAGTAATTCTCTTTTTAAAGAATTGACACTTAGACCATTTAAATCTTAGACCATTTTCACTAGCAACCTCAAGAACTCTTTTCAATTTTACCTCTGCTTCTTCATCATTATTTGCTGGTATGATGATATCATCCATGTATACTAACATTGTTCCATCATATAGCAAATTTTGAAAAATTGCTTGTATATATCTACAAAAAATGGCTGGAGAAATTGAGATACCAAAAGGTACGTACAGGAATTCGTACTGCCCATTATGTGTGACAAACGACGTATATTTCCTAGAATTATTTTCGACTGGCACATGAAAGAAACCATTTGCTAAATCTAAAGTAGAAAATACCTTTGCCCCTTGTAGTTTTTCTACTAATTCATCTATTACTGCCATGGGAAAATTATCTCTAGCAATTTTTTCATTCAGTTTGCGATAATCGCAGCATAATCGTTTGCTACCATCTTTTTTTTGTAACAAGTACAACAGGAGACGCATACTCTGAGGTACTATTTACTATAATTTTCTCGTCTAACCATTCTTTTACTTGCTTTTGAATTATATCTTTATCAGTGGAAGATGTTCTTCGGGGATTTTGATAAATTGGTTTATCTTCGTTTAGCAAAATCTTCATTTCTACTGGATAATTTTTGGGTTTTTGAGGTACATAACTCCTAATTACTGACTTAACGTATCTGGCCTGATCTTCGCGTAAATATTCCAAATCAATATTCGGAAAATCATTGGAAAAATTATCATCGAAATTAGAAGTTATAGCTTCAAATTCGGATAATAATAAAAGTTTTTCCTTTTGCACAGTTTTGTTTGTGGACTTATTATTTACAAATTGTACAACTCTGCCTGTATTTAAATTTACATGATCAAGTATATCGTTTCCTATAATTGCTTCATATTCGATATCAGTTTCTTTAATAACGTGGAACTTAATGGTTACCAACGTATTACTTAAATAAGTTTCTGCACTAAAGCAACCCAATGTCCTGATTTCATTTTTACCAATTCCTTTCAAAACTGAAATCTCATTCTCTAGTTCTATGTCAGTTAGCTCTAACATTTTATCATAACGCATTATGCAAATATTGCATCCTGTATCAAGAAGTCCTTTGAGATGTACTTTATTAATTTCAAAATTTACAAACATCATACCTTTCCTATGTTTTTCATCGGGTTTAATTATATTTTTGCAAAGAGTGTTAACGCCTTCTTTATTGCTATTATTTCTACCATTACGGACATTTTTGCATTGATGTGCGTAATGTGTTTTTTCATTACAACGAAAACACGTAACACCAATTTCGCGGCAATCTTTGGCAATATGGCCAGTTTTACTACATTTAAAGCATTTTGTTGAGTTTTGAATTTCTCTATTCTGATTTTCTCTCTTATCACTGACAAAATTTTGCGGTATATTTCTACTAAAATTCCAAGGATTTGAGCCTTTAATTTTTTCATAAATTCGAATTTGTTCTTCCAACTTCCTTAAAATCCTTGCCTGATATAAAATGGTTTTATTGGCTCTAGAATCAGAAATACCCTCAACAAAATATTCAATTGTGCTCTGTTCATCTAAATTAATCGGTTTTCCTATTTCTATTAAACAATAAAGATATTCACGAAGGCTTTCATGTTTTTGCTCTCGTCTATTTCTGAGAATTTTGTGAACTTCAGCTGCACACAGATTTTCACCGAATTCATCAATTAAGATATTTTTTAATATTTCCCAACTTTTAATATTTTTTAATCCTTTAATTAATAGTTTAGCAGCACCTTTTAAAAGTTGTTTCGCATATACATATTTCTGGATGTCGTTCCAGTCTACTGTCTCTGCCACATCCTCAAACTCCGTAACCGACTGGTTGACACCATAAGTATCAGTTCCAGAAAAAGGATTAATACTATCTGCTATATCACGCAGATTAAATTGGGAAAAAGGCTGAGTACTTCCTCCCTTCCGTATGTCGCCTACTGTCGGATCTTCATAATTCGATTCTTCCTCACTAGTATAACTTTTTTCTTCATCGTTCAAACCGTAATGACGCAAAAGTCTCACCTGCAAATCTGTCTTCCTGCCCTTTGAATCTAATTCTAATTCAACTAACTTTGTTCGGAGTTCATCTACCCTCAACGATAAAATTTTTACTCTATCCATATTTGAAGTCGACGTTTTTACAAAATTGAAAGTATGATAATATATGTATGATGATATTTATAATATAATTAGATGATATTTATAAAAATTAAATGATATTTATAATATAAATGAAACGGTATAAGAAGTTTCTGTAATCGTAGTGAAAACTTATATAATAGTAATGGAAAAAACTACGTATTTTAGGATAGTTAATTTAATTTAGGACAAATAGTTAAATTTAATTTAATTTGTCTGTATCTTTGAAATTAATTTCGTTTTGTAATTATTTCTTTAAAGTAAAGATTCTTTCTCTAAAGCAACTCTTAAATTCTTCAAATAACTTAAAAAATTATTTAATTATCATTTTATAATCATTTAAAAATTATTTCTCAATAACAAAATTCCCAAACAAAATCCAAAATTTCAAATAAATAAAAATTCGTAATATGATTACTAATTTATTTTCTTTATTTTCTCCACGTCTATGGTCTTCAGAAATGTATAGCTTGTACTTTATTGGCACAATCTTTGTTCTTCATACTTACAGGTTATGCTATAAACACAACCTCGCGACAGTTGTCGCGTCGACAAATCAAAACTCTGCTGGCGCTAAAGTTAGCAGAGAACATGTCTGTAATTTCAATACAATTTTATTAATTTCTAATGTCATTTAAAGTAAACAAACGGAGAAAAGAAGAACAAGACGAGCGACAACAAAAAAAGTAGAAAATTTTCTACTACTGTCGTTGTCGTACGCGTCAGCAGCGCGACAATTTTGTTTTTTCTCAACTCCCATAAGACTCCATGTATTTTTGACAAGTCGCGGCGGTGTACGACATCCTGTCGCGAGGTTGTGTTTATAACATTAAGTCCTTATTTTCTGATTTCTAGTTTTCCTTCTTTTCACTCTTCTTCTCTTTCTATTACCTTCTTTTTTCTTCTCGTTTTCTCTTCTGTTTTCGTTTTTCTTCTATCTCTCTTTGTTCGCTCTCCTGTTCTTGTTTTCTTCTATTTCTTTGGTTTTCTCTTCTATTCTCGTTTTCCTTTTGATTCTCTATATTTTACAATCTTTTATTCTCGTTCTTCTGTTTCACATACATTCAAATATTTCTCTTGAAATTTTCTTTTCGGTTGAATTTTCTTTGATGAGAATTTCCGAAATTCTTTAAAATTTTAAATTGCGTGTTCTTTGATGAGGATTTCTTCCTTAAATCCTTTAATGAGAATATCGGGAAAAATTGCACAATTTATATTTAATTGTACGGCGCGGACGAGCCCCCATTTGTAGGATCGCTTATCAAAACGATCGCGAATTGTATTATTTTTTTACGAAAAGGAACGACGAACCGTTTTATCAAAAAGATGAACAAATTTATTCATTATTTAATATAAAATTTACATTTTAATTTTCTTTCATTTACATTTTAATTTTCAAACGAAATTACTAACCGTCGACTTCAACTGAACTCACAATTCTGCTTTTCGATTTTATATTTTCTCAGAAGACTATTTTCTTCGTTTCTATAGTAATTTTATTTTGTTTATTTTTGTCAAATCTGAACTGATTTCTATAACCTGAGTGATAATTGCAAAGTACTTCCCACATATATTTACGGGAATTGAAAATGTTATCTGGCAAATGTTAATCTAGATTTTAACAGGAGATCAGCGTGACTCATAAAATGGTCACAAAAAGTAAGAGTGACGCAGGTTCTTTTACGAATTTGCCAAACGAATGATTGCTAAACAATGATATTGTTAGGGAGAGGGAAAGGAAGGGAGAAACACGAAAAGAAAAAGATCGATGGACAAGACTAAAAGCCATGAAATCTGTAAATTTATCATCGCTTGTGATGTTTAATTTGTAGAGAAAAATCGATTGCATGTCTCGACGAGTATTTAAAGACAATGCCGTCTTTTGCGATGTCTTCCAATGCCGTCAAAACGATGGACTATAACCGGTTTGTCACCGAATGAATTCGAATCGAAAACAGAAAAATATTACTAACGATTGATTTAAAAGTTTCGTATTTTTATTATTTCAAAAATTAACAGAGTAAATAATGTTTAGAACATTTATGCGCTTATTCCAGAAGCCAGTTGCGTTTCAAGTGTTCGACACCACTGGGGCCATGGTAAGTCTTGGCCCATAGTAGTGTCAAAGAACTGGGAAAGACAACTGGAAAAAACGAGACGAAACAACAAGGCGATTTACGAAAAGCGTGCATTATTTTGCGCTCTGTTGAATTTTTGCTATCAACGAGTGAAAGTTATTTTCTTTTAACAGTGAATATTTAAAGCTTCATGAGAAAATAATGATCGAGTTTAAGAATAATGTATGAAATGTAAATTAAGGAAGCCACATTTATTAAAATATTTTAATAAAATTTTGGAATCATCAGAAAAGCAAAGAACTAAAACATTACTAATGCTAGATTTCATTAATTCCTTTTACAGAAAAAAAGTACAAGCATTTGAACAATTTAGTGTTTCTGAAATGTGCCATTCAATGGATACTATGCAATACAATCACTAACTTTGCTAATTAAGAACGATTACCGCTAACATTCAACGGAACTACATTAAAGGAGAACGGCAACGAACTCGACTCGAGTTGGTACGAAATCATTGATTCAGTCGTAGAGAATTATGAAAAAATATATGCATATTATGTTCAAAACACACATACACACATACACATATGTGATATCAATGTACATGTAAATACAGTCACGTAGTAAATATAAGTTACTCCTGGGAAAAAGTAATGGTTTCACCCCCACGCAATCTTATTGACGATAACATTTTTGACATATTCATTACCAGAGGTATAATTAAGCTTTTTTCATTAACCTCTCCCTTAAATGGGTAACATGCGGGAATGAGAGAGATATGAGTTGAAAACATTTTCATTAAGCTTTTTCATTAAATGGCGAGTCTCATGGAATATTTTGGTGGCAATTTTCTCCACGAGGTAGGGAAAATATATATCTTTTTTATGCAGTTAATTTGCTCAGCCTGTTCAAGTATCAGTCCTAAAATGGTGTAACCCGGGGGACCTATCCCTCCCCACTCACCATCCATGCTACGTAGCTGGTAAACAGAACCAAAGTCACGTAATGGAACTAACACTTAAAAAACTGAAATGAATCAATCTATGCATTACTTTGGGATTATTGGTTTGTTATTTATTCATTCGTGGGTTAATGACTCGTAAATGAGAAATGTTGCGGTTGCCGCCGCAGTCATCGCAAAAACAACAGGGAAATATGTGTCTATATCGTTTCAAATCTGAACAAAAAAGGAAATTAAATTTGTTAGACTATTTACAAGTTTTCAGGCGGAATTTTTATCTCTTATAAAAATATATGTTCATATTATAATTATTTCAAAAAAAACATAAAAATTCATAACAGCATTTTAAAATTTATTTTAAGAAATCGCAAATTTATTCAAATATGAAATTGTATTCTGAAAGCTATTTTTAGTTTCAATTTAAAGAATGTATCGTCTACAGGTGTGCTTCAGAAAATTCGAATTAAATTTCAGGATTATCAGAAAAGTTGAAATATATTTCAGAATTTAAAACATTTAATTTCAATTGGTCTTCAGATTTACTCAAACCGATTCTGAATGAACTCCAGATAATTTCAAATCGATTTTAACATTTTCTGAAATTTAATTTAAAAAAATTTCAATATGTTTTCAGATTTTTTCAAATGAAACTCCAAATAGTGTGACAGAATTCAGAACATCTCAATTCGATTACAGAATTTTCTCAATTCAAATATTTAATATTTTAGAAATTCTTAATTGGACTTCAGGTTTTTTAAAACAGATTTCAAAGCAGTGACACAAACTTCAGAAAACGACAAAATTCCGAGACAATAAATCGCCAAACGTCAAAGATCTGATAATTTCCAAATATTTTCTGAAATCCATTTGCAAAAAAACATCAAAAAATATTAAAAATCTATTAAGAGATAACACTAAAAATATTTTTTACAATTAATTTAATCTAATCGTTTTTCGTTGCACGGGAATCAAATTCATAAGGTGTTGTTGAATAAATATTTAACTTCAATAAAATTCTGAAATTTGATATTTATTGAGAAATGGTTTTTGTTTATTTTCAGTAACTGAAACTGAACACAACCGGATTTTCATTTATGTTATGAAGAGAAAGATGAAGAGAAAAATCTAGTAGAATTTATTCCAATTATGTTATATCATGCCATACAAACAAATAAAAGATTTATAATATGTACGACTGGAAGAGTGATTGCGCGAGAGAGAAGAGGGTAAATAGAAAGAAAGTATATGAAGAAAAGCAATAATTATAAAATATTTATGAATTCCAATCTAAAGTTAATAGAAATAATTAGTCTAACTCAAAAAATTGTTCTCGACGAAGCGGTGAGAAATTTAAAGAAAAATGGTGAAAATCAAGGCTAGGATATTTAATGTCCAAATAATTTGTAGGGGAATGAACTTTCACCAAAAATATTTAGGAAAATCCATTAAAGGGTTTAAAAGCGAAATCGAAACTGATTGTTCATTTTGTTTTCTTATCGTTGTCTATTTATAATTCTTGTAAACAGTTAAAAAAGAAAAATTCAACAATTCAAATAGAAGCTTATACCATAAATTCCCCTTAAATTAAATTAAATTAAATCAAAACATATTGGATAATACTCTCTGGTAAATTTTAAATATATATATTCCATACAATCATCACGAATATATTAAAATTACGTGGGGACGAAAATTAATTCAGATCAGTTTTGTGTTAAAAGTCGAAGAAGATAATACTATTTTTTAATTTTATTGAGTATTTTAACAGATGATTTTTTTGATGCCAGCAAAAAATTTCAAAGATAAATCAGAGAAAAGTGGGTGTGTACGTCGGTAGCATTTGCATCACAACTCATTGATGACATTAATCGACGCCACAAACGTTAATAATATTTTATGTCTACTATACTATTCATTAAATCATCCCAATAGAAACAGTGTTGGCATTTCAACAGATTACTAAAAGAAGATAATGGTAGTGTGTGCATTTTATGAACAAAGAACTCCTAAAGTTTCAAATACACTAAAGTCTATTTCAGAAATTAAAAGAGGGAATTAATTTTAACAATTGTCAAATATTTTGTTTAATGAAATTTTGGAATTGCGTCCTAGCCTTAAATAAAATTAATTGGTTTTACTTAACTATAGATGAAAATTGATCAAGAGGGACACTGGAACATTTAAAAATCGATGTCATCATCATCATCATCATTGTAACAGTTTTATATTTGAATAATTCCAACTTACTTTCTCGATTTAGAATGAAAGAGAAATGAAACGAGTGAAAGTGACGTCGCTGTTATTCAACAAAAAACATTCCTCATAAAAAAATTATTGATTTTTGTGAGAGAAAAGAAATTAAGCTCACAACAATACAACAAATTCTTGAATTTACTTTTTTTTATTAAAATTTCAGCAACGTCTGATAGATCGACGAGAATATCACGCTTTTTGCTCTAAACATGTATTCAAAATTAATTGTAGTCGCGTCGAGTAAATCTCGAAACAAGTTTTTGTCAAATCAAGCAATTTCTAAAACAGCTGTTTAAAACTTTTACAATATTTTAATAATATTACTGTCTATCGATTTAAATATTATTTAAAATTCGGAGATTAAAAATAATGAGGAAATCAATTATTGGAACATCATTTAAATAGAAACATCAGTTAAATAAAAATAATGAAAATTGTATTGATTTTCTTGATTTAAAATTTTCATTTACCTGCAATAGTAAATCGATCCATGTAATTGATTAGATTTACGAAACACAAGACCCCGATTGTAAACCATTGGCTACGATTTACTTGATGATTAGCTGGACTATTTAATGTATCAATTCCTCCACCCATTCTTTCATGAGCGGAAACTGGCATAAGTTGCTGTGAGGAATAAGTTGAAGGTAACCCTCCACCTACAGAGCTGCGATCTGAATCATCAGGTACGTATGGTAAAGCTCCTGAAGAAGTAATTGCATTGCTGGACGTATCCAAATTTTGATCCATGTTTGAATCATTCATTGATTCGGTATTGGGTACTGTTTTGTATCCTTGATGGGAGGAATAAGGATTTGGCGTTGTAGTGGACATTCACGTCTTGGTTAGTCGAAATAATCACAGTTCACCAAGGAATACTTATTTTATTTTCGCAGATTATTTTTTCGTATTGATGCGAGCACTATTGAAAATTGTCCACGTTGATTTTCTTCTGAAGCTATTTTGATGGTTTTATTTAGAAATTTATAGAACCTTTTCAATATTTTGCGAAACAATTTTAACAGTTTCATGCATTCTTAGTTCACACTAACTTATTTATTTATAGTAAACAAAAAAAATTACAACAGCACTTCAACCCCGAAAAAAATAACTAACCACATCCGTCACAAAAACCAACTGACTGCATTCTGTGAATAGATCAACCCATCAGTACCTCGACCGATGTAGAAAACAGAGATAACGAGATATTCACTATCTACACATCCATAAGACATTTACTTACCCATCTCAAAAATTTTCTTGTTTCAGCGAAAAATCTCATACTTCGGCGAATAATCTCTTACTTCGGCGGGAAATCATGAGTTATGTATGCACAAAACGATAGATATTCTTCTGCTAAGCGTCAACAGTTAATATATGGAATTAGTAATTTTACTAATGTTTAAATTGCAAGTTTAAAATCTTTACAATCAGTGAAAAAGTAGAGCTTTATATTTTGCAATATTTATTTGACAAAATGTATTTTAGTGATTGTATTTGGGGATGACATATGTTCAAATATATGAAGGGGGATTTAACTTCCCCTCAACGCCTATTCTTTACATAGTACTGCACTTAAATGGGGACAGAAAAAACAATATTGTACAACAATACTGTGAACAAGGGTAGACAAGAACACACATTGAAAATCTCACGTATAGTGCCCGTAAGCCAAAATATCATAAAAAATTGGCTTTTTACCGCTTTTTGAAGCAGAGAATTGATAGTGCCCAATCCCTTTTTCTGCAGCGCAAAATGGATTTCCAAGAGAAGCGTCAAAGAAATGTCAAAGAAATGTTGCTGATGAACTGTCAAATCAGGCTAAGGATGTGCTTAGAATCACATGCAATAAAAATGCTCAAAGTTGTCTGCTTTGTGAGACTCATGTACCTATCCCAAGGTAAGTATCGTCGCTTCGCTTAGCCTCGCCCCGTCTTGTAGTTACGTTTAGGGCCGTTCTCACAATGTTCGGTTAAACTTGCGGTTAACCGAAGATTAGTTTACCGGAGATTCGAAAGTTATCTTTCGGTAAAACATTTTCGTTTTCGCCAACCTTCGGTCAACTACAAGTTGTAGGAGATTTTGACGTTTGATCTATTACATTTGAAAAAAATCAATCAGCTGATCAATAAATAGTACATAAATTCTACAAAAAATACATTCCGAAAACTTTCGTAAAATAAAATGGATAAAAAAAGGTCGCAAAATTTTACCACCAACGAAGAAGTGGTGCTAGTGGAACTTGTGAAGCAAAAGGCGCACATACTGGAAAACAAAAGAACAGATGCCGTCTGCTGGAAACAAAAAAGAAAAGCGTGGGAAGAAATTAGTGAAGAGTTAGAAGTGAAGTTTGGCATAAAAAGAACTGCAAAAGTTCTAAGAGATAAATTTGACAATATGAAGAAAAAAACAAGAAAAACTCTTGCTGCGAAACGGAAGGAAATATACATGAGTGGAGGTGGCACGGTGACCACACATAGCCCAGCACAGTCTTCAACAGTGAGCAAAGTAGCTGCACTTATGAGGTGCTCAGCTACCGGTCTATGCAACGACATAGACTCCGGCAATCGTAAGAAATAGGAGCGATTAATTAATTATTGTCCTTATATAGTTTTGCAATTACTTTCAGCATTTAAAGGAACTAAAAAGGATGCTGAATTAGAAGACATTCTAACGCTAACTCCAATCAAGGCGGAGCCTGCCGCAGACCCCTTGATGGAAGCCCAACAGCGGTACTTCGAGAATGAAGAACGTAGGGCGGAGGAAAGGCATCAATGGGAAAAGGAGAAGCAACAGTGGGCGAAGGAGAACCACGAATGGGAGAAGGAGAAATATCAATTGGAGAAGGAGCAGGCTTTTTTGAAGATTGCAATATTGCGGTACAAGCTTGAAAAGTCGAGGGAAGAGGGTGAAGAAATTGAGTACTATTGAAGATACTGCAGAACCCTACGTGGTAACCGTGCCACCTCCAGTCATGTATATTTCCGCAGCAAGGGTTTCCTTGTCAAATTTATCTCAGAACTTTTGCAGTTCTTTTCCAGCAGACCGCATCCGTTCTTTTATTTTCTAGTATGTGCGCCTCTTGCTGCACCAGTTCCACTATAATTTCTTTCATTCTATCTATATCTATCATTTCAATATGAATTTTAATTTTGTTTTCGAATTTCATATTTAATTTCAATTTTTATTATATTAAGTATTAAATCGCATTACAGTTGGTCAAATGAATTGTCGATAGAATAAAATGGGTGTTCATTCTTCATTTTTATGTATTTTGTAATTATAGTTTATTTGAAAAAATGTGATCTGCTTTTTGTGTACATTTTTTTCACTTATGAATAAACCAAATAAATATAATTTTGAACTCTTAACTTTTTGAAACAGTTTCATATCCTCCTATTTATTCTTCTTATAGAACAAAATTTATCATCTTTTAGTTAGAGTCTGCAAAAAGTAAAATCTTTATAAAGCTCAAGTTTATACATCAGTTAAGCAATATACCATGCAAAATAATTCCGGATCAAGGCAAACCGCTTCACAGAGAAAATATTCCTATCGGTCTGATTTCCCTCGTTTTCCTCAACGTCGTAACCGGTATAAGTTTGCGAATCAGGTGGGTCGGCTTCATTAAAGATCCGTGAAATATTATGCAAAACTGCAGTGGCAACAACTATTACCATAGTTGTTTCCGTTGAGACTCGTATTCCTAGCGATAGTATTGGAAATCGACTTTTCCATACACCAAAGTAGCGCTCAATACAGTTTCTTGTCCGGATTTGCGACTCATTGTAGAATCGCTCTGCTTCGGATGTAGGGTTCGACAGAGGAGTTATCATGAAATCACTCATAGCATATCCCCTGTCTCCGAAGACGAAACAGTGAGGAAACTTTTTGCTGTCCTGGGTTTAAGACGGCTGTTATTGAAAATGTTGCTGTTGTGTCCATAACCAGGCCACTTGTTCACGATATCCAAAAATGCGAGATTTGCATCGCACATCCCTTAAACGTTGAAGAAGTGACCTTCTATTTCGATATACCTCAGCAGATTCTCCGCCAGGTGATTGTATGCGGATGTGTGTGCAATCAATGCAGCCAATCACTTAAGGAAACTTTACTATTCGATGAACTGAAAGTTTCAACTCACTCAAATCTTACTCTGCCTGTGGAAATTGTATAAATTCATTGCATAGTTTACCAATTGCGAATGACTTTCTTTACAATCCTACTGGCAGAGGCGACACTGACCCCAGTAAAATCGCTAACTACAATTAAGAAGGATCCGGATGCATAAAACCGAAGCGTCAGCAATAACATTTGTTACGGAGTTATGGCTTATTTTACGAATAAAGTATTAATAAGAATATTGCTGATTAATATATGTTAACATTCACAAACCTGCTAGTTTTATGTTAAATCTTATTCCGAATTTTTAAGAGCACAAATTGTGCAGTGCTCCTGCTAAGCCGAAATCTTTGTACCGAAGATTCGTCATCGAACTCTGCAAAGAAGTCTACGCGTTTCTTGAACACTGTTCCTTTCTTCGTATTTCGCTTACATTATTGTTTTTTATCAAATATGATAACATCATATTTTTTGTAACTCGATCCATTTCTTTGTCACCTGTCAAGTGATGTCAGCTGACAAATTTAGTGAAATCTTTACGTTAAACGGAACCTTAGGTGTAGGTTAAGTTAACCGAGACCTTAACCAGAAGGTTCGCTTAATCGGACATTGTGAAAACGGCCCTTAATATAACAACTTGATTATTCACTTCTTTAAAGTTTCACAACTTAGTTCTGATATAACAACATAAATTCGATAAGTTGAGGGGGATTTTTCATTTATTTTCAAATTTGGCTTGTGAGCAAACGACAGGAGATTTTCGAAAGAGAAATTGCTATTGTCAATTTTAAAAAAGAACATATATCTAAGAGTGAAGAGGCGAAATTCTCTTCTAAGGGTCTCGTAACATTGCAAGCTTTTGTTTAAAAAAACTGTCAAATTGTTTTTATTTTTCGTATCAATGAAGTAGTAGTCGCTGTAAATATATTGGAATTCGAATGCAAATTGAAGTGCGAGTTGATCATAGTGGTGAAAATGTGAAGAAAAGGGACGACGCCCACTAGAAAGCTGGTTATTTTCTTTTTTTGCGATGTCGTTAACACAAACGGCGCCAAAATTATATTATTCTCGCCCCATAAAAACCTGTGCTATTTTTAACATTCGGTCCGAAATTTCTCTCCGAATATCCTCATCGAGTTTCTATGTGTTTACAACTTAAATTATTATTATATATATTACAATAAACCTTCAACTGTAACGATATCGACAGAATGGTGAAAATAACAAAATAAATCGTTGTCCTGATAAATCGGTTGGTTATAGATATATGGTATTGTTTTCATCTAATGTTTAAATGCTTCTAAATTCAAGATGGCAGATTACCCCAAAAAAATTAAATTATTTCCGTTACGTCAAAACGTTGCGTAAATTTATACGAAAACAGATTGCGGGAGCCATAATTGATACATTTTGACTTGGCTTGAAAAAGAGAGAAGTTGGCATCGCTGGCATCTTGTTTTGGTTTTGACATTTACATGGTGGTTACCCTTGAATGCTTCTAATAATTTCATCGAATTCAGTAATTCAATCTGGAAATTGTACGGAAAATTAATAAAATTATGTCCAAGATTACGCGCTCCAACACAGCAAAGCAGGCTCAAGATATGCCATCCAGGCTTTCAAAAATGCCGGCACTACGCAAGGTGTTTTTTATTTCAGAAGAATTTTTGAAGACAACGGGGGAGTTCAAATTACAAAAATTCTATCATCCCGGCAGAGGCAAAAGAACATTCTTCATTACTAACGAATACAAAGGATTAATTATGGAAATATTAGAGTTCGCGGAACCACGGCGTAGTTGGTTGATTAACCAGGATGTATGCTCCAATGGTAAAATTTATTTATCAACCCCATTCGATACAACATTTCTGGTATTGCATCATCTGAGAAAGCATTGCTCGAAGAATGCTATGGCTCTGGACACTATCCGTGATGAGCAGGATGAGAGTGTACAGAGTTTACTGATGACATATATCCAGCCAGACCAATTGAAATGCATAGCCGACGTGAAAAGGGCGGGTGATATGACTTTCTATAAATACAGCCCCGAAAGAACGTTAGCTTGGCTCGCGCTAAAAGTACAAAGAACTGCGAATGCCCTACATCGAAACAGCGTGCATTGTGGTGTTAGTGCATTATCGCAGAACTATATAAAAAGCGAAATAATTGAGTCAATAGAAAAAGATGACGATTATATAAGAGTGGCCTTTGATATGATTGGTTCATATATAGATTTGGAGTTGCATGAAGAGTTAAGAAAGTATCTATCACTTCCTTCCGAGCAAGATGAAATGAAAAAAAAGATGCAATCTAGCATTACGGCAAAGAGAAAATCCTTGTCAGAAGGGACCAATAAAGATAATAAAAAGATTAAATTGGATACAACCGAGTCAGCGGATGAAAATTCATTTAATAGCAATCTAGTCAAAACTACAGAGGAAACGAAATCGCATAATGTTTTAGCAACACCTCTTCAGGAAAGGGCGCTAACGGCTAAAGACAAAGCTTTCGCCAGAGGTGCTAAGGGCTCGAAGAGCATAAGCTCATACTTCAAGCGTTAAAATAAATTAAATTGAGGTTTTATAATTTTAAGTTGAATTAACTTCAACATTAATACAATAAGAATTATAAACAATATCAGACAATAAAGGCTAAAAAGGCTAAGATGTCTTTTGGGATTCTCTATTTCTAAATTAGTATAATAAAATCAGCAAAATTTGAATAATGTATGCGCAATGTAGAGATTTTCCACATAGTTTGAATAAAGTTCACCACTATTTATACAGGTATAAGTTAAGGCAGCCTGAAGGAGTTTGATTAATTTCGTGGTACCATATTCGACCATCTTGTGACTAATTTACAATGCTGCTAAAGTTGTATATACGCGTGAGTAAGGAAAATAACACGAACGGGACGAAGTAATTAACTAACTGTACGAAGTAGAAAAATGACAATTTGAAGGCACCAACTGGACGAAGCGTAGGTGAAAATGAGAGATTGAAGAAGAAACAGCAACAAAATGAACCAATTTCTTTTTTTTCAACAAAATAAACCAATTCGTCGTAATAAATAAAAGTACTACAAATTTTGGGGTTCCACTGCGATGAACCATCGCGGAGCGTCAGCGTACACCAAAGAGGAACCTTGGACGAGTGTAATAGATTCCCGTGATACCTGGAGACATTAGAATTGCTGGATGCACTGTACTGAGCACCCTGAAGACAAATAGGTTGGCGCTACAATTGTGGGAAGAGTTCTACGAGTACTTTAGTACTTTCGGGAGAACGTTCTGCTTGAGAATAATGTAAAACGGTCTTATGAATATTGAGGATGAGTGGGATGAAGATTCGTTCAGCGCAAGCAAAATTTACGACAGCTAAGTAGTCAAGAACAGACTAATGACTTTTAAAAATGCTGTAGCTCATGGAACTTGCATTTGGTATGTAAATTGAAATATTCATTTAAAAATAAAGGCTGATGAAACGCCGCATTTAAACTCCGAGATACCGAAAACAGTTTTCCATACTTTTTGGGAACCAACTCACTTGGCATCAACCAATAGATTGTCGAGTTCGAAGAAAATACTACTACGGTGGAATCAAATGAGCTCCAGGTATATATTTACGCCAAACATTTGTTGAAAAGAAAGGCGAAATTATTCGTTAGAAGCCCATCGAGCAACTTGCTTGCGAACGTTGGTAACTGATTTCGTAATTGAAAATTAAGGAATAGACATAAGAAACCCAATGAGAATTTGTGTGAATTTTTATATAGTTTGATGGAAATTAGCAAGCCTATTCAGATAGACGATGAAAGTATTATCGAATATTTCGTGGAAGACATTTAATGCTCCAGACAGAACAAGGATGTCTTATATGAAGCAAGGGCGGTATCGGTGCTTAAAATACAAATGAAGATATATGAAATGATGTGTGGCACAAGCAAACCTCACAGGAAACCGTACACCGTGCATCAATCTAGCAAGAAGAGCAACGTCCATCATCAAACCAGAGAGGATGCTACAACTGCGGAATGGAATACCATGTAGCCAAAGACTGCCCGTCAAGGCAATACAAATGTTTTAAATGCAGAAAAATGGGACACCGATCATTTAAGTGCCACAAAGATAAGGTGAGTGCCACGGGAGCGCTGATGAAATCAGAAAAAGGAAATATCAATGTATTGCATGAAGCATCATATAATAAATTGGGGTTTGACACTTGCAATATATTAGGTGATATAGAGCTAACGATTGAGAAAAGACGATTACTTGGTGCAGGAATAGGCGATCCAAATACGATAGGCAGCTTTGTAACAGTTTTAGAGATAGATAAATTAAAGCTAAATGTTGAGTTTCACGTTGTTAGAGAGCGTAAAATCTCAAAAGATGTTATTTCGCCTACATAAAGCTGAATTCAGGCTAAAGAAAGTCGTAGACGACATATGCAAAGACGTTGATTGTAAGCGAATACTAGTGAAGGGAAGGGAATCAACCAGAGACTAATCTGTCGAACCTGACGAAGGCTTAAACCATTTTCATCTCTCGGATAATAAAAGAATATTCACCAGACACGAAAAGAAACTCCATAGTGGAAATAAAGGTTACACAGACAGACGACCTACCAGTTTATTAAATAACAAGTAAAGAAAAGTTTAGAGCAAGGCCTAATAAAACCAAGCCAGTAAAAATACGCATCAACAGTAGTGAAGAAAGCGAAGAAAAATTATAGTAAGGGATTGTGCGTCGACTTCAGTTAAATGAGAAGATGGTAAGAGATAAGCTTCCTATACCTCTGACCACGTACTTGAAAGATCACAAGACGTAAATGTTTTCACGACACGACCTTATGAACAAATATTTTCATGTTCCTGTTGAGAGCAATTCTACAAAATATATTTCTGTTGTGCAAAATGGCCAATATGAGTTCTTATATGTACCAGTAGGGATACATAATCCGACCGCAGTCTTTCCACGATATATATTCGCAGGATAAAGAAAATTAATTCAAAATTAAGTACTAGTCGCCTATATAGATGACCTTCCTCATTCCCGCCCAGGACGAAGAGGAAGCGCTTGAAAAGTTGAAACTATTTTTATCGGTAGCGTAGGCAAATGACCTACGAATTAAGTGGGGGAAATGTCAATTCCTAACTCGAGCAGTTAACTTTTTAGGACAAATAATTGTAAAGTAAGTAGTAGTAAATTGTAAGTGTCCTTACTTTGAGGAGTGTCTTACTATCCGTATTATATACACTGTATCATATTCTCTCATATTCTATCATGTCTGATGTAATACGTAGCTGGTTTGCTATTTGATCACTGTAATTATAGCATTATACAAGTTTTACTGAATTGCAAACTTCCCATCCTGAGATACGAGTTTCCAATCACCACAACAGAATGCTTTCGATCCAAACAATTTAATCGATTTAGTACAAGGGAACTTGAGGAAAAGCAACAATTAACACCGTCTCTAACTCTACAGTAGTTAATACGGGCTCCATCTCGAAAACAATTATTAATAATACGTCCAACGTTAACTTTAATCGAAAGCAGTCAAATCATCTCAATTCTGGACAGGATTTTCAAACACATGGTTTATTAATGCAGAAGTACAGTTTAATATCAAAGGTATAATTTAGGATACCACCAAATTTGAGTATGTGGTCACATTTGAGTGTGGCCACAAAAGGTCATAATGATCATTTTAGACTTTGTACAAAATCCGCCTAGGAATGGCAATTATAAAGAATTAAAGAAAGTATTAATCGAAAGACTTTCATTAAGTGAAAATACTAAAATACATAGAATTCTAAAATATTCCGAAGTATGAGACCGTAAACTCTCATACGTATTTCTATCGGTCACTTATGCTTCTAGGCTTCAACTTTGGCCACGAAATTATTAAAAAGTTATGGGTAAGAAAATTTCCGAGAAATCTTAGCGCTGTACTCACCAGTTCTAATACTACCAACATTAACGACCTTACTAAATTAGCCGAAAATATTTGGGAAGTTATTAACAGAAATTAAATATCATCGATTGACAACTCTCAAAATTCCTAAGAATAAAACTTAGCTATCTCAAATTTGGTCTCCAACGACCACTTCTCTGTGAACGTTTTCAAAAACTCACTGAAACTAAGTGAATTGAGAAAACAAAATTACCAAAATCAATCGAAATCACTAATTTACAAACTCACGCAACAATCCGAATTGGTTAAGTAGATATCACTACATGTTTGGCGACAAGGCGCAAAAAATGCGAAAAACCATGTTCACTACCAAAATCCAACAATTCGACAAAATAAAAACCTCAGTTGTTGCAGCGACGAAGAACGGATATTCAGACATTTCAATACGCCCTTATCATTTACATATGATAAGGAGAATTAACGTAATGTCTTAATCAACAGCGAAGCAACAATTTTGGCACTCCCAAAATTCCGATTTCAATATACAAAACGCTCGTCAGATATAATTCTTGCTGCAGTTAATAGCTTCACAATCACGACAAATGGAAAAACGTCTTAAATTTAAACTTAGGGTTAAGACGTGGGTCGTGGATCGGTATAGTCAAATTGATGCTGACTGTAGGGTCCAGGTTGCGATTAATTCGATACACGGTTTTTTATTTTATAATAATTTATTTGTAGGATATAATATTTTTATGAACATTTATAATACTGAATTGGGAATGAAAAAGTTTTTACTCTATTTCGTTTTCAAAAAATTATGTATATATATATATATTTTTTTTTAAACAGATTTTTTTTTATTTTATAAAAGTTGAAAAAGTTAAAGTTCAAATTCAAACACTACAATACCTCCCCTCCTAGAGTAAACAGGCTAAACGTAACCTTTTCCTTTTTAAGTGTTGATGTGCTAATGTTGCTATTGGTTTATAGAGTCAGTGATGGTTCTATGTTCTTAATTTTGGTGGAATATAAGGCCTTGTTAGGTTGTTAGTAGTTTCGCACCATATTTCTGTGTTAAACTGTGGAACTTTTAATAACTATAACTTTTGGTTTTTATTACCAACAGAGTCTTTAAGATTTAATTCGTCTCGTTATTCCTTTGCCAAAGTTTTTGTATTGAATTCTGAATTTTGTAAAGCATTTACTTCAAATACGCGAGATAAGTTGTCTGCCACTATGATTGTTTTTCCGCGTATATACTGAATGTCACCTGTAAATTGTGCTATATATTCGAGATGTCTAGTTTGTCGTGGACTTCCTTCTGTCTTGGAGTTCATCGTGAAATTTAGTGGTTTATGGTCTGTCAATATAGCATATGGTCCACCTCCTAACAGCTATCTAAAATGTTTAACGTTCAAGTGGATTACTAATAATTCGCGATCGAATGCACTATATTTGGTTTCTGCGTGCGTAAGTTTCTTTGAAGAGAAAGCGAGTGTTTTTCGCAACTTTGTTGAAATGGTTCAACACTATTTTTTATGCGGAACTGTTCTTTATATCTTCGAAGGCAATGATTGGTTCCTCATTCCAAATGAATGTTCTGTCCTATCCTTTTAAATTTTTGTTAATCATATTATATATGATGTTAGTCTTTTCTGTTAGTTTAGGTATATAGCTGTGGTAGTAATTTACAATTCCTACGAAATTTTGCGTCTGTTTAATAGTTTTTAGTGGTTCGAAGTTTCGTATGGCTAGAACTTTTTCTTCTGACGATTGTATTTCGTTGCTTGTCGAAAGTACATTTACTTGGCTTTATGTTTAAACCGTACTTTGTTAGTCGATCGAAAACTAGTTGTAAATGTTTTATGTGGTGTTCTTCGTCTTTACTAGCGACTAATATGTCGTCGATATAAACGAAAACGAAATCCAGTCCTCTGACTACTTCGTTTATAAATCCTTGGAATATTTGCGCCGCATTTCGTAATCCGAATGGCATTCCAGCGAACTCGAACACGCAGAATGGAGTTTTTATCGCTGTTTTGTGAATGTCCTCTTTTGTCATGGCAATTTAGTGGTATGCTCGTACCAAACCTAATTTGGAAAACATGTATTTACCTCTGATGTTCATATTTAAGCCCTGTATATGTGGTAGAGGGTATCGGTCAGCCTTCAGTTACTAGTCTATGTATTGTATTGTGTTTGATTGATATCGTGTAGTCTGGCTCTTTTGTTAATGACGGAAATTGTTTTAATAATATAGTATATTTGTTATCGATAGTGAACAATTTTGGTAATTGGACAACTCAAAAGTTTGAGAATGAAATATTGTGTCGATTGTTAAGTTTGTCGACGGATCTACGAGTTGTTTTCCTTTTATATCAACTAAAAGTCTCGGTTTCGCGATATCTGCGATTATGAATACGAAGGGAAATTCTTTTCGTAATCCTTGGTAAATATTTAACAGTTTCCGCCTGAAAGTTTTAATCGTAGAATCGTTAGGTACGGTCAATATTATGTCGGAGGGCCGTTTATTTTTTGTATATTTGGAACATGGTAATACGGAGTTATCTGCACCGCTATCTATCAGAAATTTCAATTTATTATCTTTATCGTAGATAAAGAGGCGACGTGTTGGGAAATTGGTGGCACCGTTGTCTGTCGCCGCGACAATGGGTCTTTTTTGGCGGCTCTGTGTTTTTGTTTTGAAAATTACACGGTTTTTCACATTTTCTGGCTTTGTTACCAAATTTGTAATGATATCTACAAAGCCAGTTCGCATTTTTGCGTTGATTCAATCAAAATCGTAAAGAACTATTTCCACGTGAATCAGATCGAGGTCTGTGTATTTATTGTTTCATTTCCGCTATTTTTAAAGTTAATTTGTTAAAATTTTCAGTCATTTTTATTGTTAATTCAATGAAATTTTAAAATAGTTGGTTTCGAATATATGGTTTTGAAATAGCGGCTATTTCGTTATCATTAAGTGTTGCCCAAATTCTATCTATTAAACGTAACAGCTTGGTTGCTTCGTTGACGTTGGCTCCAGTTAAAGCAACATTAAGATTTTTTGGGAATTTTCGCAACCACAGTTTCTTAATAACTTCTGTGCTGAAACTGGAACCAGCTAACTGTATGAGTATCCGAAAAAATTCCTAAAGTCTACGATCTCCTATTTCAGATGCTGAAAAAAGTTTTTCTAATTCCGCGTTCTCACTTTCTCGATTAATATTTTTTAACATCTTGTGGTAGTGCGGTAATGACATATTCGTACTTCGTGTTGTTTCTCGTAATGTTTTTTGTTCGGAAAATGTTTCCAAAATTGTGGTAATTTAATTAATATCGTATATATTTCTGGATCTAATTGTATACTATTTGTTGTTTGTTCATTTGGAAAATCTATTACTGTTGTGTTTAGATCGTGTGTACGTGTGGATGTGTGTGTGTGTGTTCTGTGGAGAATGTAACATTTTGACAACCGAGAGGAAGTTTGCAAATCGCAATTTATAATAAAATTACACTTGAATTTAACAGTAAAGATAATGATAAAAAAAATTAGAATTAAAGAGTTTTAAAAATTATATATTGATAGAATATTATAATAAAGTTTAGAGGGTCAGGGTGAGTCATATATACATATATACAGTAAATTTATTGATTTGTTAATTATATTAAATATATTAATGAAATTAAAGTATTAGATTTATTAATAATGTGATTGGATATCTAGGAATGTACAGTAAATGTTAAGGTACTAACATTAATATTTAAATATTAAGATTCGACTGAAGAGATGATACTTAGTATTTAAGACTATTGTTTAACACGTTAATCGCCCTAACAGTCATATGTGTCTGACGCTAAGAAGTTCTACATGAGTCATGTCAGACATATATGTCTGACATACGCGATTTGGTAGAAGGACACGTCAATCACAGATGTCCGACGCAAACGATACATTTGCAGTATGTTTCGAAAGCTTGGTCTATCAGGAACAAAACCTGAAGATTTCTTGGCTTACTACAAACAATAAAATGAAATAAACTTAGTTATATAATGGTATATTGTTTCAGTTGAAAAAATACATTTTAATAATTTTTATTTTGATATATTCATTTATTATTTTGATATATTCATTTATAATTATATTCATTTATTATGCTGTCCAAAACATTCCATGCAAAAAAGGGCTTTTGTTCGCAGTCTAATTGCTGCATCTTGTTTGGATGCGTCAGACATATAATAAGACTGATACGGCTTGTCGAGAAAAGAAGTTTTAATATAGGACCATACCAGTCATATATGTGTGACATAAAAAATAGTGTTTTTCCAGGAATTTTGGCAGTTACCATGTTACCAATAAAGTTACCATGGCCCATGTGAAAATTTTTCTGATATTATCGTGGCGATTAACGTGTTAAGACTAAAATTTCGTATTTAAGATTAGATAGGTTTTAAATTAATGAACTCGATTAATGTTAATTAAGATATAGTTAATTTGCGTCAAATTAAAATAAGTTTAACATTTAACATTTGTATGTTAATTTTTGCTTTCTTGTTGTTAAAATAAAATGTAAGATTAATTCAAAATTAGTATTAAGTAGTATTATTGATGACATAAAGTATTGAAAATTAGGTAACAAGTAGTATTAAATAAGGTATAATTTGATTTGAAATTTAAGGTATAGTTGAAAATAAGAATAAATAACTTATCTGATTGTTCTCTTTTAAATTTTTTTAATTTTATTTTTTTGGGATAGGATCTTGCAGTAATTACACCGGCTTGTGATGACAGTAGATGTCCATGCAGTTATAATAAATTAAATCGTTGTTAGAGGTATTCGCCTTAGAATATTGAAATTGAGTTTTGATCTGTTTTTAACTTCGTAAAAATGACAATGTAGATAAACAGTACAAAATATTCGAAGAGGCTGATGATGAAAATAAGTTTATTCCGGTAGATAATCTCTATATTCATGAAAGTTATCATATACAGACTTTTGAAAACACAATATGTCCGATTTCGTGAGGGAACCCTTCTAGGACTTCCAGTTCTGCGTATGCTAATTTTTAGAAGTAAACAATGAGGTATTCGATTTCGGAACAAATATGAAAATTCTCGATCGTCCCTTGGAATCTTCTGATTGGCAGGATCGCCAGTTGTAGGGTAGGGTCCAGGTTGCGATTAATTCTATACAAGGTGTTTTAATTTATAATAATTTATTTGTAGAATAAAATTTTTTGCGTGAATATTTGTAATATTGAATTGAGAATGAAAAAGTTTTTATTCTATTTTGTTAACAAAAAAAAACATGTATGTGTAAATTTTTTTTTTGAAACAGAATTTTTTATTTTATAAACGTTGAAAAAGTTAAAGTTCAAATTCAAACACTACACTGACTTCTTAAGCATATATGGTCTTCTAATCGACATCAAGTGCAAGCACTTCATCGACCAATTAACAAATATCTTCGTTGAAACAATTTACCATTACTGTAACACCCCGCTATCGATATTATGGAAAGAAAATTCACTAGAGTACTGAAAGAGTTTCCACTACGCATTGCAGAACCAGATTAAACGAAAACCGTCAAACATTCGACAGTACACCAAGGTATTACAGAAGAACCTCTTTTATATTCTAAACTAAGGCGTTTAGACACTAAATATAAAATAGCAAACAACGAATTCACCAATTCGCAAATCATCAAGCTCACTAGTAACACCTCCTTTACATTTAGAACCTAGAAAAAGGTGTAAAAGGGTGTAAAAAGCCTTTCCGGCGTCATCGCCGACGCGGCGATTTCTGAAGAAAAAACGTAGTAACAGTATTGGACAGATATCCCCTACCTCACTTGCACGACTATAATGTTGATCTTCAACTTCAACATTCAACGATGAACATCAGGCACAAGCACATTTTCTCAAAATTAAACCCAATTGGAGCGTACCACCAAATTCCAATGGAAGAAGATTCTTTCAAAACGACTATTACAACTCCTTTTGGTATATACGAATCAATAGGAACGCCTTTTGGATTTCGAAATTCCGCACAAACCTTCAAAGGTTCATCAACCAAGTCGTTAGTGGTCGTTAGTGATCGCAAGTTAAAATGAAGAAAAACATTTAAGAGTTTAGAAAAACATTTTAGAGCTAAGGGCCCACACTTTTCGATCGTCTAACAGAATATGGTCTAAACATTAAACCTAACAAATGTATTTTTGGGGTCACATTGATTTCCAAACATGTCAAGCACGCTCAAAAATGTATTGGGTTGATAAATTATGACCACAAATGCATTACGAATTTGGAAAAATTAACGACCAGTGTTTGCGATATAATTAACAGAGCAAACAAAAAACGCGAATAGACATTAATTTGGGATGACGAGTCAAGTAAAGTTTTCGAGCTCATTAAAGAGAAATTCGCATCTATGGTATTGTTAAGCCACTTTAACAATGATGATCAATTGCCCTTAACTGCAGACGCATCGAATGCAGCGATTGGCGGTGTCATACAACAATCTATAAATAACAAACAAGAACCACTAGCATTTTTTTCACAAAAAAAACTTCCAGTCGAAACTAAATATAGTCATTAAGATCTAAGTATAGCAGAATGCGGAATTGCTCACGAGCGAGCAGCTCATTTCAGCAGCTCGCTCGCGAACCAAGCAAAATTTTTTCAGTTCACGCTCATGAGCTGTGAGCAAATCAGATTGCTCGCGCTCGTGAGCTGTAAGCCGAAGAAAAACTTACGCCAGCTCGCGCTCGTGAGCTGAGCAACATCGTGAGCGCAACTCAGAGCGTGAGCTGAAAGTACAGCTCATGAGCCCTCGTGAGCTGATTGAATAAATATGTATATTTATGTATTTTATAAGGGGCGTTTTTTACAAAAAAATTACTCTGCGCTAATCGATAGCAAATCATCGATATCGCGAAACGGATTTGGGAGATGATGGGAGGTTGGCTGCGTTTTCCAAACGGGATCGTAGAGGGTCACTTTTACAAAGCAATTGTTATTGTACCAAGCGACACAAAACATCGCCAATAATATTCGTCAAATATTGAAATATATTTATGTGAGATCGGACAAAATTTTATTTTTATTTTCAAATTGTTTTATTGCACCAATAAATACTAAATATCTTAAAAGGAATCTTGAACATAAAAAAGGAAAAGAAAAGTGTGGGTGAATATCTTTTATCATTCGTTTTATGAGGTGGACATGAGAACTCTTTAAATATGAACCCTCATAAAATCGCGATCTAATTCTGAACATTTTTACCCGAAGAAAATATACCAATGAAAATTGACTACGATCCTCAAGAATAGTGTGAGTGTGAGCGAGAAGGAAACAGAGCGACAATGATTCTTGTAGTGGTTTTTTACGTCGTTCAGTAGGTAGATACTTTTTAATGCATAAATAAGCGAGACCTTGAAGAACTCACCAAACAGATTATAAATTGTTGCGGAACATCCGACTCAGTGACAGGCCTCAGTGTTATAAAAATGGTTAGCTGTTAGAGCTTTCTGTGCTTGGAAAACCAAAAATTGTGACAATTGTATACAATCCCGTTTGGAACATTCTGCAAACATCCCACCATGTCCCAAATCCGTTTCGCAATAATTGCTATCGATTAACGCAGAGTAATTTTTTTGTAAAAACTCCCCTTTTTAGTGTCCACGCCCACCTCCCACCATGTTCCAAATATGTTTCATTACATTTGATATCTATTGGCGAATTAACAAAATTTGGGTAGAAAACCCTCTTGTGAACACTTAGGTTATCACCACCCACTTCCCAGCAGCCCACCTTTATCGAATTGCTATTTTGCATATCAACGCTTATCAATATATACATATTTATTCAGTCAGCTCACGAGCGCTCATGAGCTGTGAGCTGGACGATGTTGCTCAGCTCACGAACGCGAGCTGGCTGAAGTACTTCTTCGGCTCACAGCTCACGAGCGCGAGCTATCTGATTTGCTTGCAGCTCATGAGCCTGAGCTGAAAAAATTTTGCTTGGCTCGCGTTCGTGATCTGTGAGCCGATGAAAAATATCAGCCGGCTGGTGCTTGTGAGCTGAGCAACAGATCGCGATATCCCGACTACGTCAGAAAGACCACCACGAAATTTTTTTCAAATCTCTTGCTGACTACAATGCTTTTCTTGAGAGTGGAAGAGCACTGAAAAATGTCTCCGCCTCTCTCGCTGAGGCGCGAGCAAGCAAAAACAAGACGTGTCTACGAAGTCTATTCAACAGGAATAATTTGAATAATTTTTTTAGTGTAATGGCAAAAACAAAATCCTTTCCCATATGTTTTAACTGATTCGATGTAATTCCAGGCCTGGGGTCAAACCATGATTGTGATATAGGACTTCCGTGTTATCGCTCTACTACCGAAGTCGGAAAGCAATTTGGTGCTTGCATTATTTCATTCCAAATAAATTAAACATGATCATTATGTTAAATTCCATTGATCACTTACGATGGATCACGTGAGATATACACGAGTTTTGATAACATCGAGAGATGGCTACAGTGAGGCTAATTACACTTTAACCCTCCTAAAATATTTTATAAACTCATTTTATATAACACTTCAAACTCTTACAATATGGACGATATCTGTGATTCTATCATTCTTATTATTTTTTGATGATTATTATAACTTACAAAATTATAACAAATAATTTATCGTTTATGTTAATTTTTTTTCAATCAGATTTATTTTTCTTTAATATTATTACAATTTAATTAAATACAATTCATGGTATGGTATATTTTTAATTAAATCTTGATTAATTTGTGTAATATTAGTAGTAAAATTTGTTGTTGCAAATGTTATTGCAATTTAAAATATGTATGTTTTTTAATTTCGTATCCTTTTATTTTTGATTTGAAAAGAACGTTTTTATATTTCATTGTTATTTTACAAACTAATATGTATTAAATATTATTTTTCCTTAATAAATTAATTTGAGAAACAAATTTTTTCTGCAAAGGTAAAATTTGTTTCTGTAAAGGACATTTTCAAGCAAATTAAAAATACAAATTATTTAAAAGCAGAATTGACGCGCAACTTCAGAATAGCTTTATTTTATGAAAACGAAATTCTAATAATTTTAACTATCAACAAAATAAAGATGACAATTGCTTTCTGCGCCATAAGAGAAATAAATACTATCAAATATTGAATTGTATCACTTTTTAAAAAAGTTGTTTCTGATCTAGAAGCAAGACGGCATCTTGCACTTTGATTGATCCGTCTTAGCCTTTTCTAATGACTCCACATGTCCTATTGATTTTTACCGTTCGCTTACATTAACGTAATGCATTATTCTTACACAAATTAATGTGTTACATCGCTCTAAATTCTGCTTAGGAAAACCATTTGATTATCATTGCATCAGATGGGTTTTAATTAAAAACAAACTTTTGATAATAATAATTTTTAATTATAAGAATTAGCATAGCATAAATTGTTGTATACGAATATGCTAACAATAATATCGTACATACATTTTAGAACTGATACCTATATGTATTTATATTCGTATTTATTAAAATGTTTCATACTTAATTATTAATATCTAGTTATGAGGCTATTGTTTGTTATCGCTTGTATTTATTGCCAAGATCAAAAGAAAAAATCTTGTAAAGAGAACGTGTAAGAGAAACAAATTCAGAAATGTTCACGGATTTATGCTCAGTAACATTAGACGATCCAATGGATTTGAAATGAAGCGAAAAAATATGGTGCTTGATGATTTTTATCGGATTGAATCTAAATAATTTTGTATTAATTATATAATTATATAAGTAAATAAATTTCATCCTCATTAAATAATCGTTTTTATGACAAAGCTTTTTAAAAATTTTAAAAACAAGTGGTTCAAAACCAACGTCATGCTGCCCCCAAATGAGTCAAACAAAACGCTTTAGTTATTCAGCACCAATCGATGGAAGCGAATCAAAATCATTCACCCTTGCTTCGTTTTATGTAAGATCTTGTCGGAATAACAACGCAATGCAACCGACTAAGCCAAACTGAATGGTACAAATTTGTTTGCAAATGAATCTGAAACTTTCAGCAAGATTCCTTTTGGCACAATCCAAACGACCATTAACAAAACAGAAAAACATTGCACGACAGAAATATATGCTCATCTCTCGATGACTGGCCAAATTTTTTGAAATCATATAAGTGTATACCGTTACTTTTAACCAGAGGAAGGTATGCAAAAGCACACGCATGTTTGTGAAAAGCCATAAACACATGAAAATCGTAGACCTCGACCACGAGTGAAGAAATTAAATTAAAAATAAGCGAGGAGAGAAAATAAAACGAGGGTAGAATGATGTGAAGAATAGATATAGTGAGGAAGTAACGAAGTAAAGGAGAATATAAAAGACAAGAGTACGTGCGTTTCTTCATATCTGTAAACCATAATAATTAAGTCGCTAATCCTCTTTCGCTTGTGTCAGCTCAGACCAAAGGAAAAAAGACTAACGTGAGTAGTACTGAAAACGAAACGTCTGCGAAGATTGCGACGCTGGTCGCAATTGATTGATGAAACGCTCTGAGTAGGATACAAAACTTTGGTCAGCTTTTCACCAAATTTTCGTTTGCCATTGGCAGAATTGGAAATGATTTTTACGAATAATTGATAACTTATTGTAAATTTTGTAATTATTTTACGAATTCACAATTATTTTTTCTCAATTTTCTTAGAAACGTCCCGGAGAGAAATTTCTGTTGTTTTCGCCTGTCTTCACTAACGCTTACGCTTTCCACGCTTAACAATATGCTTACGACTGGAGTGCACTGAAATAGTCTAACATTTGTTTATTTCATGCCAAGCGAATTGTTATCTGTCGTTTATCCAGAAAGTAAGCAACGAAAAAGGCAAAAGGGGAACAAAGAATTGGTTTGCGTTCCTTTTTCGATACTAAGCGCTCAAAATTATTTACTTCGTTTTATAATGTTAGATCTGTTTCGGAGTTTAAAAACGCTTTTCCTTAAGATACAAATCAATAACGCATTGTCTGACTCTTGGTGTTGGCAGTTTTAAAAAAAACTTAATAAATTTCAATTAAACAATTCTGAAAATCAATACGAACGAAACCTTATTTTAATTATTTATGGTTTCGCGTAATTTTCAAACACAATTTACTGAAAAAAATTTTCAAATATAATAACATCGTGAAATTTTAAAATGCTTCTTATTTAAAAATTGCAGTCTCTTTTGAAGGTTCTTTTCTTCTTCTTCCCTTTTATTTACAAGCTTCGCCTGTTCGCTCATTTCTAACTTTGTTTCTATTATTACATTTTTCCATATGTTTTACTGCATTTTCCGTTCCGCCATTTAATTGCAATGTTATTGTTTGTTTTTATTAATTTTTATACAAGTTTTGAGAATACATTTTTGTATTTGTGTTTTCTTAAACATCTGAACCCTTTGTAAATTAAATTTTCTTCACTTATATTCTTTTTATTTTTCTTGAAAAATAATTTTATTAAAACATAATTTATTTCTATTAGTAAACTAAATCATCATAAGTTCTGAAATTAAAACTAGAAGTTGTTTTACATTTTCTAAAGCTAATTTTTATTATTAAAGAAGTTATTACTGTTATTACTGTTGGTTTTTCTTTTCTCTCAATGAATTTTCTCTGAAGAGGTTTCTATTTTTTTCTTCGCTTTTTTATTCGGTTTCCTCATGATATCGATTGTTTTTGTTTTCTTTAACATCGACATTTTTTATTTATATCAAAAATACATTTCATTGTTAAAAATTGTTTAATCCTTTTTTAGCATTTCATTTTAATAATAATTTTAATTTTAGTTATCGTGGAAACAAAGAGCATAAGTAGAAATAGATAAAGTGATCATATTTAATTTTTTCATAATCTAAGCGTTTTTTACAAATCAATATATTTTTCTTGGAACTAAAATATATATATGTTATACATTACCTCCAATATTGTGATTACGATGATATCAATGATTAGCATTGATGATTTGTGTGACTGAAAGAGTGACAATATTGATCGCTAATGTTGATATGAATGGAGAATTGATGATTGAACGACCACGATCATTGAAATTCATACATTAAAATGTTGATTAACAATTTTTTCTTACTCATTCTTTCCTTATTTATGCAAATACTAAGGCTGTTTTTACTGCATCGTATTTTATGCAAATTTTTGAAGGTGAATTTTGACAAAAGTTATTTATCATTAATCTAGTATTGTGTCGGCCACTAATCCAAAATATTATCTGCAATTGAATGGGAGTGAAAGGATTCACAACGTAGAACAACATGCTTTTGGTCCCACTCAGACCAAATCGCACACAATTCACAATTAACTGCAGGGCGAGATGGAATCCTTCATATATTTTTCTCAGTAAACAAATGAAATTTGCTGCAAATTCTGATGTGTTTCAGCAATATAAATAAATATTTTACTTCAATTAACGATAATGATAAAAAGCAATGCAGTAATAATAATAATAATAGTGTAGTCATATTAATAATAGAGTTATAATAATAATAGTAATAATAATAATAATAATTATAATAATAATAATAATAATAGTAATAATAATAATAATAATAATAATAATAATAATAATAATAATAATAATATAAAGGAGTAATAATAATTATGAAAGTATTATGAATAATGATTATGAAACGAAATAATGCTTTTAATCATAAAGTTCTTTATATCCTCTTTCTTTAAATCCACTTCATTTATTTCATGTTTTATTTTTCTTTTTTTCCCCTTTTCTTTTTTTATTTTTTTGTTTCAGTTTACGAGTTGTGAAGCCGCTAAAACTTAGGCTTACATTAATTCATTCCTGCTTTCGTCTTTTTTCACTCTAAGCAAGCAGACGACCAAGAAATTCCAAAATTTATCAATTTCTGTATGATCCATAAATTCCGTTTCGTGTGGGTGTATTGGTTGTTTTTGATTTTTTTTTTCGTTAATTTAATAATTTTTTTTAATGTTTTTACTTCTTCGACGTATTTTCACTTAACGTCTACTTTTAGCAGCCTTTTTCCGTTTGTTGCCACTCGGAGGAGGACAATGCGTTGATTCTCAACTTCTTTCAGGTGTATTGTGATGATGGTAGATCTGTTGAATTTGCTGACCCGTCGGCGTAGCATGTTGCTGTTGCACTTGACTGCTAGATGTGACAACATCCTGCTGATGTTGGATATGTTGTTGCTGATGATGTTGTTGTTGTTGCTGCTGCTGTTGAGTTGGGGTGTGCTGTTGTTGTTGAATATGCACCACATGTTGTATGTGTTGCGTTCCTTGCGGCTGATGTTGCTGTTGTGATTGTTGTGATTGTTGTTGTTGATGAGGTGATGGACTATACTGAAATTGCTGTTGGAACATGTGCAGCTTTACAAAGAAAAATGAGAAATGTAATAGAGGTTAAATATAAATAATTTATATTTAACTTCGAACTGACTGAAGATTATATATCCTATATCCACATAAATGGCTAATGTTACTTATTTTGACATGATCTTCACCATCCGGTTGAAGTCGCCAATAAAAACGAAGCTACAATTCAAACGTAAAACTTAAAAAAATACTTATCAAGAAACTCATACTAGAAGTAAATATGGCAATGGTACAAGTTTTCAGAAAAAAATTACTCCGTGAATGAATGAATATTTATGCCGAAGTTTATGACAATTATTCAATTGATTTGTAATGGCATATTTTGTTATCAGACTCCTTTTTTACAAGTACTCGTATTCTTTGACACAATGGACTGAACTCCAAAATAAAATATGTATTCAAATTCATTCTGCATGAAGAGAAATTGTTCGGATTTGACCCATTTAAAATCAACTAGAGAAAGCAGAAGACATTCGTTCTGCTGTAATTGTGATATCTTTGAACAGTCTGACCGATCGATCAATGGACAGACGAATGAACAAAGATAAATCGAAAACAGCTACTGCCACTTTTCTATATTTCCAAAAACGAGCATAATGATGATAATGATGATCATAATGAGTAAACCTGTTTATTTGTATTTAGTATATAAACCTATTCTTTCTCAATTTGTATTATAAAAAATAAATTGCAAGAAAATAATTTTAAAACTTACAGAATTCTCTTGACTGTGCTCAATAATTTCAATGCTTCCCGAAGTATTGCCAGACGTATTGTTAATTGAGGTGCCGCTAGTATTGCTTACGTCATACTTGCCCCGTTTAAATCGTCCGTACAATGAACTGTAGGGTAAATTATAATGTATAGCCGCTTGATTGATTGACATTTGGCCAACACTGTTCGCAAATGTAAAAAAAAGAAAATTATTCAATGAAATTAAGTCTCATATTAATTAAAGAATTAAATTTAGTAAAACATACCGTACAGAATTCAAGGCTTCGTTCATGGCATCCTCTGACCAGGGCGTCGGATTCGATCGAGATAGCTCGATACCTTCACGTTTACAACGACCATAAAGTGTTCCTGTTTTTCGAAGGCAAATATAGAAGTTTGTTTTTAGATATTGAAATTCTTTAGATATTTTATTCGTATATGTTTTGAAAATAATTTCTTAATTTTTCAATCAACGATAATTTATTAACGTTAATTATTAATTATTAGTATTTTCAAAATATGATTTTAAGACAACACAGGGTTAAAATTCAATGTCAATATTATCTTGCCTTCGTCTGTTAACCCAGGCGATTATTTTTACATTTTCAAATACGGATACGTTAATCACAATTATCATATACTAATGATAATTACCATTAACACCCTAGAAATCTTTTCTTTTTAACATTTGTCATTTTCAGATAAATCAAACTGTTGTTTAATAAAATTTTTGGAATATATCTTTTATATAAAAAAAATTTGCGATGTGCAATAAATTTGCAATAAATGATTACGTTGAAATATTACATTTGATTGGGCAGGGACTGAATCGGTTCGGAATGTGCTAGAAAAGGACATACAGATTGAAGACATTTCCTACGATGATCGTACAACAGATTATATAAATCAATAGATTGCTCAACATTTCGACTTCTATTTTCTATTGTCACTTTCCCTGCTCGCACATTTTTAAAAATATTTATTTATCTACTTTGTCGTCATTATTATCATTATCATCATTGTATTTTATGTACCTGTTGGTATGCCAAATTCGGCACTCGCTTTCTGGACGGACGTATGACCAGCTCGTATTGCCTCAAGTGCACGTTCTAAGTCCTCTGGTGTCCATGTTGTTGGCGCTGCATTAAATGGTGCCGCCAAACGAATACCCTCGCGACGCGCAATTTTATAAAGCGTCGATGACGGTATCCCATAAGCTTTGGATGCTTTATTTGCGGAAATCTGTCCCGTACGTAATGCTTCTAATGCACTGTTTAATGAGTCTTCATTCCATGATTTTGTACCGCCTTCCTTTTTTGGCGTTTCAATGCCCATACGATGGGCACGCTGCCAGAGCGTAGTCGATGGGATGCCATACGTTACAGATGCTTTCGTCAAACTCATATTTTGATTCTTCAGTGCATCTAAAGCTGAATTCATATCATCTTGAGTCCAAGTTTTGGGACCATTAAACTGACCTTTGTTATCGCCACCATGTTGTTGGTCCAAATTGGTATAATGAGGCTCATTATTGTCGTTGGGTGAACCGTTGGCTATCATCATTGAATCCTCGCTGGTATCTGAGTTATACATATCTATAATCGTTTAAATATGCAAAAGAGAAAAGGGAAGAAAATAAATATAAAAATATTCAAAACTAAAGAAGAAAAGGCGTTTCTTGAATAAGAAAACAAAACAGTTCACACAGGCTGAAATTTTTACTACAGGAATTAAAAACCCTTTGTTTCCGTCATCTATGAATGTGAAAAATATATAGAGCCCATATGTTTACACTCAAGCATTCGTGTATTTACAATATATAACAAAAAAATTAATCTGCAATTTTATTCCTAAAATGCTGGATTAATTTAAATGCTGGATTCTTTTCATGTACGAACTGAAATTCATACGAGAGAAATCGCTAAATTAAATCTCCGATATCGCAAAAGCAAGATTTTCTACATAAATAAATCAAATATTTCTTTTTTTATTAAGATGAATTATTTAATATTTTTATGAAAAAACGCCGTGTCAGTAATATAGTATATCTGTGAATTAAATTAATTTTATGAGCCAATTTTATTTGGCAACCATGATTCTTCAAGCTGGCCGAACTAGAAATAAAACCTCTTTTCCCGAACCGAACAAAGTTGAAACACTTTGAATGAAAACAACTGTACGTTAAAGTATGCAAAACTTAAGGTAGCCTACAAAATCGTTGTTTAAATGTTTTATCCTATACAATTTCGTATTTATTAATAAGAACTAAAATTTCAAAACTTCAATTTTTAAAAGAAAATATGAAAACAAATTAAAATTATTAAAATCAATTTTAAAACTTTCATTTGGATTTAAGGAATTCCATTCGCACAACAATTTCTATTTTGTGTTTTTGAGATTCATTTTTTTTTTGCTTCATAATATTTAGATATCGCTGTTTAATCTAGACCGAAAAACATCAATCACTTTTTGTGTTTAAAGATTTGGTTCTCAGACCGTATATGTCGCCCCTCATAAACTAAATAAAGCGAAATGATGAAAATTCGATACCGAGAAAGGGAATATATTGTTAATTAAAGATTAAAGAAATAAGTTTATTCTAATAACTTAATTAGAAATGTCGGAAGTGTGACATGCTTGAATTGTCGGAGGCATCAATATTGCGTTTAAAAATTTAATTTGTTAGAGAGTTTTCCCTAAAAGCACAGGAATCGTTCAAAATCAATATATTTATTGCATTTACAAGTTTATTACATTTTTAATGATTTGGAAAATCGCTTTCATGGGCAGGTCTTTTTCAAGTTGACAAATAAATTATAGTCGCTAAGAGAGCTTAAATTTTGACTTCAGAGTGGATCTTCTCCACGGGGGTGAACGGGGATGTTATTATAGACATTCACCGTGCCACAAATGGCTGTGTCTAATTCAATAAAGTCAGATTAAATTACAGAAACTTACCCATATGTCCAGTAGTCATCATGTTCACTATCTCCGGAGTTATTATCATGCCCGGTTCATGCTTTATTTGACTCGGATCTATTTCCATAACTGTCGCACCAGAGATCTCTTGATGAGCGTGTTGTTGTTGCTGCTGCTGGTGCTGTTGCTGTTGTTGTTGTGGTTGCTGCTGTTGATGTTGTTGATGCAATTGTTGCTGGTGTTGTTGCTGTTGTTGTTGCTGATGTGGTGATTGACCCTGTGAGATTTGTTGTTGGGTATGCAGTTGATGTGCCTGATGATGTTGTTGCTGCTGTTGCTGTTGTTGTTTAACCTCAACAACTTCGCTTTTAATGTGCTGCACCAAATTTGAACTGCTCTCTTCGCCGGTTTGATGATGTATGGTATGCATTGGTGATTGATCAAGTCTTTGAATCATATGCTGTGCAAGATGATTGTCGATATCTAGTGGTTCGGTGGGATCTGTAAAAATATGAATATTAATTGGTAAATGATGGAAAAGTCTAATAAAACACATACTTTATATAAAAATATTGGAAACAAGTCTTGTAGTGTCATTTTTTGAATTAAAAGAATTAAGATAAACTTAATTTTATCATTTACTTTAATTTATTTACTTATAAACATATTCAATAATTTGATAACCTTGTACGATTTATAGAAATACAAATAGATAAAGAACATAAAATTCAAAATTAATTTGACAAGCATTTGCAAATTTTTTCCTTCAATACTAGTACTGTGAACCACATAAGTTAATCAATGAAAACACTAAAATTTAATCAGAGGAAGCGCTCCGAAATGGGCTTTTGCTGAGAGAGATTAAGTCAGATTAATTAATGTCATGCCGAAGTTTCAGAACGAATGCTATTTTAAGCATAATTGTCCGATTAGCCAGAGAATGTGGGTTTATCAACTCCATCCTGGCCTTCAGACAGCCTAGAATTTTGATAACATTTGAGATTACGGAAACAAAAGCCGAAATCTTTTATATCAATCCGATCGACGAAATCGAGAGAGATATTTCAAATTAATGGGTATATCAATAATTTGTACATCAAAATGCAATTTACGTTGCAGAAGGACTTTAAGAACATCAACTACTTCAATGATATTGGAATTGAGATTACAAACGACATAATTAAATAAGTGAGAACGAGAATGAGAAGAAATAATCTGATTGCATTTGGTTAAATTCAGTTTCATGCTGTTAATTTTACACCAATCAACCAATATGTTTAAATTCAATTGCATCAATTTGAGATAAATACGGCAAGAGCAATTGACCACCGCCAGGAAATATCAGGATGTTGCTCTCTTTAATTTTTGTTAAGTAATTATTTGCCGAAAACATTTTTAAGACGCTCAGCTCGACACCACCAGCCACCAAACTGTTACCAGCCTGTATCTATATTTAACCTATATAAAATATCCGCATTGTTGCTTATCAGCGGCCTCAAGTTCATAACTAGCTCCATCATTCCCTGACTCTCACTAGTTTGTCTTTGTTCCCTTCAGAAAATCAAGCACTAGTTCTGCTGCGTAGTGCTAAAATCCTGCTACTGATAAGCCATCATTAGTTAAGTTTATAAAAGAATATATATACGTAAAAGTCGTTTGAGTTCATTCATGTATACGAGTACCACAGAATAAAAATACCAGATTTTGTTTAGTCGGAGATTAAGTACCCTTCAAATTGGCTCTGAGACTCTCAGCTTTAAGCATCGATAAACTCACGCTAGGTTCAAGACATACGCGTGGCTCTAACCTAATATTCATTCGACATTCTATGCCAAACGGTCCAGAAAGGTGAAAAATATATATAAAATTCCTTAACTTCATAACTCCATAGCAATACGTTCATGCGTTCTGTATCAGTATGATGACTACTGCGATCTACCATTGGAGTACATTAATATATCAGATGGTGAACACGAATGAAAAATTTTGGTTTCGAATTCGCTCAGAGTTAAGACGAGAAACTGAGCAATAAGTACTCAAAAACCAGGTTTCATCCATCAATATAACACAGTGTAGGAACAGACAGAGGACGTCCATCTTAAAGTTGCCAAGCAATATCTCTAATTTGCTCCCCTTTAATAGTAATTCCTACAGGCATACAATTAGTCAGACATACAATTGGTCAGAGTAAAATCGAATCAGGGCCTATTTCCTAGCCGATTATATATACTTTTCTGTATTTGCTATGCCTTCTTTCGGGCGTTTAAAATGGAAGCGCAAAGAATTATTTTGAATTATTGTATTGTACAATATATTGAATTCCTTTGGACAGTATAATAAAACAGATAAAAGTTAAGCAAATAACGACGCTTATAAATTTATTTATAACGACGCTTATAAATAAATAACTCACTTGATAAATCTCGGGTATCAGTACTAGGATTGCAGGAAAGATCGACGTGTTCAGTGACGGTAACAGGTGTTGCTGATGGTGCTGGTGGTTCAGGAGCAAAATCTAAAAATCCCATCGGTACGCCAAGTAAACCTCCATTCTATAAACATGAAAAATTAATACAAGGGGGAAAAATGTGTGAACAATTTCTTTTTTGACAATATTGACTGAACCTACCATGCCCATTCCTAAACTTGTCATATTCTTGTCCTTGCCGTCGCGTGCTACAACAATTTGTGTAACAATTGCTGTACCGGGTGGTCCAACTGTTGTTACATTACCAGCATTGTTCGAAGATGATCCTGACGAATTCGGTGACGATGCCGCCGATGCTTCAGTTTTGCATATCTTTTGTAAAGATGGTTTTTCCGTATCTGAATCGTCTAAACGAGCTTGCTGATGTTGTTGCTGTTGATGAGCGGCGGCAGCAGCAGCAGCAGCGGCAGCAGATGTAGTTGTCAGTGCCTGTCCGGTGCCAGTTAGCGGTATATAATTGCCGCTTGATGTCTGCTGCAGACTCACGATGGCAGTTTGATTTTGATTTTGAATAAGAATCGCTTGAGGAGCGTGTGTTTGCTGATGATGTTGGTGCTGGTGCTGCTGCTGCTGTTGTTGTTGTTGCTGCTGCTGTTGTTGTTGATGATGATGCTGTAGGTCAGGCGATTTGGAACGTTTGCGAATACGTGATTTGCGTACAAGTTGTTGTTGTTGTTGTTGTTGATTCGTAACAGCTGTAGCCGCAATAACATTTGCAATTGTTCCACCAGCCGTTACAATCTGCTGCGTATTGTTCGTGTTATTTACATTCGCAAGTGTGTGGGTCAGAGCGGCGGCATTTGCAGCGGCTTGGTGCTGCTGCTGCTGCTGCTGTTGCTGATGATGGAGCACTGTTGTAGGAGACGATTGGCTTTGGGCTACCGTAGCATTGACAATATTGCCAATGACGGTCTGTTGTATATTTTCCGACACCGTGATTGTTGCGGTAGCGGCGTCTGCAATATCGTCCGTACTTTCGGCGGTTTCACAAAGACCTTTAATTTTTAATTGCTCAGCAGTACGGAGCAGGCCCTTAAATGAAATAATAGAGAATACATAGAAATGATATGAGATAAGTGTGAGCAGTAACAAGCAAACAAAATAATTGCATGTAGAGAAATTATATTCAAAGAATTTAAAATTTGAAATTAGCAAAAGTAAAAGAACGGGAGCATATTTTTTATTTTTTTTTAAAATCCGAAACTGTAAAGTATATATTCTATCCGCACATCTGCAAAAGATAATGCAGAAAACTATTACTACTTTTTTCTATTTTGCCAGAAAACAAATGAAATTTTTCTAAGAAATGAAAAGATTGCAAAAAAGGGCAATTGGTCTCAATGTGCATGACAATTACTTTTCAAACGTAATTGTCTTTTTTCATATTAATTATCTATTTTTTAAAATTTTGTCTGCTTTAAATATTTATAAAAACTCATAAAAATATCTAAATTAAAAATAAAAAATTGAAATAGACAAATATCTTTCCGCCTAAGACAAATAAAAGGCCATTTCACAAGAAAATTTCAACTGAAATTAAAATTTTACTTTGGATTTTTCAATTTATTATTACATCCTACATTATTCTACACCCGAAGGGAATATGGTGTATACACTTTGCGCTTCCGTTTGTAATGCCTTGAAACAGACTTAGCAGACATCCGACCACTGGTAGTCAAGATTACAGTTACGTTACATTAAAAAATTACAGTTGAATGAAATAAGTATCGCATGAACGCATTTCTCCTTGATGAAAATCACTTCTTAGCTTATGGCTCAATTCCTTCGCTTGTAGAACAAATTTGAAACTCAAATTTTTATTTTTTTCAAATCCACTGTCTAAGAAAATATGTACTCCCAATCGAAGTGGCCATTGAATAGAATTAAACTTAATTTTATAAAATGGATTTGGGGCATATAATCTTCGGTCAGGGCGACATTAGCGTTCTTACCTTTTTGTAATTGTTTTTTGTAACTAAACGAAAACAACAGTGACGAAATTTTCAAAAAAATTGTGTGAAACGTAATCAGTAGAATGAAAAAGAAGTTAATGTCGTTGGCTCGCAAAGGTAGTTTTCAAAGGAAATATTTGAGGAAAACAATTTACTTCTGCGGTGCTTATTTGTTCATTCTTCTCTTTTTATCCTGTTTCATTTCTTTGTCATTTAAGACATCTTCTGAATATTAAAATATTGCAAAATAAAAATTCAGAAACAGAGTAATAAAAAAATGTTATCAAGAAAATTCTCATTGGAATTGATTATTCAATTTTGCAATCAGTGGTAACTGAATTACCAGAGAGAGAAAAATAGTAATCTCTCTGAACCCGTCACTTCATTTTGTGGATGTACAAGTTGTAAGATAGAGAAATAGGAATGAGAATAGGGGGAGTGTAATGGGGATTAAGATTATTAATGCAATTAATAGTAATTACATCCAGCTTTTTTCTTTCTGCATCCTAAAAATTAAAGTCAATCGAATAAAATGCGATTCTTCGTTGACGCAAAAAGTAAGAACAAAATCTGTTACGTGCAACGCATGACTATCTATCACGACTAACCAATTGTTATCAATTGTTATCTTGTTCTTATAAAACAAGAGTTTCAGAACTGAATAGCAACACAAATTTCAACTTCAACTTTATCCGTTTTTGAGTTTTCTGTTAAATTCTATACAACCCCTTAAGGAAACTGGCTCTTTGGCTCAATCGATTGTAATGACAAAGTCAAAGACACAGATTTTTATACTAAAGCAGTTCAAAATACAAAATAGCAACTTTCTAGCCCTGGTCGTTTTTGAGTTTCAGGTAAAACCTTACTTTTACGTGCCATAACAGTCCAAAACACCAAATGTCAACTTTTACGGCCGGTCGTTTTTGGGTTGAATACTACGAAGCCCTACAAGAAAAATGCTCCTTCAGCATAACCGATTGCAACCAAAAAAGGGAGCACGAGGGGTGTAGTGGTGCTTCATCTACATGTTGTAGAAACAATACCAAGCGCACAAGCCAACTTTTTACGGTTAGTCGCTTTTGTGTTATGCGAGATATACACGAATGTACATACATACGCTAAATCCATACGTACACACGTACTTATAAACAGTCAAAATATATTCCGGAATGTTTCAAACTTATATTTCCGTTAAATCGGAATTTCGAAATTACAATGCGATTAAGATACTTCCTTTGACCGTACAAGGAAGATATCAAAAAAGGTGGCACCTATATTCATAATTTGTGTGACAAACTTCACTTTCATAGCTTTATCACTTTATTGTGATCATGATCTCAACACGATTAGACAAATTATGTAACACTTCTTTAAATTAAAGTAAATACTCTTAATATATTTGTTGTTTTATTAAGATTGATTATCAAAAATCGAGCAGATATTCGTAATTTCTTCGTAAATTTGTTATGCAACGGCCCACAAGTATAATTAAAATTATTTCTGGAAATCCTTAACACTGCACTACGATTAGTTCGAGAATTTTTAGGTTATTAGCTGAACACATTGAAATCGCTCATCACAGAGGCAGAGAGAGAGAGAGAGAGAAAGAGAGGGAGAAACTGCTAATAAACAAGACGTTGACTTTAGTGATGAAAGCAGTAATTTTCAATTCAATTCAATTGAGCTTATTGATTGTAATGCCAAATTTGTATAAATAAACGTAAAAAAATTATAAATAAATAAAAAAGAAAAAACAAGCTCTTTACTGTGGAATTAGGGTTTTATAGACCGTGGGTACATTTAATCTTGTTTTCCACATTTTTCCATAGGATCAATATAATATCGGCAGCGACCAATCGCCAGTGACCTGAATGTTTTAGGCGATAAAGCAACCTTATCAATATGCCTGAAGGTTTCTACAAACAATGCGATCGATCGGTTCAGGTTTTTTGAAGTGAAGCCAAAGGAATGAAAATTATATATTTAAAGCTTGCTAACTGAAGCGTCAAAAAACCTCCTTGTTAATGCAATACGTTAATGAGCACCGATTGGTGTTTTGTGATGACTAGTGCTATTTTCGAAGTTGTTGTTTTTTGCTATTTTTCCAGGGATTCTGATTTATGTTCTTGCGGTTCTTGCAATTATTTCCAGCAAACATAAATAATGGATGAAATTACGTCAATTTAAGTACTATTTAAGAGCAAACATGAAGCCCTTCTACGAATGCATTTGGGTCTATTTATAAAAATATTAAATTATAAAAGTCTGTTAATGAAATTGTAAAAATTACATTATAAGCAGTTCCCATCATTCATAAAAATTTTAAGAACGTTTAGAAACAAGAGGATTATCGAAGGATATTAAACTCCAATAAACAGAAGAACAAATATAAACAAAAAAATTGCATAAAGAAATTTTTATTGCAAAAAAATGCAAAAACTAAAACAAAATTGAAATAAAAACTTTTCTCGAGTAATGAATAACATAAAATCAATAACAAGTGATACCAACTATTTTCGAATATCAGCTTTGCAGCTTTACCACACCCACCACCACACAATTGCCAACCACAAAGCAATTTGTGGCGTCAGCAGAAATTATGTCTCATACAAAAAATTAAAAAAAATAGACAATAGCATCGAACTCAATAGCATCCACCCTGACGGTCATGGAAGATTAAACAAGCAAAAACGCTAACTTAGGACTGGTCGAAAGTTATGTATCCGTTATATAAAGCCTAACAACTCAAAACCCGTAATATAAAAATGTATAGTTAAATTAAAATAACCAACGGGAGGGACATGCCCCTTTTGATACAGCATCTTCTTTCTTGTGGTTAATTTAGGTTTACTAATTCACCTTCAATAGTTTTCCCAAAAAATATATGCATAGTATAATAGTGAGCAGACCACCCCCATTTCCCCTGAACATCGCTATCTCGACCATAAAATTTCAGTATCAAGACAGAAAAAATAGGCTTCACTGTATCACTTCACAGAAATGAAACATGGCACTAGTCCGATTTCTATTTTCACACAGGGTTTTAATACTATTCTCAATAACACTCAGTCTGTGATCCTACTCGTGCTCTTATATTTTCCTTTGATTTCTACACGCAGACTGATAGGCAGATTGACAGATACACAGTTACACGAATAGTCATAACTAAATCAATTCCGGACGTATTTCTTAGCAAGGATATATACACTTTGCAACACCTGCCTTGCCTTCTTTAAAGCGTTACAAACAAAAGAGCAAAGTTAATAAACCCTCATCCCTTCGGATGTAGAGTATAAAAAGTGAAATAATTGGTGTTCGATAAAGAAATTAATATCAATTTATACTCGTAGTTTCATTTCAATAAGTAGGCGGTATACGCCAATTTTTTAGAGTGAAAACATTTTCTTGGTGAAAATTTAAAAATAGAATTTTACGTTATTATTTACTCCAACAGCTGGCAATCTCAGTTAGCTATAAACACGGATAGATCTATATTGCCTTTAAAATGTGTACGAGTTACACACAGCCCGACAGACAAACAGACGCACAGCCAGCCAGACAGATAAGGGTGCGGATAATCAGAGGCAGACAAACAGATAAACAAGCAGATCGATAGATAAACGGACACACAGGCAGACACACGAACAGACAGTCAGAGAGGACATACAGAACGCAGACAGACAAAGACAGCCCCCGATAGAGACAGACAGAATGACGAATACTGAAAAAGAGACAGACAGGCAGGCATATAGACAGACCGAAAGGCAGACAGACGGACACACGGACAAACAGACAGACGATCAGAAACAGGCGGGCAGACACAGACAGTCAGACATACTGACAGACATACAGGCAAATAGACAGATTGGCTGACTGGAAGACAGACAGAGATAGACAGATAGACAGAATGACTGGGACAGATAGAGATAGACAGACAGACACAGACACACAAACAGACAGATAGATAGATAGGCAGGCGGACAAATTCTAAGTTGGAATACATACGACCTTAGAGCTAATACAAACTTAAACCAGTGGGTGTAGAGAATAAACAAATTAC
Source organism: Physocephala rufipes (assembly GCA_963966595.1). NCBI lineage: Eukaryota > Metazoa > Arthropoda > Insecta > Diptera > Conopidae > Physocephala > Physocephala rufipes. Next base: position 13,830,015 of record OZ016505.1, on the reverse strand, counting down.
AAACGGTTAATGAAATATAAGCAAATGGTGTGGTTTCAATAGAGAAAAGCTAAAAATGAAGAAATAAATGAGTCCTTATAACTGTAAAAGGAAACGGTCGGTATACCCCAGATTATTATTTAAAGTTGAGAGAACGCGAAATCGAACCACTGTCACGCCTACTTTTCAAGGCCATTATACATTTACCCGTGCTTTTATTACCGAGCTCAATTCTTTAGCATATAGGGTTAAATTTACGTCGAGAATTTATTTCTCCGTCAGCCCTCAGGCGTGGTCTGTCAATTAGTTTTAGAATTAAACAAACAGTTTCCATTACTTTAGGTTATAGATTTATGTTATGGAAAATTTGATCATCGTTGAAAGTAGCGTTTCCACATCTTTCAACCTTATTTTAATTTTTTGGTATACTCAGGTCACGATGAATATGAGGGCACATTGATAAGTCAGTTACTTTAATAAAAAAAAGTTTGCTGGTCAAATAAGCGTTTTGTTTTTCGGTCTCTTTGTAATTCGAGTTCTTTAATCGAGATATTTTTAAATTTTTGTTATTCCTCCCACAAAAAAGTTATTTCAAGGTCATCAAAGTAGGAGTTCGTTTTACTGATCACCTCGACTCGATTCCCTTACCACCCAGCCATTTTTTCAAGTTTGCAAACAGATAATAGACAGATGGGGCTAAGTCTGGAAAGTATGATGGATGGGATAGCAGTTCATAGACCCACATCGGCTTCTTTAGTGCATGCTCACCCGAAGACATTATCTATCTTGATTGTTCCCTGGTATTTGGTGTGGTGTGATGGATACATATGTCGACGCCGCTCTTTAGCATCGTCTTTCATCACTAAACACTTCCATGAAATGGCTACACGGTTGTGCTTATGATAGAGTATGAGCAGTCGCAGCAGCCATCGCGCTCGATCGAATGGAATATTCATGTGAAATGTGATGTACCCTTTTATTTGAAATGTCTGTAGCCATAGCCAACTCACGCACATTCATCCTCCGATCGCCCAATATCATTTCATGGATTTTAGCGATGATTTCTGGCGTGACGACTTTGGGTTACCTGAAAGTTCGGCGTCACTTGCGCTGGTATGATCACAACAGAACCCAGTAAACTACCTTTAGGCAACTACCTTTTAGCCTAGCTTGGTAACTATCTACTATTTATTTATCAAATCTTTTCTTGGCTCGGTGATGTTTTTTATTCATTAGTATTCAAACTTTTAAAGAAGTCTATTAATAGATGCTGCTTGACGGGAGCATTGTCGCATTTAAAGTTATTACGGGTAAATTTCAAGAAGTCATTGACTTATCTGACTGCTCTCGTACTAGTCCACACACAAATGGCAATGAGTGGCAATATTAACGATACCTTTACACCTACACACCTTTCTGCGGAAGGTTCAGTAAAAAAAGAAAACATTTAAATACTGACTAACGATTTCACAATTTGTGTTAACACTACCCAACAATGTGATAAGCGTCTAGAGTTTTACATTAATGTCAAAATAAGTATTGCACCTATTGGCAACAATAATTTGTTTGTTTGACTACAATTAAAAGATATGTAAAACATTGACATGTAGTACTTTTCGGAATTTGCACTTTCGAGGATTCTCATTGTTCTATCAAGAATTGATGGTAAACATTTTTAAGTTACTTTTGTATACCTTGCAACCGATGGTAATTCTGGGCAAGGATATTTAATTTTATATACCTACCACACGTCTTTGAACGCGTTACAAACGATGCAAACGGGGCAATCGTTTGTATCGCATTGAAAGAGGCGTGGCAGGTGTATAAAAGTATAAATATTCCTATGGTGGCTGTGGTTATACCCAAATTTACGCGGGTAGAGACCATGAGTCTCCACGTAGAGTTGCGTGAGAAGGAGTCTCACTCCCACAACTCAGCTGCCGGTAGCCACATACCGGAAGAGGTTTAGATAGGCCTCGATCGCTTACCTGCGAGGAATGTCCTATTCCGCCCAAGCTTCCAAAGGTACATATATGGCGCAACAGGGCAAAGTTGCAGCCGTGGTTGGTGGTTGCCGATATAAAAGATATTCATAGTGTCTACAACCCCGAATGTGGGTGGGCCCACCGTGGACTAAAGCCAACAATGGCAGGCGTCCACGTAAAACACCGTCCACGTCTTTCCGTCCAAACGACGAGATATCGAAATGAAATTTGGCATCAATATTCTTTTGGACATTGGATTTAGAAACGGGTAAAATCGGTAAAGTTCACGCCTATTTTTTAAAAAATAAATTTGTAAACCCCATTTTTCATAATTTTTTGAAATTTTGGAATCGAAATATTTTAACCGAGGTGGCGGTTTTAAACAAATACACAAAAAGTGGGCGTGGCAACCCCATTCTTATATTATACCGTTCGTGAACGTTTTTGTAAACAATTGTGATGTAGATTAATCAGTAGATCTAAATTAACTAAGAAAAGCCAAATGCAATATTAAAGGTGGGGGTGTGCCGTGAACGCTTGTTACTGGATTTCAACAATGTGGTACATGAGTATCGGCAAGTCCAAAGCTAATGTTTTTACTTGTTTAATTTATATCCGCAGAAGGTTTCAGTATTTATTTCAAAATTTATATGTTTACATTTATTTAAATTTCCCCATTTGTTAAATGAGATTAACCACCCTCTGGTTAAATTTGGCACCATCACAAAATCGTCACAAATCACAACAGAGACAATCGTCAAAATTGACAATTGCAGGTCAGAACAGTATATAAGCGCCAATTTCTTCCTCACTTGCATTTCCGGATGGTCCTGTACGAACCGTACGTGGACTTGTTATGTAGTCTTGTAGTGCTTTAATTTAATTCCAATAATAATATTAATATTTAAATTAATTCCAATAATAATTCCAATAATAACAATGTAATAAGACTACTCGCTTCTTATTTATGCATTTGTATGAATATTCAGGGTTGAATTCTTGTCGGTATTAATAATATAAAACTCTTAAAATTCATAAAAAGATACAACTTTTTTATGCACAAAAAAATGTGTATCGAATTGTTTTAGAAAACAACATTTTCAAAACAAATTAACAAAACAGAAAAATGCAACCCTGCTAAACTAAACTTTGACATGAGCTTTTCGATCAAAAAAGATATTTCTTCCAGTTTCTTTCAAAATTATATTTACGAGTATTTGACGAACAGAGATTTGTGACCCTTGCCGCGGCCGAAGCATTTATGGAAGCATTCTACGACTTGAGGATGATCCTTACCCACACTGAAGGCCACCATAAATCAATACTTAATATGAAACACAAAATTGATTAGTGACAGATTTCTATTAACGGAAGTTTATTGTCTTTCCTGAAAATGACTGGAAAAGATCAATTAACCTTTGAGTACATAACTCTCGATTACTATTAAAGAATGTATAGATGAATTGGTTTCGTATTAGTAAAATTGTTCATATGTAAAGTGCAAGTCTCATAAATAGTTGTCAGTGTTGCCGTTTGGGTAGCATAGCGAGAGCAGTCTTATGTTATGTAAAAACGTACTTATACGTAAGTAGTTTTGAGTTTTAAAATGAAATTATATATATATATATATATATATATATATATATATATATATATATATATATATATATATATATATATATATATATATATATATATATATATATATATATATATATATATATATATATATATATATATATATATATATATATATATATATATATATATATATATATATATATATATATATATATATATATATATATATATATATATATATATATATATATATATATATATATATATATATATATATATATATATATATATATATATATATATATATATATATATATATATATATATATATATATATATATATATATATATATATATATATATATATATATATATATATATATATATATATATATATATATATATATATATATATATATATATATATATATATATATATATATATATATATATATATATATATATATATATATATATATATATATATATATATATATATATATATATATATATATATATATATATATATATATATATATATATATATATATATATATATATATATATATATATATATATATATATATAATATATATATATATATATATATATATATATATATATATATATATATATATATATATATATATATATATATATATATATATATATATATTATATATATATATATATTATATATATATATATATATATATATATATATATATATATATATATATATATATATATATATATATATATATATATATATATATATATATATATATATATAATATATATATATATATATATATATATATATATATATAATATTATATATATATAATAATATATATATATATATATATATATATATAAATATATATATATATATATATATATATATATATATATATATATATATATATATATATATATATATATATATATATATATTATATATATATATATATATATATATATATATATATATATATATATATATATATATATATATATATATATATATATATTATATATATATATATATATATATATATATATATATATATATATATATATATATATATATATATATATAAATATATTATATATAT
>OZ016505.1:13651152-13825152 GCA_963966595.1 Physocephala rufipes | reverse complement strand
TATATGCCTTACAACCTAAAATCGCGAACAGTGAACGAATCCGCCCAATTTCTAGAAACATACATTTTATTAGATGTTAGATTTGAAAAACATAAATCTAAAATGAAATTAGACACTTGAAGAAGGCACTTCGCCAAATCGGTTTGTCCTCAAACCGAAGCTGACAAAGGCTGACGGAAATTCGTTCCAATATCTCTTAAAATTTAACCTTAAAAACTAATTATTTGAAACTAAAAACTTAAGATCTAAACACCGGCAAAAGCATGGTCAAATGACATGGGCGCGGCACTTTTACGCCTGATTGCACCTTCGGCACTAATCAGCCTAAAGGAGACGGCATGTGTATGTGAAAAATCCCCGACGATACCTCTCAATTGTGATTTCTATAAACAAATCTAGCTAACGGACTAGCGAACGGACGTGGTTGATTCGAGACTGGACTGATTCTAATTCGAAACATATATACCTTTCTATATCTATTCCTTTAGTGCGGTACAAACGGAGGTACAAAATTAATAAGAATTCAGATGGAGGGTATCCCGAACACATGAAAACGTACACGGTTTTTACTCAAAAACATATTCTTGCTTGCCTATCACACACGTAAAAGAAGAGCAAAATACAATTCACAAAATAAAAACTTTTTTCGTGTTTTTCAGTGACGACAATTATGATGATGAACCTAATGATGATTGTGAGGAATAGGAAATCAATTTAACCAAGGAATATTAAGATAACGTGAAAATGGAAAGTAACAAAATTAAAGTCCGGTATGTGTAAAACATTAATTTCTTGTACGACTAACCGATTGTAAACAAAATTAGAAATTCGGAACTGCATGTTATGACGAAGTCACAATTTCAACTCTGTACGAATAGTCGTTTTTAGGTTATATGCAAAGTTCTATAAAACCCTTTACGAAAAGTAAAGCTTCGTCGCAACCGATTATAACCAAAGTCGAAGAAACAAACTTGGATGCTAAAGCTGTTCAAAACGATAAAATACAAAATATCCTATCTACCTTTCTACCTTTATGCTATCTACTATCTATAGTAGTAAAAATTTTTATTTTCGTTAAAATCTAAGCTTCGAGATTTTTCCTTACTCAATTTAAGGAAATAAAAAAGGATGAATAAATCGTTGTTACATATTTTATAACGACAGTTAGTTGAGCAGAAGATATAGATTACATTACTTTACCCTAAAAAATATATGCATCAAAATAAATGGATATTCATGAATAAATCGATGGTGCAATTGTCAAATAAAAACCAATAGTCACGACGGTAGTGAACACCGTAAAGCGGACATAATTTTGTTGGTGATTTAAAGAAACCGTAATTGTTAGATTGTGGTCTAATATACCATCGGTTATGCTGATGATAACATTGGTGGCAATGGTAAAAGCGTAACACTAGTGATGATGGTGGCGATGGTAATGACGGTAAGGGCAGTTTAACTAATGAACAAATCGCAATTTAGATATGTAGAAAAGCATGAAAGTAAAAGAATGAAGAAATCAATAGCCAAAGGCTTTGCCTTAATTTGCAATTTTTATGGTTTCTTGTCACACACAGTCACACGCATACGCATGCAAGCAAAATGTCTACATACTCACCCAAACGAACATACACACGCAAGCACGCACGCGCTTTTTGTTCTATGGTTTAGAATATTTTCATTTCAAGCTTATTTTTCAGAATTATCGCAGGGAATTAGTTGCACCTTTTGATGTGGTAGAGGAAATATAGAATATTTTACACAACTTTAACAATCGATATTATTTAATGTATTTTATAAATAATAAATGTTTGAATAAAAAAATATATATGCTGTCGGCAAAATATCTGTAAAATATTTTTGATTTCTTTTATTGCAAAACAACTTTTAATAAAGCTTATTCAGTAACTCATTTTTATTTCAAATTTCTTTTCAAGAACGCTAAAGAAATTTTTACCTCCTTTTGAATAAATTGCTATAATTGCCAGAATTTCGAAATTTCAATATTATGAACGTGTGCATGTATTGGCATATATTGCATACAACTCAGAAACGACTAGTCGAAGAAGATTTAAATTTTGTACTTAGGATTGTTTTAACATCTAAGTATGCATACTTCTTCTCAGTTTCGCAAACTGTTTGTGCCATTGGGATATTTTGCTTATAGGCTTTTATAGTTTTTTTCAAATAACTCCAAAATGACTAGCCTCCTCCTTCTCCAGTCGTTCTAAAGGTAACAATTAATTTTTCACATTTAATCTATTGAAAATTTTGCAGATCATACAAAATTTACGCTAGTCGTACGAGGAAGTGCATGAGTTGCGAGCATGAAAATTTTCATGTGATCATTTTGCAAAAACTACAGCTCTTCTACAATTTTAAGATTGTAAATCTTTAAACTATTTCATACAAGGTATGTTCAAACGACCATGTAGCATTCATACATAATTGAGACCCACACCAGCCCACGCATATACGTACACACCTGCGTGCACATTTCCACGCGTCTACATGTAAAAGAAACCGTAGAAGAAGCAAAGCATTATCAAAAAAAAAGAGATTGTACCGCGAATTTATTGCCACAAGGACTAAATGGCGGCGATCATCGTTTATTCGTAAGCAAACAGATTTGTGTCGACTGCCTGTGAATACACAAGCGAAAAGGCATATTGTCCATATATAAGCATTCGTTATGCACAACGTACGAAAAAGTACCCACGCGCATACACGTCAGATCCACACAATAAGTACCGAAGGGAAGAAGGAGGGTCTTCGTTAAGACATTTATTTATAAAAATTAATTTTTCTCAAAGAAAACCTTTACTGTTTTACGCTTAAAAAGTTTTAATTATTAAATTTATTTTTGACATGATAACAAATAACTCGATAACAAATTATTACGAATTTTGTGGAATATCTATTTAGATATTATATAAAATTGTTTTGTAAAAGCAAGATCGATATATAATTATAACACATGTATCGAATGCAAATTGTCCGGTCAAAACTACGTTATGAAATTTGAACCTATGTGAAGACCTCAAGGGTCGTAGCATCTTTTGATTTTTGTACTGGGAATGTATTGATATTTTAGCATTCTCTTGCCATTGTTATTTAATTCACAGTGTATTTTTATGCAACAAATTTCGGGAAGAGTAATCCCCCAAATCAGTAATTTATTTTTTCAAATCGCAACCCAAGATGCGGTCCTGAGCTTTCGTCGAACCGAGGTAAAATTTAGCTGCATAAATTTGAATTTATTATGGATTTCCGTTTCAGATTGTATTGTTTACGATGTCGTTCTTTGTATTGTTTTCAAACACGAAATTTAGAATTGCAAATTTTTAGTTAATATTTGACAAAAAACAAAAGACTTTCGCCAAGACTCTCTAAATTGAAAACAGTCAGAAAAAGTAAATGAATGTATGGTTTATATCTGATTATATCCCACACCCGGAGGTTTAAGGTCTACTCACTTTATGCTTGTATTTATAACACATTAAAGGAAATATGACAGATATAGAAATGTCTACACATATATATTCCAAATCAAAATCGGCTTTTGAGTTGATTTAGCTTTATCCGTCTGTCTGTCTGTAGAAATCACGATTATGGAAAAAGGAATAAAAGTATTGTCATGAAATTTGGCACAAGTATTCTCAATATTCCTAGGCTCATTGGCACCGCCCAAAAATCCATTAGACCGCTTCCATGTCACGCCTAGTTTTCAGAACAAATATTAATTTATCTGTACTTATATCTCAACACCTTAGTTTGTGTTAACTTGTTTACCGTCAGAGATAAAAGTATAATCCCAAAAAAAGGGAAAATGGGCGTCATTGGACCCGTGGTCTATCGGTGCTTATTGTTTCTCAGCTTGTGGAGTAAATTTTGAGCTAAATTTGTAAATTTTTTGTGTTCACAAAATGTATGTGGGTTTCTTTTAGTGAAATTTCGTCAAAAAGCTGTTGGAAGCCCTTAATTTTGCTAGGTTTTCTTCTATTTCTTATATTTCCTGTATTTCCTTCAATTTTTGCTTTTCTTTCTTTGCCTTCATTACAATTAAAAGAGAACGAATAGAGCTAATGGTATGAAGTTTGTTCTGAATATTCCGTCATAACAAACTAAATGGTTTTGAAAATGGGCAAAATTCGACCGATGACATGCCTAATTTTTCTGAAAACAATTGGAAAGCTCTGTTTTTTTTTGGTTTCTATTCGAATTTTGAAACTGAAGTTTTATGGTCGGGATAGCGGTGATGGACATCATAAAACAAGGAAATTGTACTATATGCCCAGTATTGTCCTATGCCAAGCGTGGATATATTTGAGAACAGTTGTGTTGAAGATTATCTAGTAGAACTAAATGAACCACGAATAGGAAAATTTAATATTAAAAGGGCTGCCACTCCTACTGATTATTCATACGGATATAAACTGCACATTTTTATATTACAGATATAGGGTATATACCCGACCTTCAATCGGGCCGAAGTCTACGTCCTTACTTGTTTTTATTTTTTTTTTCTTATTTTTAAATGGTTTTGCTCCTTACGCCATCGATCATCGGATCACTGGCGCTAATAAAATTTGTTACGCAAAAACTAATGCTAGTGGACGATTATTTGGTAAAATAAACAAGCAAAATGGCAACTAAGTATAATTAGAAAAAAATGGCGAACAGAATTTAAAAGAAATCAATTAAAATTCATTCAAGTAGAAATGAAAGAAAATTTAAACGCAAATGACCCAGCAAGTCAATTTCGGTCAAGTAAAGAGCATGGAAAATTTCTAGAAATGCATAAAACTTAAATACTTCATTTTCGGAATTCATAGCATGGAATATATTCCATAAGATCGATTACTCGATTTTATGAGATTAAATTGCTTTCAAATAATCCAACTAAAAAATTATAATTCCATGTCCGTGTCATTTTATGTCCGTGTCATTTTATGTCCGTGTCGGTCGATTTAACTGATTACATAATATAATAATCCATTCTCATTCTACAAACAGAGGACGTGAACGTTTTCCAAATGTTTGGAATTGTTTTTTAAATAAATTGTTTTCAAGTAAATTGAATAATTTCCGTAAACTTTTTAAAATGGTTTTTCTAAAGATTTTATAACAAAAATTATATTCTTATATTAAATAATTAAACTTTTTATAAATGAACAATACACTTAAATAATAAACGATTTTCATGTATATTTTAATCCATGAAAAACAAACAATAAAACTCACCCGCTTTCCCTCAAACATTTCACTTAACAAAGTTCACAAACTTTACAATTGAATTAAACAACAATTAAAAAATGGCAACCGTCAAACAGGATGGATGAAAAATAAAAAATGAACATGTCATTGGAAAACGGAAAATCAAGCAAGAAACAGAAGAATCGTTTACAAAAATTAAGATATGAATACATACCAGCGATAAATGTTAAACATCATCGTAAGATATTAATGTTATTCGGTTCTTCGTATTTTCATACGAAACCGGCAAACCGACGAATGAGCAAATCAATATTCGAGAGTAAAAAAATACGAGGATTAAATAAATTGTGACTTATCAAAAGTAAAAACAACAACGTTGCATTCATTGCGGTTTGGTTAATTTTTTTTTTGAGAAGTGACACGTATGTAAAAATGAGAGCTTTTCGAAGAGAGTTTATTTTCTTGTGCTCGTTGTTAAAAATGCGAAAACGTTAGTGCTCAACGATGTTCGGAACGTTTCAGCATTGGCAGCAACGTTATTACTGAACGAGGAGCGTTGTTTCGAATAAAACACATATAAATACGAGTATTCGCAAAAAAAAATTATGAAGGAATTTTAATTTTTTCTTACTCTTTTTTATTGCCATCGCGTTCCCAGCTGTTTGTTGACCTCAAAACAAGTCACGGTTATGGCCGCCAAAGAAATACCAGTAATACTACGGTGCACAAGTGGTAGAATGGATAGGAATAATAAAAAGAGAAACACGGAAAGAGAGAAAAACTCAGAGAGGAGGAAGATATCGATAGAGAGATAGAGAGAGATGGAAAGGGAACCATAAATTTTTCGCAACGCGGTGAACAGAGGCCACGATGGCATATCAAATCTAGAGAAACTGATATAGCAATGTGTTGATTATTATGATGAGGTTATGGAAACTAACCAAATGATATGATTATGAGACTGCTGAATGGATCCCGAGAAGGAGGAGAAGCGGGAGGAAGAAAAAAAGGAGTGGAGAATATGAAAGAGGAGCAGAAAAGGCCAAGGTGATCGATTCGTAGATATTATTCTTTCTTGATATCTGGATAAATAACTAAAACATTGAGACATACACGCAGTCAGGAATTCTATGCGAAAAAAGGCCACTTAAATGGCCTGTTTTAAGGCCACTTAAGGACTTAACGAATTCCTCAAAAATTATACAAATAAATAAGAGACTAAAACCAAAACGACTATTTGACATAAGCCAAAAGGATAGAATAAATTTGAACAATATGCGAATTATTTATTATAGACATATATATATAAACATATAACCAACAAAGATCCATCAATAAACTCGTTTTTAAACAACTTTAATATTACATATTAATATTAATATATAACATTTCGGCACAGTATTATCAGTCTGAACAGTCATTGTTGTTGTTGTTGTACCGTGTTAAAAGGAGCTTGATCAGCAGACAAAATGCTTGAATGAAAGGCCTGAAACTTAGTGTGATATGCAGACTGTATGATTACCAAGCAAAAGCAACATTAAACCAAAATAGAAGAAATGGCGAAGGCTTGAAAAACTAGTACCTGGCTAACATTGATATGCACTAGCCAGATTTTCAAAAAACTAGTTCAAAAAAGGGGAAAACAAAAATAAACAACTTTGAAGGTTATGCAAAACTGGCCGGAAGAAAACAAAGTCGCAGAAGAGAATTAGGAAAAGAAAGAGAAGGAAGCACACAGGAACTTGTTCTACCTTTACAAAAATGTTATCAGTTCTTGTTGTTGCTGTTGCTAGCTACGTTTGATCTTGCATTTTTTTTCTTCTTCAACATAGAAAATATTGTGTAATAAACCGTTGCGTTATTCAGGATGAAAGATAAGATAAACGAATGAATAGTCAAAATGCACTTATACACATACGTACAAAATGGCGCAGGAGTGAAACTAACAAATAATTAAGAAGTTCGTCACAGACACAGCCAGTAACTCAATTACAAAGAGCACAGTTAATCTTAGGTTACGACTAGTTGTCGAGTCTGCGAAATAACGAGTACAGACACGGCTATGCCGACCACTCACGTACACTCATGAATCCAACGAATACTGTAATTTTTTAAATGGGTAAGCAGGTTTAAGAGGAGACGACCGCTAAAAAGCATAAAGACAATTCGGTTACCAGAAAACGAATATCTTAGGAGCACATCAGGAAAGGAGTGAATAAAGACCACATGGAGGGAACAGGTTTTCTCTTGTCTAGTGAGGTTATTTATTTTTATGTATTTGTGTTTCGTTTTTCTACAAATTTTTTTTATGGATCCTTTATTGGCTGGGCACAGCCAACGTTGAAAGATCCAAACAACGAGAGAGTATCAGAGGAAGATGTTACGCAGGAATTATATAGCACAATGATCGGTACCTGTTTCATACACTAGAGCCGAACACATTAAAAGGCACGATACAAACAACACTCAACCCCCTCCCCTCACCTTCCGCCTTCTTCCGCTAGCATCCATGCAAGAGATTATAAAATTTGAAAGTCTATAAAAACTGAAAGTCGTTATGAATTCTCTGATATTCACTTTTTTCCCTCGAGTTTTCTTCGAAACGAAGAAGCATATGAAGCTTCCTTTGGATATATTTTCATTCATAAAACGAAAATTGAAGAAAGCCTTAGAAGGTAAGTTCAATTATGTACGCGATTCTTAGCTTGTGCACACACAAATACTCTTAACTAGTTGCGCTTTACGACGTTTAATAAGTGCACAAACACACTAACAAGAAAGCTGATCAAAATATCGTGAGAATTTTTATAAACGATAAGAGAACAATTTTGGAATTAAAAAAAATATCACTTAATCGAAAAATTAATAAATTAGAAATAAAATGAAATAAAAAAGTTTATATTCAATGTAAATTGAATAACATTTTATTTAAAAAATAAGTTTAATTACTTTACAAAAATTAATACTTTTTATATCATTGAATTGCTTTAATTCGTAATCACTGATTATTCTTATTATTAAAATTAAATAATTTGTTTTCTTCATTAATTCCTGAATATATTGTTTAAAATTGGATTCTCAATAATTGGATCGCTTCTATTTTCCATTTGAGATGAAAATAAAATCCTTTTGTTTAAAATTATCATAAAAACTCAGCAAAAATATTCTAATGAATTATTAAAAAATTCTTCTAAAATAATTAAAAAATATTAAATATATTAATATTACAAAACATCAAATCAAAGTAATCTAAATAAATTTGCAAGTCCTCAGAAATTCAATTAATTATTTTTTAATTTAAATTAAATTTTCTTTTTACTTAAAATTGCGTGACTTGAGATGAAATGATTAAGACTCTATTTATGATTGTTGCTGATATTGCATTTGTTTGATTGATTTATTGTTGGTTTAGTTGTTACTGTTGTTGCTATTTCTTCACATGTTTTATTTGCGTGCTCGATTGATTTCATTTGATGCCAAAGCAAAATCAAAGCAACCAACTTTTTTGTATTAAAATCAAATAAAACAAATGGCATGGAAATGTAGAAATTAAAAATAGCAAAAAGAAAGAATAAGAAAATAAGATTTTGCATGGCATGTCTTTTTTTCAATTAGCCAAAGTGCATACCCGTATCAAAATGTGAATCGTTTATTTTGAAATTACCGTTAACCGGTGAGCCCCTGTTGAAATTAAAATATTTATAATTTCGAAGAAAAATCATACCAATAACTAAATTGTGCATAATGAAAAATTTACAACAAATTTATAACAAAATTGCATCGCGATATTCAGACAGATAGATATTCTACACTTGAGGAGTGTAGTACAGTAAACTGTAGTACAGTCAGATACACCCCCCCCCAACTCTTTTTTACACGGTAGATACGTTCCTCAGAAATTCATGTAAAAAAAGGTTTTTCTTTCTCTTGGTTATTGCTGAAAATGGGAAAATCAAAATACAGTAAATATAAATGTAAAATAAGTTATTATTTAATAATAACTAACCTCTCTACGAACATAAATGCAATTCACTCATTAGTGAAGACGATAACAATTGCATAGTGTAGAGTATACACACTTCGATCGAGCCGAGCTTTAGCTGTAGCTTTCTTACTTCATCAGGTAAGCTTTCAAAGCAAAAGATCATTATTATTTTCTATAATTGAATTCGCTCGTTTAATTTTAGAATCAATTCAAGAAGAAAATATAAGACAGAAGAAAAGAAGAAGAAAGATATGAGAGAAATGCCTCAATTTGTGTGCACACGAATTACGCTAGTGCTGAATTAACAATGGTCGAAACAACAACAACGACTGCACGTATCTGAAAGTGTTAATTGCAGATAGATTTGCTTGCCTATTTCTGTCATGCTGTGTTTTTTTATTGAGAAAATGCAATAAAATGCAATATTGGTAACATTTATACGTAATGAACGAAAAAAGGATAAGGAAAATAAAATTACTAAAAAATAAAATCATATAGTATCAAAATATACTACGAAAATAATATCTAAAAATTATTTTTATGATAATTTAACGCAAAAGCAATAGAATGCGTTGTAATAAGAAGATAATATTTCAAAAAACATCAAATTTTAATACAATAATTTAACTAAAATATTTAATTCAAAAATTATAAAGAATACTATAGAACACTTACGGACTTCCAACAAAAACGAAGGAAGGTGAAAGATGAGAATGATGAATAATTAAAATAGGATATATAAAAACATTTCGGGTTTATAACAAAAAAATCAGAAATTAAATAAATAAACTAACCAACTTAATTAATTTATATATTAAAAATAAATTAACTGATTATTTAACTAATTAATTAATTAATTAAATACATAAATAAAAATATAAATTAAAATATAAATAAATAAAACAAATAAATTAAAAACTAAATAATTAATCAATCAATTAATCAATCGATCAATCAATCACTCAATCATTCAAGTAGGTAATTAATTATTTAATTAATTATTTTATTAATTGATTAATTAATTAATTAGTTAATAAAAATATAAAAATAAAGCAAATAAATATAAAACTAAATAATAAATAAATATATAAACAAATACATAAATAAATAATATAAAAACATAAATATAAATAAAAATCTAAAAAATAAATAAAATAAATACATAATTTAATCAATAAATAAGCAAACAAATAAATTAATAAATATATAAATAAACAAAACAAAAAATAAAAAACTAAATAATAAAATAAATAATAAAAATAATAAATAACAAATTAATAAATCAAATAAATATAGCTTATTCAATATGCGAATTACGATAACAGTGAAAGAAAACCTAATTTCATTAACATTAAGGATTTTCAACTAATTTGTTTTTAGTTGATTAATATTTTTTAGATCTAGAGTTTAAATTGAAAATTTTGTTTTTTCTTCTTCTTCTTGCTTCTGAAAATTGGAGTTTTTTCCGTAGCGCATTCTGTACTTTTTTTATTTCAATTACATTTCATCGAAGGCAGCTTGATTTTTTAATGATTTTAGTAAAAATGGCTCCTCTAATTATTCATGCATTTATTTGGAGATATATCAAAAGCATATCGTATTAATTCTTACACAAGGATTCAAAATTAAATTCGGCGACGAAATGGAAAATTGTAATACATTCAAAATGTCACTATTGATTTATTTAATACTTGACTTGACTGTTGATTTGTCAGCAAGACAATGCTATGAAGGAATAATACTTGATTACTCTATCTTTTTACCTGCTAATTTTTCCCTTTTTTTGTTTCTATCATAAATCGTATTCCTCGACTGTTTGTTATTAATTTTTATAAATCAATTTTTTAACACAATTTTTTAGAAAATATTTCACTCAATTGCTTTCACTTTTTGCGTTAAATTTATTCGTTTTATGTTTATTTGTTTTTTTTTAATTTCTCACTTTTAGAAACTTTTAAATCTTTTTAGTATTTATCTGTTTGGTTTTTCTTTTTTTCAATTTTTTCTTTTAAATGCACTTGCAGTCCATGGAAATCATTCAGGTAGCGAAGGAATGTGTGTGTGTGTGTTTTTTTCGCCTTTATTTTACAACTATTTCCAAAAAAAGGTGAATTCTTTTTTTGCTCTTCACCTAGAGACGCGTTTTCTATGAGGCAGCTTCGTATAAAAAAGGAGTTTCGTAAAACTGAAACATAAAAAGCAACAAAATTAAGAACGACAATGACGTCGAATGAACCTACGGGTGTAACACAGACAGAGACGACGGCTGGTGAATTTGATACTGAGATAACTAAAAGAAAGCATGAAACAAAAACCGACAAAAACCAAGCTCAACAACTTTAAAGCATGTGAGAAGAGTGAGCCGTCGCGACGATGTTGGATTGTGAATCGGCGACACACTAAGCCGCGTTTCGCAAATGCATGCGTGTGCGTATGCTTATATATGTTATATGTGGTTGAGTTGTGTGTGTGTGTTTGCATGCGCACGGGTGCATATATGCGTGTGTGTGGTTATACATGTAGGTGAATATGTGTACGTGTGATTTTATGCGTGCGTGTTTTCGTATGGATGCGTTCATGCGTGTGAGTGTGCATGAGTATGTATGTGCGTGCGTTTGCTTTTGTGTTTGTGAGTGCGTGTGTATGCAATCTTGTATTTGAGTAATGTGTTCCTGAATACCTCAAAATACACAAACCCACGTACAGGTAGGGAAAAAAGGAAGAAAAGAAATCATGCACTGACTGAGGGTATGGCGGCTTGGTATGCTTATGCGTGTGTATGAATTAATGCAGGAGAGGAGTACATCTCCATCGTCACAAAGCTACGAGTGAAAAGAAAAGAAATTTCTGCTTAATTAGTCGGTTGGTTTGGTCATCATTTTTAGCGACTGACAGGTAGTTGATTCGTGAAGCCAATACTTCTTCGGACTATTCTCAGCACCTTTCGTTTCGTCGGCTAGCCTATTATTTCTGGCATTCTCAGTCGGTTGTTTGGTCAGTCCATCCATCAATCGATCGACCGATCTACTCGCTCGGTCAAAAGCATACAAATTAAAGGGAATAGAAAGAACGAAGAACGATACTAATATCGAGAAAATACGACACCAATATCAAAAGGTTTCCCTTTAAATAAATGAACTTATAATGAACGTTTATGCGTTCATGTAAAACAATATTTACGATATATACGATATACGTATTTAATACATTTACATTTGAGGTTTTGTAAGTGTCAAATTTGCTTTTGTTGTTTTAAGAAAGGCAACCAAATTCGGGAGAAAACGTATTCTTTAATAATATTATGCGAAAGATCAATATGTTAGAAATCTTTTTATGACTAGTATGATAATTAATCTCAAATTAATTAGTCTTGTATCTGGATCATGTCTCGACTCGAGCAAATTGCTTCGTTTTCAAATCTCGAAATAAATTAAAATATCGACGAGTATATAATGTACAACTGCAAAAGGCAGACGGGGGGAGAGAATTTCTTAACCTAGAGGTATCGGTAAAGTATGAAGAGAGAGAGAGCACAAAAAGAAAAAACAATTGAAATAAATAATAAAAAAAAGAATAAAACTAAACTACTAAGCATTTCCATTTTCAAGTGATCATCACTTACGATCACTTCTTTTCATTCAGTCTGACACTACCTGCAAATTGTTTGGAGGAGTTTTAAAATATTTCTGTTGGTAACACTGTTTAATTGCTTACAATGCTGATTTTTATACCCTATAACCGAAAGATTAGGGTATACTAAATTCGTTCCTCTGTTTGTCACAGATTTAAGGATGCGTGGCAGGTATGGGAAAATATATATTTTTTTCTGGGTCGATTTAGCCCTGTCTGTTCGTCTGTGTATTTGTTTGTGTCTGCCTGTTTGAAGAAATCACGACTACAGGAGAATAAGAACATTTTCATGAAATCGGATGAGAACCACGCCCACGTAGTTAACTATTAGCGAACGTATATGAAATTTGGTGACAAAATTGTATCTTCAAACCCACAAATATTAAATTAAGTTTAAAAAAAGGAGGTCATCTGCCTAACAGAACAATAATTATATATAGAAAAGTGGCATTATATACAGAAAAGTGAGTGGAGGTATTGTCATGAAATGTGGCACGAATATTCTCTGTGTTATAAATTATTTGGTATTGAGAATGGACGAAAACGAACTTGTGTCACGCCAGCCTTTTATAAAATTAAATTGACTAAAAATGGGCGTCGCACGCTCACTATTATACTACACAGCTTGTTTAGACTTTGAGAAAGAAGTTGAAAATGAGTTAGAGATCTAAAACGGAACGGTCATCATTTGTCAAGTTTTGTTTGTAGACATGTTTGCGTCTACAAATGAAACATGATAAAAAGGGATGACAGAAAATCGTTCCAAATATCCAAACATTCCAAATGTTTGATTATTAGGATCAAACTAATAATTAGGATTAATAATCCGTTCAGATAATAATCAGTTAAGATTAATAATCAAACCTAACTGATTATTAGGATCAGACTATTAATGTATATTACAGGTGTAGGGTATTTAAGCTTCGGCCAGACCGAAGTTAGGTTTCTGACTTGTTTCGCTTGGTTTTTTAAAATTCAAGAAACATGACATGGAAACCATTATTCCTTAACTCAATTAGCAAAACAATACATAAGCAACTCAAACTTCTACAAATGCATATAAAGGTTTGCATTATATACAAACGCGCGTACACATACCATCCATCCATCCAACCATCCATCTATATGAGTATCAAGCAAACCAAACCATTGACAATTGAAGATTATAATAAACACATACAAAAAACAAAATAAAAATCAACAAACAAGTAGAAAAATACATATAGGCAATTTATATGATGGCTGTTGTGCGATGGTTTTCCTGAGTCAACTCATTCAACAGACGCCAATGATCGACCACGAATTGTTAAAGGAAGCCAACACAAAACCACAGCAAACGCGTCGAAGGTAAATACTAAAAAAGGTATGAGTACAGGCAGGTAGAATTGGTTTAGTTACACGTAAAACAGGCGCTTCCACGATAACATTATTCACTGTGCTATATACGATAATTACGCATGTGAAAATGGTATATCTACAGATGTACGAATCGACTGATTGATTGCATATATATATAAAATGCATTTTTTAATTCATATAGAATCATACGCAATAATTTGCACCATGATAATTTAAACCACCATTTATAATATATACACGTCTACATAAGAAAATAATATATATATATCGAACAAGTAGGAATTGCAAGTGGGTAAAATTGTATATATAAATATATCACATGATATTTTAGTATAAGAATCTTAATTAATTTTAATATAGATATAGGTTTAATATAGATAATTTAATAAAGTAAGAATTGTATGCATATCGAAACATTTATATTATATAAACAGACATATATATATAATTATAAACAGACATCTCCTGGAGGATGGAGGCAAGAAAAACTCGTGCGAGATTATTTGAAATAAAAAAGGTAGAAGCTATAAACCCCTATATTCGAATACTTTATTAATAACTGCAAATTACGAGAACCAGCCTTTGGATTGGGAATTAATTTTGTAAAAATTTAATTGAAACAATTAATATAAAGCCATATTTTTAATATTTTCATTAAAAAATATTTAAATATTTTGAAAAGATATTGCGGGTCTCTGTGACACAAGTATACCTCTGCACTTATCCATCTACGGCAGCAATTCTAAAAATTAAGTAATATAGATAGACCCCAGACTCAAATAAGCTCTACAAGAATTATTTCCAAGATATTATACTTGAAGTAATTTGCAATGAAATTAAAAAAACAAAAAAAAACACAGATGCAAATGAACTTTAATCCAGAAGTAAATGGAATCAGAGACTTATTGGATTACAGACCAGAGCAAGCGCATTCCGAGAATTCGATTATCCAACAGCAAGTGTAATTAAATCGAAAGAGTTGCGAGATTATTAGAAGAAAAACGAACAATAAAATAATGGAACAAATGCGAGGTCAAAAAGAAAAGGGAAGCAACAACAGAAATGGAGGGGAAATTCAAAATCCATATAAAAAGTCTATGCTGGTCTAAATAGAATCAACCGGCACCTTCATCATGATCATTACGTGTAACCACCATTACCACAACTAATAAATGTACGTTTTAGCTGTCATCGTTTGCGACGCTTGAAAACTGACACAGCAGATATAAAAACATATATGTATGCTTACTGACCGATCCGATTTTGTCATGCCCGTACGTATGGTCTGTTGTTTGGTGCGCTCTACTTGTCTTGCCCTCTGTTGAAATTACTGTTACACGAGAACTAATAGAGGTATTGTAATGGAATTTTATATAAAAATTATCTGACTTCCTAGACTATATTTGGTTAAATCATACCGTATCACGCCTACTTCATAAAGATAATACAAGTTTACTTATGCTTATACATAAATTTCTTAGCTTAAAGAAAGAATTAAGCATCAGGCCAAAGTAACAAACAGACGAGGCGCGCCGTCCACAAGGGGCAAATATTTTGCAATAGAACGAACAACTTGCCAACTTCCTCAAGACAGCTAAAACCCATTCCCGAGAGAAACTCGAAGTTTTCTCTTCATAGCGATGTTATCAGACTTTCCAATTTTTAAAATTTCGTTGAGGGAGGGGAGAAGGGTCATAATGGAACCGCTTGTTAATTCTTAAACCTTGTCCGGCATTAGAAACGACCAATGCGCAAATGATTGTGGGAGATACCATTTGCTTACTTTTACAAAAAGTCCTGGACACTGTTGTCGCAGTAAATAAGTCTAGGGTTGGGAGGGAGATGATGGTATTCGTACCTCAACACCAGATCGCCACCACCATAATCACTCACCAGACTACTACCCATCTTGAGTAATGGCAACTAACATCAACGAAATGATGACGTTTGTGAAAAAACTACCTTTTTGAATAGCGAAAAAATTCGCTCCAACGAGAGTGAAAAAATGCCAAAGAATCGAGTGATATTGGTATGGGAGGTAAGATGGAGACGGAAAGATGCATCGTGATAAAGCTTCGTTGTAAGGTTTCCTACAGAAAGGGGCAAGAGTAATGGTTAGAAGGAAGAGGGCCTGTATGTAAAACAGAAATCATGTTCTCCTAAACGTTGAATGAAATCAACGAGAGATAGACAAAAATCACGAACGAGTAAAAGTTGTGGATGGACAAAAGGACAGCAGATGGTTCGATGGATCGATTGTATGCATGTAGGTGAGAAAGGGATGACGTTATGTTGAATGTTGATAAAAATCAGAGAGAAAAAGACAAAATACCGACATTTTTCAAAAATCCCAAACGACAAAATTCAGAAACGATAATATCTCAAAAACTCAAGATTTGTTGTGATATCTCTCTGATTTCTTTCAACGGCGGTTCAAGCCGCCGAAAGTTGGCAGAAACAAAAACCTTGTGCATGAGCAATATTGCTCTAGTTCCGAAGTTGGAATATCGTTTGCTAAGTTATTGAGGTGATGTGGCCGAAAGAATGCAAGAGCGTTGTTGTCAACGAAGCTCTATATTTATGTGAATTTAAAATCAAGATTTGATTCGAGGATTTAAAAAAAAAATGAAGAGAAATGAGCACCTACCTGCCCCAGAAGTAATAAACTTGAGGCATAAATAGCAATAGATTTTAATATATAATTATGCTGCAATATAACAACGTTACCTCCAATCGTTCGTTCTGCATTCACGATTTCTACTGAAGGCCGCACAGACCAAATCGAGTCAGGGGCTGACTAATTCTGATCGGAATATATAAGTGTCATTTCATATCCGTTGTACTTGCTTTCCATTACTGCTTCTTCTATACACTCTGTATAATTTTTTATATATTTCATAATCGCGAAATTGCACAAATTAATGTTCGATACAAAATGTCGGGAATTTTTCGATATTTTTTAGGGATTTAGTCGTTCGAGGTATCGTTGTCAACTCCGAATTCATTAGTAGGATTAGCTATAACAACAACTACTACAAAAAAGCCAAGTAAAACTTAATAACGAATCACAAACGACAATGACGATAACGATGAGCACGAATACAAAAGAAATTAATTCCATTTTTTTATAATATGTGCCCTGCTTTCCAATACGCTGATTGCGACAGCGAGCAGTAGAGAGTGCAGTCATCGTTAAAAACAAATCTGTAGGTGCGCCCTCCTTCAAGGGGCAGCCCTTCAACTGCTTTAGCTACATCATCATCAACCCAATGAATCCATCTTCTTCATTACCATCCTTTAAGATTCATGTGCCAAAAAATGGGGTTACTGTAGGTGGCGGATGGATGGCTCATCAAGTTTTTGTTGCAGATCTTTATGTGGTTCGATTTTAAGTCGTCGGGTCGAGTCGGGTGGATGTAATGGGAAGGAAGAAGGTGGCAGGAGGAGGAGAGACTGTCTTCTTCGGACCTTGTTTTCTCCTTGTGCATATTTTTTGCCCCTTCAGAAGGAGACCACTCGAAGATGAAAAAAATCTAGCTTTATGCATTGCTTGGGAAGAAAAAACAAAGAGAAAATGAAATAGGCGGTAGTGAAATAGCGATGTATTGACGTTCCGTGAACAAAATTTTTTTCTGCAGAGAATTTGCAGAACTTGTAATTAAAGAAAAAAAATTTACAACAAATCGCCTTTCAATTCATTCGAACATTGAGACGTTCAAGCTGCGGAACACCTTTTTTTGGACCATCACAACTAGACGTTGGTGTAGATGAATTCCATTCGTGGTTTGGAACCATGGAAAAGAAAATTGACAGCAAAAGGAACAATTAAAAACGTTAACTTCGACCTGACCGAAGTTTGTGAACAACGCCCATTTTTTGCACCGTACACTTTCCTGGACGATATATTTGAAATTTGGGATTTAGCTTCAAGAAATTTACTCCGCTCAACACCACTGGGGACCTCACCCGTTTTTCGGAGTTTAGTACTGAATTGGTACCAATTTTGGTACTATTTGGTGCTAATTACTCCTCTCCCCTCCCCTCGTACAACAATTGACGCCGAAACGCAGACACTCATATTATTCTTCAAAAGTGGGCGTGGAACTAATTAGACTTATTCAGTTCATAGAAATATCTAATATTTTTCTCCAACAAACATGGTTCCAACATATGGATAAACAAGGAGACATAGACAGACAGATAGAGGGGCGGACGTATATGCAAGACAATTTGTCGAACCAAGGGGTGATTCTGCACCAAAATATATATCTACTATTATATACGGGTCCATGCATCATTTAATACGTTTCAAACGGTACCACAGAGCGAACATAACCCTACTCCCTTTGGGTGTAGGGTATAAAAAGTGGAATAGCTTTCAAAGATAGGAACAGTGAGAGAGAGAGAGGGGCAGAGAAAAAGAGAATAACAGTATATGCCTGAGCATCGCCAGAGAACCAGAGAACCAGAGACAAAATAGAAACAAAAGAAATCGTGCACTATAAAATCAAGAAGGAAAAAATAAGGTGGTTTTATTGTGTTTTTATGTGAAGAGTGTAACCCATGCACCACAATCTGTAAGAGATGAATAAGAAGGCGATAAAGAAGAAACTTCCGGTTCTGGTTCCAAGTGCTTTCTTTTTTCTTTCTTCATTGCATTGCATTCTGCCGCATATCGACTTGCTGACTTACTCTGACACAAGTATTACTTTTTTTCTTTACAAACGCATCTGTTGTTCCTCATTGTCCTCCTTTCTATGTATTACTCATATTTTTTACGTCTCAAGCCGCAGCCAACAATAAGGGCAGTAAATGTTCGAGATCTTTTTCACATACATAATCTTTTAATCAAAAATGCAATACAAAGCATGATACAATACACTACTGTCAATGTACCAAAAAACATTAAATAGCTTGTAGTGGCCCATTAAGTACCTTTTCATAAGCTGTCCTAAACATAATTAAAGCTTTCGAAAATAACTAATTTTCGAAACCTTTATTTCCGAAAATGATAGATGGATGCATTCAAAAACTTAATTTTATATTCTAAGACACCATCCCCATATTTTTGGAATTGATAATAAATTTTGACAGTTTTCAGATCTTGGACGACAAAATCCCGAAATAAAAAATCCCATATTAACATTCTTAACGACAAAATCCCGAAACGAAAAATCCCATAATAACATCCTTAATGACAATATCCCGAAACGACAAAGTCCTGATACGACAGAATCCAATATGACAAAACCCCGAAGCGACCAAATCGCATAACGATAAAATCCCGAATGACAAAATCCCGAAACAACAAGATTCCATAATGATAAAATCCCGAGTGGCCCGTGAAAGTCCCGTGTGATTTGATCGCTAAATTCATACATTAAAATTCAACTTTCTTCAATAGATTTTTCCCTTCTACACCATTTACAATTGAGAATGAGAATAGGTCAATTGAAAATGTAAGCTATAACTATGTACATATCATATAACTAAGCCACATAATAACCACATAGTTTATTGTTACATTCCAACCTCCATATTTGCCTAATCTATGGCTGACTGGTGGAATGTGCTGGAGTCCTGTATTGCACGGATGCAGTCGCTGGTGCTGATTATTCGTTTTGCCATGTCGATTAAATATTCAAAGTACTGTAATCGTTTTTCCCCGACCCCACCCGGTGTTGTGGCTGGAATTCGCATGTTTGATTTGACATATGCTTTTAACATTATTAAACCGACTTATATTTCAAAATAAAAGGTTCTCATTTTCAACCAGAAAACCTCATTTTCAATTGATCTATTCTCATTTTGAAACGGAAAATCTCATTTTCAATTGACCTATTCTCATTTACAATCGGAAATGGTGTAGTCTTATCTAGTCTTCTTTTAGTATTCAATAAATAAAACACTAGCTTTGCTGTTAGCAGTATTCTGATAAGCCAACTGCATGCATTGGCGGCCTTTGGTCGCGGCAGGGATTCTAACCCTCACTAAACAGAATCGTGACTAGACCGTATTCTTTCATATGGTTTTCTTGTATTGTGATTTCCCCCCAAAGCGTTGACTACAATAAACTCAAGATTTTGTTGATTTGGGATTTTGTCTTCCGGGGGGATTTTGTCATTCGTGATTTTTTTCTTGGAAGTAATTTCAACTCAGAGGACTTTCATATAATTGGTTGATTTCCTTTTATGATTCGATGAAATATGTATTTGAAACAGACCAAGGACCCAGAATGGAACCATAATATATCTGAAGAGATTATTCATTTATTTGTTTCTAAAACCAAAGTCTGAAAAACCCACATTTATACAACTTTTTAGTATAAAATATTTTATTTGGTTATTGAATGAGTCACAATGCATAGCTCCAAGAATGACCTAAATAAAGGCAAGACATCAGGCGGCCCCTCAAAACCATATGAAAACCAAGCAAAAATAAATCCAGACTGAAATTACAAAAACAGCAATTACTTAAAAAAAAACACGCGAAGAAGCAATTTTGATTTAGCGGCTGTCATTAAATTCTGTAGCTTCCCCTACCTCTACTACTCCTCCTAAGTTTTCGCCATTGCCCTCTGAATCTGTTTATCGTGTCGAAACGATGAAAATATATTCAACGTGTAAACATAATTTCTCTAGTATTTTCAAAACCAAAAATGAAAACATGTAGCCAAAGTCGAAGCCAAAGAATCACTTTATCACTATTTTACTATTTGATTCTCATTTTAGGTAACTCGGCAAAGTAGATAATACGTAACGTACTCTGCAAATTATATAAAAGAGGAATAATAAAAATCTTTAAGTTCAACGCACTAAAAGGAAAAAACGGAACAGTACTAGAATAAGGTGCAGAGAAAGGAAACGGTGGAGCAGAAAAGAGATACACAATGAGTAATGTAATAAACTTTGAAAGATGTTGATGACAGTGAAAGCGCAAAGGGAACTGATTATTCTACAAAGTCGGGGGCTGACAAAGGTAGCGGCAATATGTGATTCCAACACCGCACAGTGGTTCCAAATAGATATCCGTCGGCCCAGAAATGATCAGTTTCGAATTTTTTCGATTTTTTTTTTGTGTGGATGGAATAATATCCCTGCAAAGTTGTTCAAATTTGAATGCACGTGTCAAAATCAGTTTTTTCTTACTTTGCTTTTGCTCTCGCTTTTTAATTATTGAGGATATGTTCGTAACAATTACTAAACTTCAGGTAAATCTGCTGGAGCTTTATTAACTTATTTGGTCTTTGAAGAGAGGCTGAATTAAAATTAAACATTTCGAATATTTCTACAAAGTTCGATATGCTGCGTTTTTTTAATATTCCATAGGGTAAAACATTTAAAAAATTATTGTGTACTGTTTGCTACATCCATTCAATGATTTCCACAAAAGTGCCAACAAACTCTGCCTCTCTAACCTGAACACCAAATACTGGATACAAAGAGAAATTTTAGTTTCATCCTTCTCAACAAAATTTTATTGTGCCTTAATCGAAATTCTCTCCCTAATCTTGCAATGCTTCTTATTCGAAGAACTCTGTAGTGCTTGAAAAATTCCCAAATTTTTCAAATTTGAAAACTTCTGACGTTAGTCCATTTGATGGACGACGGAAAGCCGCACAGTTCTGACTCTGAAAAATCTACTCAAATTAACTTTGGGAACTTTTGGTAACTTTGGGAAGATATTTCAACATACCTGTGTACCGTCTGCAAACAAACCACTTCCAAATGTTCCTATCCGTTCAAAAGTTTTGGCGGATGAAATTCTAATTGAAACCACCGTGCGCCATTTACTCAAATGAACTGTTTTGGAAAAAATCGCGTCGAAGCAATATTACACATAAAACGATATGTAGAAGAATAAGGAAAAGAACTGCGAAAAAACCGGTAACATTTTTGTTCTTGTTTTATTTTTCTTATTCTACTATTTTGATATTGCCGCACATTCAGTCTCTCGGTCAAGAGTGTTTTTACTTCAATTTTCTCAGTTCTCATCTTCCAGATTTATTTTGGTTACTGTATTTTGAGAAGCAGCGAAAACCGACAAAAACGAACCAATAGTTCGTGCTACATAGACATAGATGCAGACAAACTGAAGGGATTCGCTAGGCATATAGACAGACAGACAGACGACAGTCATGAAGACAGACGGGCAGACAGACACACGGACAGACACACAGAATGACAGATAGATATACAAATAACAGACAGGCACATAGACAGACAAACAGACAGACAGAGAGTCAGACAAACAACCAAACTGAGAGATAGGCAGTCAGAAAGACAGACTGACCATGAGATAGGCAGACACTTATACAACCAGACACCCAGGCAGACAGACAGATACACAACCATACAGTTAGGTACACAGAAACACATGGATAGATAAATATGTAGACAGATATAGATATCTAGACAGGACGACAGACGGACAGCAAGAAAGACGGACAGGTAATCAGAGAGACATAGAGACAGATTAAGTGACAGATAGACAGAGATAGGCACACACTGACAGATAGACGTACAGATACACAATTAGACAGACAGATAAACAGACAGACAGACAGACACAGGTTGGGTTGTATTTGGATCGACAACTAACGACCATAACTCACAACTTTGACAAAATTACAGAATTATGAAGCTCTGGATGTCATGTGCATTGACACGCATTCCCCTGGGTACGGATAAAGCCTATTTGAAACCTCTTTCAGCATTTGGATTTTGGAAACCGGTCGAGAATCCAAGTTCGCACTTAAGTATTGGGTGTGACTCATTTCTACGCATCTTTGGGCTTAACCACAACCACCATAAAGCTCCCACAAGAGGTCTACCCAGCGACAAGCTTTTATATTGGGATTTTTTTAATTTAGATTGAATATATTTATTTCTCATGTTTGCTTGCCGTGGTACCAGTATATAGCTTGATCGGAACTAACAGTACCAATGTTCGATAGTGACCTCCTTGAACATACCAGTCACTGCCATTTCGAGTCGTTACACCTCCGGCCTGTCCCCGGAGACATGCAGACAGACAGATGAACAGACCGACGTACTGACAGACACAGATGTATGAAGCGACAGACAGACAAGCAGGTGAGCAAACATATAGGCGGAGTTAGTCTCTAACAGAACAATTTTTCCGTTACAAAAAAAAAGATTTACGTTGCAAATAACGCAACAAATTAGTGAATAGGGCCTCCTGCGCTTAGATAGTCTTTATACCAATATCCAACACAGTCGGGTTTCATGTTGTACAAACGCGGATTTGTAACACGGAACACGAATTGTACAATCACAATTTGAAATTACTGCACTTAGGTTATTTTAACGAAAAATTAGACTAAACAAAATTCAGGGAATAGAATGTATAAACAAACTAAACAGTGGATAAATCTTAGAAATATATATTCAGCCCCATTGCAATATGGCATCAAGGCAATATGTAATCACGCCTTTTCCACCACCTCTGCCTCCCCCCCGGTAACCCCAACATCGCGTTGCTTCATTTTGTTCCAATTTCATTACTACAGAAACATTGTTTCCTGCCCAATTTTTTTATTAATGTTAGAGGATGGTCCGTCAATCGGATCAGAAAGAACTGAAATGGTTTTTCTGGAATAGTTCGATAGCTTCTATTGTCATTTTTATTGTTGTTGCTGAGGTTTTTTGTTATCGTTATCATGTAGTTGGTTATTTCCATTTGAAAACCTTCCATGGGTTTGCCCTGGCACAAGCTTATTCATTTTTTATAAAGTTCATTTGTAACTCCCTCACTCCTTCTCCCAAAAAATTCTCATTACACTCCGCCTCTTTTTCTCTCTGTCTATTTTTTCTGCATCCTTTTAATCATTTTTTCTCGGTTTTTATACATTCATTTCAATTATTTTTTCCTACTTTCTCAAATTCTCCTTTTCCTTTCCAACCCCTTGCTTTCGTTAGAATACATATCCAGGGCCACTACACATTGGACAGAATGTCGCACATTTTATACAACAAAAATATATAAATTAAATAGAGGAAATTCTAAAAAATTTTCTTAAATCATTATTTTTATTTTTTGTGGGAAGAGCAGAAGCAGAAGCAACAACATAGTGGTTAGTCTTCAGCAATGTTAAATTGCATTCCTGAAAGTGCAGGGAAGGGGTGGGGGTGGCGAAAGGTATGTAAAGGGAAACAAATAAAAACTGTTAAGAAAAATTTAGTATACAATTTTTTAATTCCAAGCGAATTCGTACGTTTACTTTCATTGGCTAAACATTAAGATACTAAATATACGTTTGTGATAGCTTCTACGAGCGCATTTTGTGAGCACTGAATGCAAATGAAACACTTTTTCCATTTCGCAATAGGCAGTGACGAATATGGCGGAATCGTCAATAAATCAATTATTCATTAGATTTATTTTAATTGAACTAACGGTATCGCAAAAAAATGGTGCTGAATCGCTTCTAATTGAATGTCAAAGCGATGTCATGACAGATGTCATAGCTATGACAAGCCATAAAGTAACGAAATTAACGAAAATTGTAATAATATCCAGTGAAAACTAATATTCATTGGTGATAACAGTTATTTCGCTAATAATGGTGTTAGAAAAATTTAGTCAAGTTTTAAATTTTAAAATACTGTAAAATTCCGTAGTCAACGTTATTCGATTTTGAGCGTTGGATGATATAAAAAGTAGGCATAGCATTAAGTCGATTCGGCATATTTTCAATATAACTTAGTTTTTGATGCCACGAGTATTCATACTAAATCTCGTAACAATACCTCTAATTCATTCTTCTGTGATCGTGATTTCCACAAACAGACGGGTATGGATAAATCCACTCAGATTTTCCTGAAGCAGTACATAACATTCTACTATATCGGTCATGTTTCCTTTAATGCAAGCAAATAAAATGTTAATACAATGTAAATATACTCCTCCGTACGGGAGGAACTCGTTGAACTTGACTCGTTAATGAACATCACCACGATAAAATTCGTAAACTTCAAATGACTTTCGACGTTCGCCCAATTCTAAGAAACGTTTCAAATTGTATTCGCATTAAATTACAAAATTTGTATGAACGTACATTAGTACGTATACACAATATGTGTACATACTTGTCAACATTTTCACTACATACGCACTTCTAGTTAAAACGTCATTAACCTTTGAGTAAAGGGAATTTGTTGATCTAGATAACTTCAAGAATTTATTGATTTTTATAAAAGTTTTGAAGGGTGTTCTATGTATTCTTGGTATAGAGATAATAAATTATACGATATTTCCTACTAAAATAGTTAATCAATGCTTTGGTGACACTGTTTGAGAAAACATTAATTATAAAACTTAATATTTCTTGTCGACGACAATTTAAATAGTTAACACCGTTAAAAATCGTACTAGACAAGTGTTGGGAACGTTATCAGAACCCCATGGTTTTAAGTCAACAGGTATTTTCAATTGAATTGTTATTGGAGACGAAACGTGGATTTTTCATTGTAACCCTGAAAGTGAGCAGGTTTGCAATTACAGAAGAATATTTTCGAGATCAATCACCCACATTATAGTCGGGATTTAACCCCTAGATCCTTCATTGGAAACGGCTTCTCGACGAAAAGTTTATGATGGCAACTAATATACATTTTTCAGACAAGGAAAAAAGCTACATTCAACAGGATATAGCAAAGGTCATACCCACATATAACAAATATATTGAGATCAATTCTATTGAAAAACTGAAAACTAAAACGGCTATGTTAATAAGTTTAAGACTTTAAGACCCTAAAACTCTGTAAAAAAGTGAAATTCATTGGCGTAACCGATTATAACGAAAATCTAAGGCCCAGACCTAGAATTTATAGCATGGTATATCCCACATACAAAACATCAACATACTAGGACTAGTTATAGTCATCAACATACATTTTTTAGTTATATGCAAAACTCTACACAACTCTACAAAAGAAATACTATTTTAACACAACCGATGGTAACCAAAAAAAGGACGTTCACAACTAGATATTAGAATTATATTAAGTACGATATTCTAATTTTCCACAGTTAATGATTTTTTAAGCCTCGACAAACCTATTTGACATTTTGGATGGTCAAAATTGTTTTTGTCTTTTTGTAACCTCACTCCTTTGTGATCTAGTTACTTGTTTTAGCCTCCTTCCGCATCTGTATTGTACAAAATTCTCCAATAAAGTAGATACTGGATGGATTTTTCAATTATATGGGTTGTTCACCCGTATAATTACATTTTTTCAGTTTTTCTGCAATTTTTCTTCGCTCCCATATGGTTAAGGAGTTACAAGTTCGTTGAAATTTTGACCACATTTCTTTGATTATTATGAATGTATCAATGGAAAGCCAGTAATAATATCTTTCATTTGTGTGTAAAAGAATAGTTTCTTGGATATCTGCACACAATTTTTCAATAAAATCGATGCACGTATTTTGAAGGAAATCCATTTAAAAACGATGAATTACAAATATCCATATTAGACTTTTCTTTGCAGCTTCTACACACGACGGCTCTAACAACTGTGTAGGGCTTAGTAGATTCTACAGTTGTCTATATAATATTCTTACTAACAACAAACAAGTATATATTTCATAATTATTACAAAAAATCATATAATCAATAGACAAATTTACCAATATAGTTAAGTTGTTTATAATAAAAATTATGTTTTTAATTCAGCATATAATGCAAAACTCTTCCGTGCAAAGGTTATCGATAGTTTCATACAGCATAGATCACAAGCTCCAACCGCAACCAACAAAGTTGGTTGTTGATCAATTTATGGAACACATGGTAAAAATCATAACTTCCGAAATGAAATTAAGAAATAAGCCATTCCAATTATTGTAATAACGATAACGATCGTAAGCCGTCGCATTAATTTCAATTCTCTAGACAAGTAAAAAAAATAGTACTTTACAAAAATACAAAAAAATACAAAATAGTACTTTATTATTACAATGAGATTTTGAAAATTCATTTACCAGATTTAGAAGAAAACAGTATGTGCAGAAAGATGTGCAGGTAAGATGATATACTTTTTTAATAATGATTTAATAGTCTGGATTAGTTATACAATTTTAAAAAAGTTTATAAATAGAAGAAAACACTAACAATTTTAATTTCAAGTTTTGTGTAAAATGATAAAAATATAAATAAATGGAGGATATAATTTATTTAACAACAACAATTTCAACTCTAAATGTATTTAATTTTATTGAGAAATAATATTATTCATTACAATTTGTGTTTCATATTCAAATTTATAAATTGCTTTATTTTATTACTAATTTATAAATTTAAAATAAATATTATTGCGGTATCTGAATTGAAATGTATTTCATCTTCTGATAATTTTTTTTCAAACTCACGAATTGCTATCAATTAATCCTTTATTATTTAAATTTATTACTTTGTTACTGATCGATTATTATTGACTTATTGATTATTCAATATTATATTTAAGAATATAATAGACAATCATAAAATTGAACAATTAAACAATTTTTATGAAAATTAATTACTTTTTCTTTTTGTTTAATTTGGTTAACTTTATATTTTATTTGGTTTGGTTTGGTTTGGTTACTTTATATTATATTTCTTGCTAAAAATATCCACAAAATCTTTTGATGAATGCAGTTAAGTAAGGAGAATAATCACCAATAACCACAAATTATAGCACAATGATTGAGGAAGCATTTATATGAAAATATGTATTTCATTCGAAAATCATCTCGACAATTTACAAATACTTAAAAACTGAAGAAACACATTTTTTAAAATTATTTTAGAAATCTAAGTAATAATTTGCTTAGCGTAATAGATTAATATTTTGATTTTTTTTACTCCAACAATAACTCTTTTTTTATGAAATTGGGGAAAGTTCATGAACACGACAAAAAAAATTAAAACGGAAATTTCGATACTATTTCGTTTGGAAAAGAAATTGATACATGAATTATATGAATTCCTTTTATTAAAAAAAATCTGCGCAAAAGATAAACATTATTGTTGATTTTTATGTTTTAGCCTGGTGTTTCCGACGTTTTCACTATTCCTGAAATTATTGATACCGACAAATAATGAAGTAATTTTGATGAAAAATTTTGAATATGAATTATGAATATCTAACATTTTCAAATAAATTTAAATAATTTTTTTTTTTATTTGTTTTTCATGAACTTCGGTTGTTTGTTTTTAAACACATGTCAGATTGTTTTCCTTCTTTCTTTGTTTTTTTCTCCCTAGAGAATATACAGAGAGAGGGAGGGAGAGAGAAAGAGAGAGATATAAAGGGAGAAAGCGACAGGAAATGAAGGAACGAGTATTGGACGACTTAACAAATACAAATGAGAAATAAAATGAAGTAAAGACAAAATTAAGAACAAGGCTCAAACGAAAAAGGCTCAATTTAAATGTTGGTTAAAAACGGAAATAAAGTCGATTCGAGAAAATCGACAAACGACTGTAGAGAATTGGTTTGAAGACTGATGACGACAGAAACCTTAAGAGAAACCATAAAATCCGTGAGCACCGATAAGGAAAAAAGGAGGAGCAGGCGAAAATAAAAGCGAAATATAAGGAAAAATTGTGTTAAAAAGAAGAAACGGAAAATAAGAACGGTTTATGTAAGAATAAAAAGAAAATTGTTTGCAAAATTATGAAAGAAAATTGTTAAAAGTCAGCTGTTTCCAGAGAATCCGAGCTCAACCGCATTTACTGAAAATAATCTCGCCGCTACCCGCGGTCCGACCTTCTTTGAAAAAACGCCTCCATAGAACGGCCGAACGAATGAGTCGAAAAAATGAAAGACCCGCATTTCGCGAGGGATTGGTACGGATAGGGAGGGGTGGGAAGGGAGGAAGGTAGGGATAGTACTAATGTAAAGTTATGACAAAATTGATCGAGCTTCATCACAAACAAGACACGATATTATACTAATTACCTTTCAATATTTTTTTTATTTAAACTATATAAATACTAATAAAATTATAAGCAAATTATTACTTAATGATAGAGTTGATTTATGAGTATTATTTTAGACGGAGGAGTTGTACATATAAATATATATATACATATATA
Organism: Physocephala rufipes; assembly: GCA_963966595.1. NCBI lineage: Eukaryota > Metazoa > Arthropoda > Insecta > Diptera > Conopidae > Physocephala > Physocephala rufipes. Next base: position 13,795,858 of record OZ016505.1, on the reverse strand, counting down.
TACTTTTTTGTTTCATTTATTATTTCTTTCCCAATTTTTTTTGTTTTTGTTTTTGATTTAGTCAAGATAAACGCGCGACGACGCGTAATTCACAAATAATTATTTTTATTATATGGAACCAGTTTTCTTCTGCGCCCGGAACGTATGTTGAAAATAAACTAAATTCGAGATAGAAAAAATCGCAGGAATGAACAAATGCTTGTCTGGAGCGGCCAGAATTAATGCGACTACACAGCAGCAGCGACAAAGCCAACACCGACAGCGCCAATGATTCGGATGGCGGCGGCGGCGACGGCAACGGTGACTGTGACGGTGACGGCAACGACTACAACGGTGGAGACAACAAAAATAACCGTTCACAACCAGCCTGGTCTGAGACGATGATGAACAGAATTACAAATAAAAGATGATGCCAACGAAGGCGATTAGCAGAAGAAAAAAAATAATGTTGCCACAAACGGGGCGACGAAATCGAAGAGAAAAAATGAGGTGAAGTGGCCGAGAAAGCGAGAGAGCAGCAGAAAGAGAAGGAGAAAATGAGAGATGTATGACGAGCAAGAAGGATTTGTGGGTAGAAAAAATTGGAGTTGAACATCGCTACCGTCGCTTTCACTGACATCATAACCCCTGGCGTTGTCGTCGATGATGACTGGAAAAAATTCGGAGCAAGTTAGCTCAAGAGAAAAAATTTATGACAAAGAATGAGAAAGGGGAGAGTGGGAGAGCACGAGATCAAAAGAGAAAAATCAGAAAAAATGCACAAATGCATAGTGAGCAGGAAACCAATAATATCAAATAAAAATTTTGGTATAAATTAAAAATAAAAAACGACAATAAATCTAAGAAAATTATTCCCCTTTCTTGTTTTGTTTTTTCATTTAACGATATTAATTAGTCTTCCAATCAATTCAATACAAAATTCTAAAATTAAAACTTGCAAGGAGCGAACAAATAATAAATGAGAGGTGCGGCATGACTAAAAAAAATCCTCTCGGGCTCGTCACTGCTAAAAGATTCCAACGCAGGCAGAAATGCGTCCACTGTGAGAAATCATCACGCCACCTTCACCGCGTCAATACTCGTTGTAGCGTCCAGATTCAAGAAATGGTCACGCTACCAAAAGCCACCACCGCCACCACGCTGACAAAATCGACAAAATCAAAAAAAAAACAATGAAGAAAAAAAAGAATGAAGAAGCAATACAGTGGAAACAAACTTCAGCGAAAAGAAACGCAAGCTCATTGGAAGGAAGAAATCGTACCGCCGTCAAAATTTCAAAAAAAATTCATGAGGAAAAAATCGAGGAAAAATTACTTCATTTTTAAATACATAATATACATAAGTGTGTGTATATATATCTATGCGATCTACCATATACAGAAGAAGACATATATATATATATATATATATATATATATATATATATATATATATATATATATATATATATATATATATATATATATATATATATATATATATATATATATATATATATATATATATATATATATATATATATATATATATATATATATATATATATATATATATATATATATATATATATATATATATATATATATATATATATATATATATATATATATATATATATATATATATATATATATATATATATATATATATATATATATCTATATATAAATACATTCATGCAAGTATATATAAAGTAAACGGCGCAATCTTCTGTCCAGAGTCCGAAACATTGGCTGGACTTTGCGGCTGTCGCCGCTACACCATTGTTGTTGTTTCCATTGTCTCTACACTTTGGATATAAATGGTAAAACTTGCTTCAAAGAACTCAAACATACTAAAAGGAAAAAAATTTAAGGAGAGCACAAAAGCTGTGGGCTCTTAAATTAAAAAAACCAACACCAACAACAACGCCACAGGAAAAGAATAAATAAGAAACAAATAAATAGAAGAAGCCAGAAAAAAATATGTAAAGAAACAGCAGGAAACAAAAGAGCAATTGACACAAGTGTTGGTCATCTGGAGCGAGCAAGCGTTAACGGTGGAACAAAATAAAAACTAATCGAAATACTCAATATTTTTCAATATATATTAAGCATCTTTAGAATATTGTTATAAGCATCACTTATTTCATCTATTAGAACTAATGTCGGAGTTTATTACAATATACTAAAAAAGTTTTGAGAGGATGATAAAAGCTGTTAGTTTTTAATATTTTATGTTTAGTTTATTTTCTGTTTTTATAGATTATTTCAATATACTTAATATTCTTTTAAATAATAAAATTATAGTTTTTCTCCTCTTTTACAATAAATTTATTCGCCCTAGGAGCGAATGTTATAACAAAATTAGATGTTAATAATGATCTCATATTTTTCATTTTAAGAAGCAATGAAATACTGACATCTGTAGGCTCGCAACTAATCGTAGTGTACTCGTATCGTACTCTGCGATTAAACCAAAGCATGTCTCACAAGAAGAGCATTCACCGTTTGACTTTCCTCTAATCTTTGCAATATCTTTTATAGATTCCTTTTAAAAATTTCATATTTATAGTTTTTTCAATATCATATCAATAAAAGTATTTTCTGTCCCACCGTGCAAAGTCTGCAATCTTTTATTGTATATACGGGATTTACTGGACGACTGTATATATTGCTCAAAATGGTTCGTAAACGTGTTTGTATAGCTTCTCGATCCACGTCTCATCCTTCAATGTGCCGGTAAGAAATGTACACCAATCCACAAACGCATATATATTATCATTAAAAGCATTTTTTCTTTATGTATAACATTTTTTCAGATTTTTTTTTCTTTCCGCTGCTGCTCTGCCAACAGTATTATTGCAGCTCTGTTGTTGTTGCTAGTGTTGGTGTTCTTGTGGCCTTCTGTATTGTAAGCTCTCTCTTTCGTTTTATCATGAAACCATTACGGAAAAAAATTGGAAAAAATCTGCAGAGAATATAAAACTTGTCTACAAGAAAAAAGGAAAAACGCAGAAACAGCGAAGGAAGTTTGGTTTAGCAGTGAGTGCGGATGAGGCTAAATATCAGAAAGATATAGAAAACGAAAAGTAAGCGACAGAACTAATAGAAAAGAACGATCCAAATACCCCCTACCGGCCGCACAACATCCAACGACGCCTGGCTTTTTCTTTTAAAGCGAAAAGCAGAAATACATCAATTCATTCAATAAAATAGAAAAAAATTAAGACGGAAGCGAGAGAGAGAGAGAGAGAGTGTGTGTGTGTGTGTAATACAAAGAAAAAAGACGGAAGGCTGAGATACAATACAATAATGGATTCCAATATCGATTAAAAAAAACAATACCAGCAACAACACCAGCAATAAATAGGAATAGCAGCGGTGAATGAAGAAGTTGAACAAAAAAATGATCAAATGCATGCAAAATAAAATTGACACAGAAACTCAACCCAAACACAGCGTACACACACTCGCCCATTGCAATATAAATCGATGTATTTACTGCATTCATGAGAAGACACACACACACTTACATACACACGCACATACACCTCCTAACGTGTATTTTTTTCGCGGTTGGAGAAATTTCGAATGTCCAGCTTCGACTAAAGAAAATAAAAATTCTAGAAAATTTTCTTGGTGGGTCTCCAAGAACAGGGCATCATAGAGGGCCGACCAAGTAAAGCACTCATCTGTAGCGCAATAACAGTAGCATAAAAACACAATCTCAACAAATTATCCTACACCTTTTTAACAGCTTCCTCCCCAATCCATTTTAACTAGGTGGCGCGGTCTGTATAAAATAACAATAAAAGTTTCAATTAAAATAAAAATTATTCACACCGGAATCAACTTCGCGCATGCCATATCATCATACTTATTCCTTTAAGTCAACAGAGGCAATCAAAAAAGAAACCTGAAAACCTTAAAAAACAATTCCGGATCTGGGCGAAATGTGGGGACGTTCCCCTCTCGCTTATACGACATGATTTTCGTCAATATTTCTGAGATCCGAAGTTAATATTAAAATTGTCCTATTGAAAAGGCACCAAGCATAGGCGAGTGAGTAGATGTTCGCGCCGGAAATCATGACAATGCGCTCTTCTGTTTAATGTTCTCCTGCAATTACGAATTAGAGGGCGGATCGAGCCACGTCATTATTTCAAATATTTCATACGAGATAGTGAACTCGCACCATCTAACAGCTTGAACTAATTGCTGAGTTGAGCCATAAACACAAATAAACTCATTACCTTAAAAAATGGGCGTGGCACAGATTCGATTTTTGCCCCCCACCCTCCCAATTCAAATAACAAACAATCTAAGAAAACACAAAATTCTCAAAACAAATTTTACGACTTCATATTTATTCATTCCCTTTCAATAGTGATCTCAACAGAAAGAGAGGACACAGCTCAATCGTATCAGTCCGATTCTGAGCCAGAATATACACATTTCTATATGTAATGACTCCTCTAATGCGCATAGAGTATGATCAAAGATATTGGATATGATTTGGTAAAACAAAATGCTTCCTATAAAAACCATGAAAAGTCCACAACATTGCCGGTTCAGTATTCCATCACCTGGCTCTCATCTCCTTGCGTTCTCACCAGGCAATGGTCAAAAAGATATTGATTCAAATCGTCGCCTACGTAATTGAAATGTTCATCAGAGCAACATTTTCGAAGAGGAAGAATACAATAATTACAAAAAAAATTTTTTAATTTAAGAATATAAAAAGAAAACGACGGAGGAATTGCATTGATCTTTAAGAGCGAATTTACAAAGAAAGTGGCAAAACCCAAAACGAACTGAAAGAGGATGAATGAATAAAAAACCGAACTTTTTTATTATTGTTTGAAATAAAAGAGAAGAAAGTTTGTGGGGATTTCCAAAGCCGACGATTCTTTAAAAAACGAGAGAAGCTAGCCGAGCAAGAGAAATAAACAATCCGAAGATATATTTCAAAAATTGATCCATTCAGTAAATGAGCACATATAGCACACATAGCGCAGATACGCCGTCACACACATCCCCATTCACGTTCACAACTAAACTACACGTGTGTGTAACAATATGTGAAGTATAAAAAATTCTGCAAAAAATCACATCGCTGCATAAACATCAGCAGAAAAATATCCGACCATTTCGTGGAGAGTGGAAGTCCACAAAAATCGCAAGATTGTCAAACCAACAACAAACCATGCAAACAATTCGAACGAATGAAGAAGAAACTCGTACGCTAGAAAGCGAAATCATAAAAGAGAGGAAAAGATATAGAAAAGCACATAAATATTCCATCGTAAAAAGAATTACAAAAAATATGAGAATTGTGAAAGGATGTGGGTAACGTACTGAAAAGCAAGAGAAAAAATCACGACATTGACTATCTCAGACTCAACGTCTACTGCAATGTGAAAGGTCTCCCAAGCCAGAGCGCAAAAACCACAGGAATAACGAACAAAAAAAGGGAAGCTTAACAAATATATCATCAATGTGCTTTTAAAATTACGCTTTTCGACATTTCACTTCCTCCTTTCGCTCCTTTCTCTACGATAATTTATCCGTATTTTGATTCGTAGGTTCATTTTGTTACTATTCTCCTTTATAACAATTTTCTAATCACGGCTTTCTCTTCAGAACTAAGAAAATGAAAGAACGGGCACAATTCTCGCTGTTACGGTTTTGGTATTTGCTAAATTGGGTTTCTCTTTAGGTATTAAGGCCCCGAGAATTGAATATAACTTCGTCTCGTAATACCGACAACCAAAATCCCAGATAAATTCATAATAGATGTGTAAGGAGTACACACGGTAGAGACTGAAAACTCATACTAAATTTCATAATACTTCTATTAGTTATCTTGCACTCATGACGTTTACTGTTTGCGAGGACTCAGTCTGAGGGTACAGGCGGGTAGGAGAGGCTCCGAACGATATGCGGAGAACGGACGGATAGACGATCAGACGCAGACTGATAGAACGACAGGCAGAGAAGTAGAAAGAAAGAGGGTGAGGTGAGGGAAAATAAAGATAGGGAGGGGAGAGGCAGACAGATGGATAGATAGACGGACAGGCATACACAGACCAACAGACAGATATAGGCCGACAAACAGACAAAGATCGACAAACAGACACAGACTGGCGGACAGACACAGACCGAAAGATGGACAAACCTAAAGGCATATAGGTGCAAAGGCAGGCAAACACAAACAAAGAAGAGACAGACATAATACCAAACAGATAGAGATAGAGACAGACCGTACAGTACAGTACAGTGCTAAACCGAATCAGGAGTCGACTGAGTCGGAATTTAAATACTTTTCTATATCTGTACTGTCTCTAGCACACCCATCGCTACCCAGAGCAATTTGGTTGACATTTTCGCCGTACCCAAAATCGCTGTTCGAGCGCTAACAAACGGTAAGCGGTTAACAATCCAATAACATGGTTGCAACTCGAGAAAGCGGTGAAGTAGCATTTGCGAACGCTCGATTCATTACAAAGTAATAAGTTCTAAAATTGAGAATTAGCACGCTATTTGCTTTTTCAAAAAGCATGGAAAAATTATAAGCACCTTTTACCAGAAAGCCACCACTAAAAAATGGAAAAGTATGTTTCGATAGTTCCTCTAGTTCAATCCGGGAGCTAACCCCAATTCAGAAGAAATTAAATAAAGGACATATCCCATAATTAAGCCAATTGTGTAGTAGTGCAATCCTACATAAAGAACGTGAGGCATAATTTACCAAAAACGAAGCAAACCAATGAACACCAAGAAGCGCCAAGAAGAAAAACTTAAGAACTATGAGTCACAGTGGTCTAAAATGGAAATTTATCGGTCAAAATTTAATAACTTTTGAACGAATAAGAATTTTTTATTTTAGAATCATTTTTCTATGAAAATCTCGAGTTTGGTGTGTTTGAAGGACTCTAGTGCCTAGAGTCATGATCTATCGGGTACAAAACTTGATATAAGCACGTCTGAAGGGCGCACTGCCTTTTGGACGTAATTTTCCATCCCTTAAAACTGCTTTACAAAACAGAAAAACGAGGAAAGTCCGGTCAAAGAGAAAACAAAGAACCTACCCATAAAAACCCATAGACAGAAAATTACCGACTTCAACTTACCGACAAATAATACCGTAAATGACCCGGCGCAATAAACAGCATACCGGGAAAACTTGGTAAAAACTACTCAATGAAACCAGACTTTCACACGACAAAGACAAAACGACTCAAACTAATCGAAAAGAATCCTGACTTCCTGATCGCACAGTAAATGCATCCAGGACAACTACTAATCAGAACGTAAATATATATATGAAGATTGCACTTCGACGAAACAGGTGTCTCCAAACCAATCTTGGAACGAGGGATGACGGAAACTCATTCCAAAACCAAATAATTTCCATATTACCTAAAAATAGACCCTTTTTCCAGAGGGAAAGGTAGAAAGGAGCAAAAAACTTGGAACAATCTGCTTTTGCTTTAACACCTTCATTTAATCACCTTCTGACCTTGACATATTGATCTTGACCTTGACAAAATCATCACAAATGCGTTTACAATCATTCTAAGTATAAGGTGCGGCAAAATATGATACAACATGCTATTTGAAATATGAATTAGTAAAAAGTATGTGATATGCATATTTCTCAGTAATTTTGTTATATATCCTACGTAATAACACCTACATGGTATTCACATAAAACGTATTTATCTAGATTTACATTTTCGAGCATCAGCAAAAGTTCATACAAAATTTATCGAACTTATTTCGACTACGCTTATACTGCGTACTTCAAGATTATTCACATAAATTCAGCGTATTCACATAAAACGGATTTACCTAGGTTTCGGGTTTGGAGCCAAATCCAGTCGCAAACCCAAGTTTGTACCATTGAAGTTGTTGTGAATTTTTCATAAACCTGCCTAGATATGTGGATTTATCAGTTCACATCCCATTTGAAGTTCGAACAAAAAATAAGTAGAAGTGCTATCTTCGGCCTGGCTGAAGCTTAAATACCCTACACCCACGGCATATATCCTTATTCCTAGTAGAGATGCAGATCACGCCCACTTTTTACAAAACAATTTAGCGTTCGTGGTTCAATTCCAGGATTAAATGTTGTCTTCAAATACGCTCTACAAACGATGAAACTGAGCTCCGTATATGCCTACATTCATATGTTATACAAAGTAGGCGTGGTTCTCAGTCGATTTCGTCCACTTTAACAATACCAACCTGCTTACAATAACAGAGAATATTTGTGCCAAAGTTCATGACATGATCTCTTTTCGTCCTCTCGTAATCGTGATTTCAACAGATACACAGACAGACAGACGAACAGACGGACAGGGCTAAATCGACACAGGAGACTGTTCTGAGCCAGAAAATATATACTTTTCCATATCTACTACACCTCCTTCAATGCGATGCAAACGGAGGAACAAACTTAATATACCCTAAACTCTTCGGTGTAGGGTATAAAAGTCGACATATCTAATTTAAACTATATTATGAGCGAATATTTTTCTTTGTGGGTGTGTTTTTTTATGTGACTGATAACTGATTAAAAAGTTACCAACGTTGACAAAGCAAACCTGAGTTATTGTATGTGAACACTCGACCAGCTCATTGATGTTCGAAAATCCAACCCCAGGTTTATATTTTTATGTGAACGATCTACTCAGCCAGGTAAGGTTGGCACCAAAATCCTGAATGACAAAATAAAGAACCGACACAACCCCGAAGAATTCCGAAATTCATAGACTAGAATAACACTTGGTCAAACAGTATTCTTTGAACTCTCGGTAAATAAGACACCTACTCCACTACTATCAATATTCTGGTATATAAAGTGCTTGCACATGGCGATCTTCGGCCGCAGGTCCTCGGTAAGTGGAATATTGGATCCGCAGCTCACAGATCTCTGATGAACAAATCATTTCCGGAAAGGAAATGCATTTTGCTTACATTTCCGGAAAGGATTGTTCATCCACTCGGTAAGAAAAATCATTGATTCATCTGAATCAAAAAAAGACATTCAGCAAGAAAAATCTTGGCTTCGCTACCAACGGTATTCTCGTACACAGCACTATTATATTATGATTACTTTTCGCTGGGCATTATGTATTAATTTTAGATTTTGTCGTTTGTTTCAGTTTGCTGCTAAGGATTTTGTCCTTTTGGGATAAGCTATCAAGATTTGATTTGTTCCGATTTTGTTCCAAAACTTGATTACAAGCTTGTCACCCACTTTTGAGATCATAACAATCAAAATGACAGATGACATCATGAAAGCTTATAAATTTTAACCGAAAAAACATTTGTGACGCAATTCGTTGGAATGTCATTTGCCAGTGAGTTGAGTTTTGAAGAACTTAGAAGTATTTAGGGAGATAGCTCGTCTATTTATATCGTTGATGTGTCAAGAGATAAATTTTATATACAATTCAGCAATAGAAATGTCATGAAATACAGCTACTGAACAGGTGTTGTAATATTGAAAATTTATAAAACTTGGAAGTTACAAGTTATATAAAATTTCAACATTATAAATTTTAGCATCACAATTTCCATTTTTTACCGGGAATGAATACAACAATAGTATTAAATGACATTTTGACAACTGTATCGTATATAAAATTTACCACTCTCCGGTACATCAGCGATAGAAAGATATGAAGCTACACCCCCAAGTACTTCGAACAAGAATTGGGAACTGCTAAGCCTTATTTGTTTAAAGGAAAACCCATGAGTTAAACATATTTCATTGGGATAAATCTGATGTTTTATAGAATTTTTTATCAAAATGGACTTAAATCCCTTAATGTGAATATCACATTATATTTCAGTACTTAATCCATTAAACTCCTTTTAAAAATTCAACTGAAAAACCAATATTTGGATACGAAAAGCAGCCCCCATGCTTGAGTAACATGGGCAACTATTCCAGTCACCTAGACATTGGTGACACGGCGACTAACGTGTTAATACATTACATACAGAAACAGAAAGTGAATACATCCGACAATATATTTTAGGGTATAAAACGGAAATTATTTTAAATTAAATTAACCTTTCTTTCTGCCTCTATGAAAAGGACATAACTAGCATAAAAGTGACCCCACTTTTAATTACAGATTAATTTTTTACAGTTATAGGCGGATTTTTGTTTGTTTCTATCGTTACGGTAACACGTATACCGTTAAGCATATATAACTTGCTGGTTTCTCTGGGAACTTTTTGCTTGGGATGTATTCTTAAGTGTATTATATTCACTTGTATTTATATATATAAATATAAATATATATTTATATATAAATATATATTTACATTTATATGTATAAATATAATTTATATATATAAATACAAGTAAATATAATTAAATATAAATTCTTGTATTTAATTTCTGTTGTTGATCGTCTGTGAATTTGATAATTGCCTTTGGAGATATATTTTCTCTTACATGGCACTCGAACTCGACTAACTCCAAACACAAGCTGTTTTGGAGTCGGAATATAAATATATACGCCCCATATATGTTACGCGTGTTAGAATGTAAAATATATAAATTAACTACAACGTTTTTTTGTTAGACTAAAACGAAGATTCAACTTCATTTTATATGTTACAGGGGCCTTATTGCTGTTTAATTTTGATTTATACTTTCAATTGGTATGGGTACCTAGGATAGTGTAAATATTTGCCGTCTAATCATGCCGGCAAATTCTTTTACTCATTCGTCCCGGTCTGAGCGAATTAAATTTCGATTGATCCAATCCTCCATGTATTGTAACATTCATTACTTTAAATTGACTGAATCGGAATTCGTTTCCAATATATATCAACCTGAATGTGATTAAATTAAAAAACTACGATTTCATACAATCAATAATTGGATAGTTTGCGATGTAATTTCTATTTTTTTAATTATTGACCAAAGAAAACCACTTTTCATGAACGATCAAATTCAGTAAAATCAGCCTCTTAGCAATCTACCTTTAAATTGTCTTTACCGATTTTAGACTTCCTCCGCGCCGGATCATCAACATTAAAATGTAATGTTACAAATTGATGAAACACGGTGTAGTTTTGATAACCAATTTTGCTATTGAAATTCACTAATCGCAATGGCGACTATCGGCTATGGGGCTGATTGTTTGGTCACAATCCATTAACATATGAAATTTGACATGAATGGCTAACACCCGTAAGCTTGTATTTTATTATCGAATCGAATATCTTGGACAAGTATGTCAGTCAAAAGTAGATGTGATCCGGCCACTGGATTAAAACTATAATTAAATCATAAATATTATTACACGTGTTTAAGATCACATGAAACGTTTGTATAAGAAAAAGAAATTACTTTACAAACGTATCTATAAACAAAATTATGAACAATTCATTACTCGCTGAAACGCAGAAGCAGATATAATTATCGGTAATATAAAACTTTGAAAATTATAGACCCCTTCCCAATACATCATAAGGACGTAGGGAAATAAGATACTTCCACTGCATCATTCCGTACTAAGCTAATGGAACCTACCTGTAATTCAGATTCGGTTACATCAATTTCACCACGATAAACAAAATCGATGATAGTCTTTAAATCTGTAAATATGATGTCACCGGGAAGAATAATAGTTGGGTGTTTACATGGATTCTCAAGTAGTAATTTTTGAAAATATGAAGAACAAGCCGAGAGCACGACCTATAAAACGAATCGAGATATCATTAATAATTTAATCAATAGCAGATTCATTAAATAATGATGAATAATAAGATTTGTATAAATATTAGCCATTGTTGGTTTATGACGATGATGATAAAGCGTAGTGTAGAGTACATAACGTGGATCCACATAGCCAAGTAGTAACGTTAACAGCAAAGAGTGGAGAGAAAGAAAAGGAAGTAATATTAAATATAACAACAAATCAATTATATAATTATAGAGATGATTACCTTATGTGCCTTTAACGAACCATGCTCACAGGATAATGTTACATCAACAAATGAAAGATCCTCGCGCAATTGCTGAAAAACCGAAGTCATTGTATTTTGATAGTTGTTCCAACGTAAACTAAAATATTGATGACTACGGCCTGCCATTTTGCTGCACTATTATAAATATTCAAAGCAGGCGAGGTGAAAATAGCAGTATTTTATGTTGTCTAGTGAAAAGCAACTGACAATTGTTGTCGCTTTTGCTTCCTGCTATATGTTACTGTTATTTGTTGTTTGAATGCTGCTTGTTCTTATTTCGTTTAATTTTAGTATCCTTTCTTGTTTAGATTAACTGTCCTTGCCTCGTGTGATTTAACTCATTCATGCAAACTGTGGTGAGTGAGATGTTGCTCTCACGATAACTTGCTATTGATATTGCTGATGTTTTGATGGAGTTTCTTCTGAAATGAAATAATGAAATGTTCAAATCTCTTATCAATTTTTCATGTTTATCGTTACAATAGTTTGAGAACGGAATGTATTGCGCAGCAAACAATTTTTATCTTTGTGAATAAAGAAAAATGTTTTTTATTCTATGGCAATGTAGATAAAAAAAGGGATTTTCACATCATTTTAGAAGCAGAAAATGTTCCAATTGCAATAGAAAAATTATTGGATCACATCAGGATCACAGGTCAGGATTTTTTATTTACGACTAATTAAATCTATAAAGCATCAGGCGAACATGGCAAACATCATGGTCTATGGTTGGAAAGTGTGTTATGGGTTATGGGTTTTTTCTTGATAATAATGTTGTTGTAAGTGCTGTTGATTTGGTATTTGTATATTTCGAAAAATACCTTCCTCCCCATCCTAAGATCTAAATATTCATCCTTGATGAGAGTTTTATTTTTAAATACGGCCGGTGTGTGTTTGCTGTCATTTTCTTATTTGCTGGTTGTTTCTACAGCTTTGTGTGATGGGATATTTATAGCCTACTCTTAAATAAATAATTACAGCAAATGACATGTCGTCGCACACTCAACTGCAATTTTTTCTAGCTCATATACCTTTTCTCTTTTCCCACTTATTTGTGTGAGCCTCTTGGTCACCTATATAAAATTGAAAAATCAACTAATTTAATTACGAAACACATCGTAGCATTCTACCACAATTCAACAATATTCAGAAGTAATCAATGCGTCATCAAATTTGCTAACTTCTTTTTTACTTTGTGGCAAGAAAAACAGTAGATTTCCAATCATTACTTGCTCTAACAATATCTCTCCGATTAAATCGATTAGAATGGTCAGACGATCTGATTAGGGCAAAACAATCGAGACGAGAAATGACAATGAATGTCAACAAGAACAACTGCAAGAATCCCATTCGGAATAGTGTCGAATATAAGTGAAAACATTTTGTGTTTTATTAAAACAACTAATTTGGCTTTTTAAGGTCGTATATTTTTCGAATACTTTTTTGTTTGGTAATATCATTAATGAAGTATTCAATAATAAAGGTTTCGACCATCGATAATACTCGGAATCGTCAGCAGATATCATCTCTAGACACCAAACCAATATCCTACAGCAATAAATTTACGAATCACACGAATGGCACTGTAAGAAGTGTCATTCAAACCATGTGATCTGTCCTTAATTTTCCCCGAAAGTTTTCTTTGCATAATCAAAATAAAAATATCTTAAATTGAATCTGTTTTAACTGACTGCAAATTAATGTGCGGGATTTTGTCTTTTGCTTTGTGTACGTTTTTCGTAAATCAGATGAGGCAGAAGAGGACTTAGTAAAGATACCACCTTTCGAACTGCTTCTACATTACCAGAGCAATAACAACAATAACTGTACAACGAATTTTGCAAATGCAGCAAACATAGATATGAAAGAAATGAGTGAGAAAATTGAATCCAAGTAGAGCTACTACCATATATTTTTATTTGCACGGTTTTGTTTTGATTATTTTTTCGTGTTTGGCATATAAGAACATTTGTGACAACAGCACAAGAAACAAAAAATATACGAAATACAATTCCATAAAACTGAGAGTTAATAATCGCAAGGTTTTAATTATAACAAACAATTCAAGCAAGCAAAAATCCTGACAATTAAAATTGACTTGTAATTTAATAAACACAAATTAGAGATTACAGATACTTTAAAAAAAGAAATAAAGCACCCTAGTTTAACTATAATTAACTGGGTAATTATTGAATCGACGTTTAATTTAAATTTGACCTTGATGAATGAAATAGACGGCCAGCCATATAATGTAAAAACGATATTTCGTATTTCTTTGACCCGCGCCCATTCATTTTTTCTATTTTAGAAACTTGTTTATCAGCCAAATGCGAAAATGAGTAGGATCGGCGTTTTCACATTATATAGCTTTGTAATGGATCTAAATTTCTTTTTGCATGTTTTGTCTCAAAGGGCGAAGTTGTGTAGCGATTGTGGAAATGTTCTCTAATCAGTCATCTTTAATGAAAATGTAAATGTTTCGTCACCGGAGAAAATATCACCAAACATTGCTGAGAATTGTTGAGTAGCGAAGAGAAGCAAAAAGAACAGAAGGAATCTCAAATTTAAGTGATCACAAGTTTTCCGAAAGTTGCTTCGGCGTGAAATGTTCGTTCGATATTCAAAAATTACCCCATAATTGTTCTTGTTCTTTTCCATCAACCACTTCTTTCAGAATTCATTTGACAATCTTAACCGTTTCATGAAATTCTTTTCAATTGTTCCATCTTTCTAATGTTTTATATTTGTTTAATTCTACCCCTTTTTTAACATTTTCTTTATGTAATTAGTTCACATTTTCTTGCAACCTTCTGTTCTTTTTTGGTTAGATTTTGCTTTCGATTCTTCTCGTCGATTATGGAGATTATTCTTCACTTACGTTGATTTCTCCCCTTGTTGTGTTCTTATTTTCCAATTTTTTTTATTACTCTGACATCGCGCCCGAGCAATATGACCCGATAGCATAACCAATCACAAATGTCAAGTAAGCGAAATAAAGAGCAGCACTATACATTTCATAAAGTTCTAACTGCTCTTTTCTGAAAATTCTTATCAATTTTTTTTGTTCGTATCACAAAATTCTTTGTTTTGTGTTAAGAAAGCATCACAAAGGCGTACAATTCCTTTCTCATTTCAATCAGTCTTCATTATTTTTTGCTTTGAATTTTTTTCCATTGTCGAATTCGTTTTTTCGAAATGTTCTTTGTACCACACTCACGAAGTCCATTGAAGATTTCTCGAAAGAAATCAGAGAAGCCTTAAATCTGATATATATTTTCAAATTAAATTAGAATTTAATATTACACCTAACGCACGATATAATTATCACGGAATTTCGCTGGTAAAGAAGAATCAACAATATTTAGAAAATAGATTTTTCAATTCGTTTATTCGCCGTCGCCTTCGTTATATTCGCCATTTTCGTTCGTTATATCTTTCCTTCGTTCAATTGTTCAGCCAACTGTAGTAACAAAAGAGTAGCTGTTTCATCGCACTTGATGAAATAGTACCCATTACCGATTCGCTCTCTTTCCCGCGAACACCAACTAAATAAGTATTTGGATCTACATTGAAAAAAATCGTTTAATCGTCATTCTTCAGTGCATTGATACTGAAAGGCATAGTGTGGCATTATTGGTGCTACGAAATTCTAAAAATTGGCCGCCAAATTTGTGACATAATATTGTCCGTATTATTAAATATGATATAATCGAGATTTAGTTTTAAAAGAAGAATCAGTTAATTCCATTTGGATTAACACTAAATGCGATTATCTATCGATAGCCAAAAAAGCCTTAAATATATTACAATTTTCCACATCTTATTTATGTGAATTCAAACGTTCAGTATTCACCAACATTCACCAACAAAACGAAAAAAACATCAGACTATATAAATGTAGAAGGCGATATGGATATGTCATTCACTCTGTATACCGCCAAATTCTCAAATCGTTAAAACTAGGACACAACTGAGAAAGGTTGCGAATCACTGCCCAAGTATTTTTTACTTAATGATTTACTTTTGTTTACAGAAAAAGTTCATTTCTGCTGTTCCTTTCCCTTTTCACTATTTTTACTTTGAAGAAAGAACTCTCCTCATTTTTAGGGGCAAAAGTATAATTATATTTTTTCTATCTGTTATTCCCCAAATTTATTACAATTTAACAGCATAATTCCGAAGATGAGACAGCGAACACCACAAAGTGCTGCTTTTTTATACTAAACGTCGCTTAGTTTTACCGTTTACTACCGTGCGGATCTTTTTTGAAATAATTCGCTATTTTTCGTATAATGTTGAAAATGATAATTAATGGTATTCTGCCGTAAGGTAATCCAAGCAATTGAATTGAGGGCGAAATAAATCAGCATTGTATATCTAATTAAAGCATGTTTATATCCACACAAATTCTTCAATATTTCTGCAACTTATTTTTATGTTTGTCGTTTGGTTTTTGGTAAAAACGATTTAAATTATTGTACAGAATGTTTTTATCGCTCAAATTTGGTTATGCGGTTATAGCCCTTCAAGTTTCAAATCTCCTGCCACTACCTCATAAACAATAAAAGAATAAATTTAATATGTGTGTTGTGTACCGTTTCAGAAAATAAAATCACATTTATGTGATATAACATTTCCCCCAAAAATCTGCTCTCGGAGCATGATGTTCTTTCAAATGTTGAAATATCTCAAATAAATAGCCTCTATAACATGCATATATTTGCACGTTATTGGGTTTAACCATTTATATTTTACTACTGTCTTTTCCAAACGTTTTGTTTTTATAATTCTGCCTGTGTAATTGCTTAAACCATATTTTCTTTAAATTGAAGAATCCGTGTAGCATTTAAGCTGATTCCTAATTACTGTTTGATTCGAGTCTAAAAACAACAAACGAAAGCTCATGCTCCCAATTATAAATTACACAATTTTACAATACAATTACAATAATATAATGCTGAAAGGCTGCTAAGTTCATAATGCTAAAAAAGGTTAGACACATTTTATAAACTTAATAACGAACGAATTATTTTCGACATAGTTGAGAGCCGCATCCATCTTGGAATTTTGAAACATTTGAAAGTCAAGATTTCGGTATTCGGGTGACCTACGGTGATGATCCAGGTACTGTTTGATATGTGATTGCCTACCATTTAGTGTTATAATGAAATATGTGGAAATTAATCACTATCCACCTGAATTTTATTTCTCCAAAACAAATACATGAAACTAACTTTTATTTCTGTAAGCTTCACCTTTACGGTTTATCTGTCAAACCATGTAGAATAGGATAAGCTTACTACCTTAATCCATTGCTTTCGTGTGTTCAAAATATCTACCAAAACGTACCCTGATCATTAGCGTAGGTCATTCGGCTAGAGTTCTGGAGGTGCATACTCCTAACCTATAAATGCTTGCACCACCAAGTTGGTTGCAACCCCACAAAAAATTAGCCACTTCCTTGCAAAACTATATCTCTTAATGATAAAGAAACGAAGAATTTACCTATACCAAAATTATTTCTTTCATTATTTTCTAATATTTCATAATTAGATGCTGATCGAGTAGCACAGGCTACTCGATCTAATAGTTAAGCGTTCCAATAATAAAACGTAAAATTTTTAATGTAAACGTTAATCCATAAAATTATAATTACTTTTTTTATAAAGATATGGATAACAAATTTGTCTTCATTTCTATTGTTAAAATTTGCTGAGGAATCTAAACGCTCGCTGAAAAAGTCAAATAGAAAAGGTACAAATGCGAATAAATGAATGCTATAAGTACCAAGGTCAGCAATGTTCGAATAATTAAAAAATGATCCAATTAAATTAAACTAAGGTAATGAGTTCGAGTAACGATATTTGTGGACTCATTTTTACAATTGTTCAAATATAACAAAAATGTCACACACAACGTCATACGATGAATTGGGGGACGAAGTATGATCTCGCCTTCTGGTTGTTGTATCAGTAAGAGAGGGAGCGAAATGGAGGGAAGCAGAACAGTAATGAGATCGTATTTTCGAACATTTTTAATTGCTTCGAAGGAGAACATTTGAATTAATTTTAATACTTCTATGAACTTGTTTTTGCAATTTCGTTCTACGCCATCTTTCTCACTCCGCCTGTACGCATTGAATATATTTTTTTTAAATTAAGGGGTAAATTTTCTCCTCGATTCCAAAATATTTTCTTTGAGCAAAAGAAAGAAGAAGCAGAATATAATCACGAACGACGAAGTATCAGCGAAGACGATGAATAAACATGTGTGTGTAGCAATGGCGGCGATGAATTTATATATAAAAACAAAAGAAATTACATAGTTTTTTATTTTTTTGTTTTGTTATCTTTTCAACTAATTTAGCAGACGTTAATTAATTTAGTTCTGCTTTTGTCAATTTTTCAAAAAGTCCACTAAAACCAAACGCCGATCAAAATTTATCAAATCTCATTTGGCTCTTTCTGATTTATTGGCAAACGCACAGGGCTAGAAGTATGAATTTTTTTTAGATTCATTTAATTAAACACTTGTTCTCAATCTGTGACTAAACGCCGTCAATCAATTGAAGCACTTCATTCATTTCGAGTTTTTGTTGTTTAAACACTCGCACAGTATTTAAATTACGGGAAGGCATTTAAAAAAAAGAACGAATGTGCAGGAAATGAATGCCCAAAATAAGAAAAATTTGGTATTTGACCGTTTACACTCTGTGCCTGATTTTTATTAGGATTTCCTTTTTCGACTAATTGTACGAAGCGGTCGTCATGATTGCTTCGGTTCGTGCTTCGTTAATTTTACCCCTTATATTTTTATTATTCGTTTCTTCGCACATACGGTTGCTCTCACTCGCGCTAAAAGCGTGCTTGTTTCTATTCAACACAATAGTATTGCCACCCCGATAGAAGAAAACGGAATATGTTTTAAAGAATAAAGGTATAAAGACAAGATTGGTTATAATGAAGACATGAAGTATGTGAAATATTATTAATAAAATAAATATATATAAAATATATTTACAATAATATTTTGTACATACTACTATCACCATCCGAAATTAGCTCGTTTTTTGTATATGCGAAATTAGAGCAGTCAGTTCTTTATTTGCCTCGCAACAGCTATAAGGCATTTCCTGTGTCAGCTCAGATATGATCTTCATAACATCTCATTGTTCATGACGGCTGTGAGGAAATCACAAGAATTGTGAGGCATTGCCTGTCGATAGCTGTCGGCGCGATGCCTTAGCATAGCGAATAAATGCAAAGCCGCAACGTTTTCAGAGCTACGGGTCATTTTTCTTCACAGCAATACTTTGCGTATTGTGGAAGGAAAAAATTTCGACGATGCTTTTTCTCAGAAGCAGGAGCGGGCATTTACGAGCCACGAACAATAATAACTAATAACGACAGCTTCGTCCGGGCTGGAACTCATACACTCCATATTCATTATGTACTTTAATTTAAATTTAGAGTTGAATTGTAATAACCAGTGTGGTGGGGTTACACGCTCACTTTTCATGGTTAACATTTGAGACCAAATTTCAAAACACAATTGTAGCTTTAATTCTACAGGCTGATGGATTGAGCTATAAGTAGTGATAAACCCATATTGCCTTAAAAGAGTACTTATAGCACTGGCGCGACACGCCAATTTATAACAGTATCATCAAAGATAGAATGTATGCAAAATGCCTCTAGGGGAATTGGTCCCGTGCAATTGTGACTAGAGTTTCCAGTGGGCGGATCACGCCTATTTTGGATATACTTTTGCTTTAAATGGTGAACTCGAATGAAGTCTTACCTTTAAATTCCCATCGCATGCTTATATATTGTGCAACTAACGCAGCCAAATGCGTATCAGCCTTAAATATAGGCGTGACACTGGCCCAGATTTACCCATTTCCAATGCTAAATAAACCGGCGTGATTGAGAACATTCGTGCCAAATTTCATGACAATTCACACTCCTGCGATTCTATTGAAAATAACAAACAACGCCAACAAAAAGAATAATAAACAAACAATTATTGTCACTATCATTTAATCCTTTGTTAATGGCACTAAGCCTTTTAAGCCGAGTATCTTTGTCTGGAAGGGCATATACTCGCCCTAATTCGCAGATATCAAGATCGAAGTTGAAACTGCCTCTCGGCATGTCGACAAGGTCGGGAATCACAATCATTGTTTGGAGTATGCTTCTCTTGGATGAGAAGTTTGGAGTTTGCTACTGAGAGCAGGTTTTGCTGGAAATTTATTCTGAATGCTGAGAAATCGAACCAAAGGTACTCATGTTTGGTTTCTAAAATAGTGGTGAACCACCTGTCTAAGTAGCTCATTTCCTTCACCAACTTAGTTTTAGAAGACAGAGAAAATTTTTAGAAATTTCGTAATGCCTTATCCGTTATCCCGTAATAATGATTCCCATTAACAAACAGACGAGCAGGATGAGGACAGAATCACAATCTAATTCTAAGGGCGTTGTATATACTTTTCAATATCTGTTATACCCAACGGAAATGCACGCTTTATACCCTTCGGGTTTCGGATGCAAAAAATGTATATCAGAAATAAAATAAAACTAAAATTAAATTTAAACATTTTTTTACAATTTTGCAAACGAGTAAATTCTTTGTTTAACATTAATATTAAAACAAAACTTGTGTGCTTCTCTTTTCATTTGATTAATCGAATTGCACGACCAATGTTTTAGTGGCACTGGCAATATAATAAGCACAATCGCGCATTTCATTAATAAATTTTTCAATATTCGGTTCACCACCGGTCTTGTAAGCTGTCTGTAAATATTCACACTCATGTTGTACGTGCATGTTATAACGGGTCAATTGCTTTAAAGTTTCCTTTATGACTTCGCTGAAATTACTCTGAAAATAAATAATAAATCAGTCGCTAGTATAAGTAGTTCCTAATTCCATATATGTGTATCTAAATAATTACTGCTGTTGCAAAAGTAGCAATCAGTTCTGTAACAGCAACCCGTATACGTTCTGCACATGGTATCAAATCCTCTCCATTCGGTGCTTCGAGTTGCATTATTAAAATTAATTCTTTCAAACGTCGTGTTACCACATCGGTGCGATGTTTAACTTCTTCGCCAAAGGGGCGATCAGCAACCATTTGATACATACTTGTGGTGGTACGACAAATATCATTTGTTTTACCGACGGGGCCAAGACGACGTTCATACATACTGGCTGGTCTTTTTATAGTGGACTGATTCGAGTTTGTAGTTGAAGAGGAGGCTGATGACAGATTTGTATCACAAACACTGCTGCCGACACCACCACCGCTATTAATCGTATCATCACGGCCAGTACCATTACTCCCACCACCACCACAACCACTACAAACTTCTGGCAATGATAAGGATTCACGATCATTTGAATCGCTTCCGTTTAAATCAATGCGCCTTTATATCGTTGTTTTTAATCGAAACGAAATCGTAGTATAAAATGAATTTGAATAAAATAAAAATCAAAAGGACAAAAATAAAATATTAACGAAATTATTAATAGAAAATCAAAAAGGAAAACTTAAAAAAAGTATGATATTAAAAGAACGATGTTAAATTATGCATGAATAATTATGAAAACAATTCAAATTTTAAAGCTCACAATGGTTCGTCATAAACGCTGGTGTTTGAGGCTGTTTGCGAAACGTTCGAAAATTTCGATTTTAATTCGGAATTCTCGGAGGATAGCTTCTGTACGACCGTCTTCAATTGATTTATTTCAAATTTATATTCATTTAATTGTTTGCGTAATGTTTCCATTTCCTCATGAGATTCCTAAATAAAAGCCAAAATAATAAATAAAAATAAAATAATTGAAAACATAAATACTGAATTGTTCGGAAAAGAATTTCTTTGCTTAAAAATGAACATGGACTTATGAAGTGGTGGTTGTCATTAGTTATTGCCAATGTTTGTCTTTATCGGCTCTAACTGTAGTTTTGTGGACGTATCTTGATCATATACATCGATAAATTTTCTTTTGTTTATTATGAATTTCTTAACTCTTCGATGGCAGAAAATTAAGATAAAACATGCCGGAAATTCTGCTTTAAAATTGCTACGTTTCGACAGAATAGAATAAAGCAAACGCATATTGCATTAAAATATTTTATCCCAATCTTCTGCTTGAGGTTTTGAAAATATAAATCTATCTGGAAAAATGCATGGGATTAAATTATTCATTCCAAAAATAATTTTCCGAACATTCTAATAAATAAAGCAATATTTTATAAATGCAAATAAATATAAATCAGAATTATTATGTATATTATAAAGTTTTTCTATTAATAAAGCTATCTAAAAGTGAATTGTAATAATAAAGAGAAGTTTATAAATTATTTATTCGTTCGGGTTTAGTTTATTCTGCTAAGAATTACTAAATTAGTTTCTTGTGTCAATTAAATTTCAATTAAATTAAGAAATATATATGGTTTTACGAATATCACTTTATTAAGCATGAATTTTATTAAATATTTGTTCAGAAATAGAAAATGTCATAGAATCTGCAAAACTGTGAATACTAAGGGGTTCTCCACTCAAATTGTCAAATGATTTAGATTAAAGTAATCGTTTCCAATTTAAATTATGGCACAATAATTTCAACAGACTGTTTAAAAATTTAAAATGTTTCAATCTTAAATCACAACTTTTTTTAATTGATATTTTTAATTCATATTTTCACGGAATTAAGCGAAAGTGCCCGTTGGTATAGATACCCCTTAGGTCTCTTGTAAGGTTTCGATATAATAAAAGACATAATGAGAAAGTGTTCTAGGTTTAATTCTAAATTGTGGAATATTCCCAAAATTCTGCTACAAAAAGCGAAACTAAAATTAGTTTCGAGTCTACGTGTAATTTTCTTTTAAAAATTCGAAGTTTTGCTTTGTGATGCCAAATATTTTAAGAATATAATCTGTACGCTTTATGTAATTATATAAATTCTTGTTTAATAACTGTTATGATAATAACTATGTTCTAGCTTTAACATGCTATTGTATATAATTACGTTAATTGCTATTGTCTTTCTAACAATTTTTACGTGGATTATTGCTGTTTATGTTGAGTTCTCTATATATAAATTTGATCGGAAAATAATTTTATTATTTGTTTACGATTTAAAATACAAACGACACGCGTTCATTCATTTAACAAATGGGAAAAATTTTTTCACAAAATTTCATCTCTGGAGAAAAGTACATATAGAAGGATACGGGAAAGGACAAAAGTAAAATCTGCAAGCGAAATCTACATCGAATTTCAGAAATCGCACGTTAGGCCGTCGCAGATTTGATACAATTTCGTTTTCTTAAGACAGACGGGAATTCAAATAAACGCTTTAATAGAAGTTTGTCTATTAGAAAAAACAAGAAAATTACGTCCCGAACAACAACAATTACAGAAATCAATAATGAATATATAATGATTTAAGAAATGATTACGATTAGTGATTTTACGAAATTCTAATAAACTAAGCCCTTTCACAAAATCTGAAATAATGTTAATTATTTAATGTCATTTAATAATAATGATATCTTTGTCTTATTCATTTAATCCAATGACATTTTACACTGAAGAATAATAAATAATTCAGTTAACTAATATTCGATTTACAAAACATTTAGCCAAAACTATTATTTAATCTTAAAATCTTTTGTCTCATATAATTTACCTGTTGAGCAATTGGAACAACCATAGTGTAATCATCATCACTTGCTACCGGATCATATATTGGTTCGTCATCTGATAGATATGGATCGTGTTCATTATTGTAAGATGTCATTCCAGTTTGACTGTAAAATGGCAATGATGGAGTATTGTTTTCCATAGGACGTAAATTGGCCATGTTTTGTCTACGACGAGCATCTATTAGAACATCGGTTAAAAGGCCAGCAAATTCCTTATGGCTAAAGCGTGCCAATTTTTGACGACCCTGTCAGGATCATAGAATAATAATTCTAAAAAGAAACAGTAAATAAATCTCTTGAAGGATACCTGATTTCTTGTCGCACTTAAAAATGGATTAGCTGGTAAAAATGGTACAGTCACATTCTCAGAACTTAAGGCAGAGGTTGACCAAACTGTAAAATATTAATTGACTAATTTAGACAGATGTCATTAATTTTATGAAGAATCACTCACTAGCTTCATTCTCCCTTCGATCTACTTCGTCGTATAAATCCATTACCAGTTCTTCAAACATTTTATTTGGCACAAGTTGAAGACGGCCACGTGCGATTTTCAACTCTTCACTGATGTGACCCATACTAGACTCTGGTATTATCAAATGACGGCCAGCCTGCACGTTAAATCATTTAAATAGGGAATGTAATTATATTCTGAACAATATTGCTTATACCGCGTGATCAGGCTTTTTTCCACCCAAAAACATTATAATGCGATCAGTTACTTCATAGAGTGCATCTAAGAGACGCTCAGCAATTGTATTGTGATTATTAGCTTTGGCCACTTCAAGCGGTGTCAAACCATTGCCATCAATAGCATTAATGTCACCACCATAAACAATCAACAACTCAATTTGTGATGCTTGACCAAACTTAGCGGCTACGTGCAATGGTGTCGAGCGTTTCTCTTCATGGAAGAAATTCGGATTGGCTCCTTGAACCAATAGACGCAAGGACGTCTCCAGATTACTGGTACGCACACTGGCATGCAACTGTTTGCTTAATTCATGTTCAAAGCTCTCACCAGAGCTGGTAATGTCGTCATCCTGCAGATTGGGTTTCAGCACAAACGCCAGATTAACATGTTTTGCTTTAATAAAATCCGATTTTGTTGGATGCAGCGGGTCTTTCGGTGATGGTTTGCGATGTCGTATATTATTCTTCGTACTGCCACTAACTCCAACCGAAGTCGCGACATCAAGAAGATGATGTTCCCAGACACTATTTGCGCCGTGAGCATTAATTGAATTGACAAAATTCAAAACTGACGGTTCCCAACAGCCCTGACGTAACGACTTGATCATGGAAATATGTCGGCCAAGGCTACGATGTACGGAACAGCAATCGTCACAGAGTAATATGCCACGATTTATGGAGGCCCATGAAGGATCTGCACATGTCAGATTGGGGAACACCAAAATTGATATAAAGATAATGTTTGTGTATTACATAAATAATACATGGGGTCACTCACCTGCTGCTCCACAGTCACCACAGATTTCCGTATGCAGTCGCGATTTGCTACGCGACATTTTCTCAGCATTAACTTTTGTTGATTTTTCAGTCGGTTTAATCGAAAGGGCACTCACACCGGTGAAACTCGATCCTGTGGCAATGCCTGGAGTAGGGGCAATAAACAGCTTTTTGTGGGATTCTACGATACTGCTGGCGAAACACATCCATGCGATACTGCCTCACGCTGATTCTTTTTTTTAAATGAAAGTTTAGAATTTTCTTATCAATTCTTAACAGAACTATTTTTGTAAGGAACGTTGGAATTCGATATTTTTTAGAATATTTTCATATTTTTATGAACCTTTCTCTTCGTCACCTTTTCCATTTATTTTATTTATGAAAATGTATACCACTATGCTTATGGCTCTCTTATTAATAAGAGAGCAGAGAATACAAATGAAGAGATATGACGCTCTCTTAACAATTATACAATTCGCTGTGTGCAATGAATCAGGGGTCTCTTTTCGAAGCGTCAACAAATAACTCATGGGATAAAGAATTTTCATAATGCTTAAAATGCATATTTAAGTTTTTCGCAATTATGACATAAGTATAGTTTTGTATTTTCCACGTATGATTATTACAACATTTGTATAATGAGTATATTTGGAAGCAAAACCTTTCAAAACTCATAGAGGGGTTTAAGTTCCCGCTGGTACCTTTTCTCTATTAACTTCAGCACTCAATTAAAAGAAGGCAAAAACAATATTATTGTGAATAGCAGAAAGCAAACAAGTCAAAAGCAATGAAGATAGGCGTCAAGTCGCTTTTTGAGGGTATCTTACCTCTTTATCTGTTAAAAATTTAATCAAATTAGGGGCTTTCATGACAATACGAAAGTTCCGGAGGGTAGTAATAACCGATCCAAACGATTATTGGTCGCTCGTTTTATTACATTTTACTTCATCGATTGAAGCTTGAAATGAGACCTTGAACCAGAAGCGAAGAAATTAGGCTACATTTCGATTGTTGAATTTTGATATAAAACAAATGGGTCGTTGGGTTTCAAAAATAGCTCAGCAATAGATTGGATTTTGGAAAAATTAAAGAAAGCTTTACTTTCGGAGAAGATTCCATCGAAATAAGTTCAGCAAGTCTGTTTTGCGAAGAATATAACAATAAAAAGAAAAACAGAAATTCGAAATAAGGTATATCCCAAAAGTTTCAATAGTAGTGTTTTTGTTGACGCAAGTTTGTGATTCTGTCGTTTCAAACATAAATTATTAAATTTCCACAATAGCTCGTCAACTGTCAAATTTTGTAAAGAAATATTGTAATTGACGTATAAACCAGAGCCTAACACATATTTCATTTCTGATAATTTCGCTGCGATTCGAATACTTTAGCTGGGATTTGCCATAAAAGCAATTTCTATTAACTCTTTAAAACACCTTTAAAACACCTGATCATTATATAAGCTTTACGTTTTAAGTTTTAAGTTTATTTAAATTGCTATGCATTATGTAAAATCATGGGTACCCTTGCTATAATCATGATTACCTTCTGAATGTTTTGTGCTGTACCGTGTGAACACAACTGCTTGATAAATATGAACTATATCAATCTATTACAAATTTAAAAAAAAATAAACACATCCCAATCGTAATAGCTGGACCGAGCTGAAAAGATGAAAGGAAAATATCGAAGATGCATTAAAGGCCGATCATATAAACTCAAGACAATAACAATTCTGCCAAAAATAAAATGCTTTTAGAAGCTTATATAAGCCTGCTCATATAATCGCCATTGAACACGTATGAAAATATACTGCTCAACTACAATTGTTTTGATACAACCTCAATGAGTTTATTAAACAACCCACATTATTACTTATGTAAAATATCTCATTTATTAATAATTTTAGTACGATTTAGTATTTTAGTACGAAATATTAAAATATTGCATCTCAAATTCAAAGCACAATTTTTTTCATGATATTAATGAGTCTTCTATGGTTAGTTTTTGACCTCGGCGACTTTTAGTCGTTGAAGAAATTAAAAAATCCTTGATGCAATTATGGGCTCAAAAGCAATCGTGTTTTTTAAAATTTTCAGGCAAATTTGAAATTTCGGTAAAATTTAGCAGTGGCCAAAAATATCTAATGGTAATTTGTGTGCCAAAAATTGTACATCGGTGCAAAGATTTTGGTGATAAGATTATAATCATAGTCGCGGCACGAACAAGCAAAGCTTTGAATTGTTGGTGGAAAGATTTTAAAATCGCTATGCGCCTAATCTCTCAATTGTCGGAACTCTTTTACAACTATAGATTCTCTATATTAGAGAATTAAAAAGAAATTAAAAAGTCAAATCTATCGGTTATAGAATTTTATATGTTGGAAGGATCTAAAGCTTTGAAAGCCAGTAATTATTCAATTTCTTTGGGGTTTTGAATTTTTTCTTAAAAGGTTCAAATATTCTAAAATGAACTAATGTTCAAATGAACTTCTTTTATTATTTTTGTGTTGAAACCAGATCCATTTTCATGAAAGGAAATGAGATCCATAATGTGGTTTGTTTCATTTGGACCTCGAAATGAAATAGTTTTCATTTAACTTTGAGAACTGAAAATTTTGACCACTTTATTAACAAAACCGTAATACATATCGTTGGCTAAGGTCGGTTCGAATAATAAATTTTCAATCACAATCGGGGTTACCCCCCGATTCTGGCGAGCAATGACACAAGTCATTTATAACAAATTTGTTATAATTTTTGTCATCCAAATTTGTGATCGCTATTCTGGTTAAGTAGTAAGAAAGCTCTTTATATTCACCATTGATAGCAATTATTCAAGATTCGATTCGTTCTGTCTCATTTGCTTTTTCCGGCTGCTTCTCAACTATTTAGCATAGTTATGCTTGGGAAGATATCACTTATTGCAGTACTTAAAAGTTGAAAACCAACAGGAAAAGTTAGACGAGATAGTACGATTCGAACTTTGAATAACAATATTTTCTATTAATTTTGACGTATATAAAAATAGCAACAGGTTTTTAAAATAATTTTGAAATAAACATATTTTATGTATGAGTTGCTTTATTGTATTGGTCGGATTGGCTAACCTTTGAATGCAATGTGGTTCAAAATGTATACAGAAAATGTTAGAATAATGGATACAAATACTATTTCACTGAATTTCTATCATCGCGAGTGGTTTTTTGGTTCTGAAAACTTGATTATATTCTTTTTATATACTTTTGAGATCATAACAATAAAAATGACAAATGTCATCCGGAGAGCTTTTAAATTTTGACCCGAATAGCTATTTGTGACATAAGTCACTGGAATGATATGTGTCACTGAGTTGAGTTTTGTCATTCAACTAGAATAAGGGGGTAAAAAACAATTTAGTAAGTTTTGGACCTTCAAATTTAGATCTTTAAAAGAGTCTTGGTTCTGTGGGAAAAGTTAAAAGTTGCGGGATGAATAAAACGGTCAACAAGATTGATAACACCAATGGTAGCAAAACTATTGAGGGTGACAAAATGAAAGTTGAAGCGACGTCAGACAATGCTAAAC
Organism: Physocephala rufipes; assembly: GCA_963966595.1. Taxonomy (NCBI): domain Eukaryota; kingdom Metazoa; phylum Arthropoda; class Insecta; order Diptera; family Conopidae; genus Physocephala; species Physocephala rufipes. The sequence goes on along the minus strand of OZ016505.1, from coordinate 13,767,131 downwards.
CGATTCCAGCTTCCCAAATAAAAGGAACTGCTGAATGCGTGGGAGGAAAATGTACACGCTAAATAAATAAACGAAGATGTAATAAACGGTGGAAAACGGGATTGGCATCGATTCTGCCTATTAGTATTTCCAAAATGAGGAATCGGAGTGAGTTAACTACAAAAAGGCGATCAAGTTCATAACAGAGATTTTTCCACGGAACCGAGAAATAAATTCTAAATTTGGATAAAAAATTTTTTAACTAACAAAATTTTAACAAACAAAAAAATTTTAACGAAAGTATATAAATAAACGTAACCTTAATAAATAACGTTATATTTCTTGACTTAATTTTGATTTTAATATATGAAAATAATTTAAATTTCAAGGAATTTGTCGAGCAGTTGGACAGTTCGAAAGTTTGCAATTTTTTATTGCGTTGGGGGAACTAATGCCATCAGTCATTAAAATTTAACAGTAATGTTATAAACACAACCTCGCGACAGTTTGAATATCATCGCCGAGACTTGTCAAGATTACATAGAGTCTTACGGGAATTGAGAAAAATAAAACTGTCGCGCTGCTGACGCCTACGACAACGACAGTAGTAGAAAATTTTCTACTTTTTTTGTTGTCGCTCGTCTTGTTCTCCTTTTCTCCGTTTGCTTACTTTAAATGACCTTAGCAATTATTAAAATTGTGTTTAAATTACAGACATGTTCTCTGCCAACTTCAGCGAGCATAAAACAGAATCTCGTAACGACAACCACTGCAAGTATAATTTTATACTCAGACATACTTCAGACCGTATAGATTGTATTTAACAGAGACAATGAGATAGGTACCATTAAAATATAATTGCGAGATCAAGAAATAATTGAGGTATGTCAACTCCAGTATGCTTATTGCTCATCTAGGAGTTTCTTTTAATTATTTCTCTATTCTCTAAAAGTCTCTCTTAATATGATTTCATCACAGTTATGTTGAAGAAATAAGGAGACAAACTATGGGATTTTGCAAATATATTATATAATATACGCAAGTAAATGCAAGTAAATTATAAAATATATTTTTATTTTCAATGTGAATGCCTAATATATTGAATTGAAATAAACTATTCAGGATAGATAAATAACCTTATTAAAATAATTATTTTACCTCAAAGTGAAGATAGAAATTAATAAGTAATTACATTATTTCACATTATTATTATTAATTGCATTAATAAATAAATCCTTTTAAATATTTGTTCAATTTATTTTACCATCACTTGTTCAAAAAATCGATTTAAATGCTTTAATTAGTCTATTAATTAAGTCACTCCATTTCGAATAAAATTAAAACGTTACACCATATTTAATTTCGTACATATTATTGTAAAATTTTAACAATATTATTAATTTAAAGTGAAGATAGAAATTATAAAATAATTACACTGTTAACGTTAATAAAGCCACATGCAGAATTTAGTTAAGTAAATTGTTAGTGAGTAAATTGTTTTAAATATTTGCTTAATTTATGTTACCCTCTTTGGTAGGCTTTGCCCCGTTTAGTAAGTCACTTCATTTTGCGGATCACTAAAACATTACACGAAATTTGATTTCGCTTATTTTCTTATGCTTCCAAAGTGCAATATTTTCGCTGACAAATTAATACATATATTATGGTCATCAATCAAAATGACGCATGTACACAGCGTAAAACGTGAAAGTGTACATGAAATAGAATTTAATTTTATAAATCAATAACTAAGTTGGAATATCAAAACAAAGGTGGTGGGAATTTTAGGCGGATATGCCATTGTGTTCTGAAACTGAATTATTTTTTGGGTCTACAACTTGCAATTCCGCAAATTGTTTGAGTATGTATCATCGATTTCCAGGAATTCTATGGATTGTTTGGGTCTGAAACTCACTAACACTACTTTACAAAAACTCTAAACCAGGATGCATTAGAGAAGTTTCCTATCAATCTATCTCTGATATTTAAGCAGCAGTGATTTTGATCAGAAAGCGAGGAAAATTTTGCATACCTTCGATATTAAAATCAGCTTTTACTGCTCCAAGATTTATGCCCTAAACACAACCCCGCAGCTGCAGTCGCCAGTAACCAGCAATTCAATGAAAAGCATATAAAATATTATTTAGTAACAACTCTTAGGTCCAACTTACATTGAAAAAACATAACTGGAGACACTTCGTTTTCAATCAAAATTCGTTTTGATTGAAAAAAGACTAATACGGGGGAGTCATGAGTCAGGTTTACCAAATATAAAAAGTATCAACCTTTATATTTTTAGGTGTTAGTGACGACTCAATAAAAGATATTTTCACAATTATTTGAAATGTTTTTATTATGCCTTTATTTACTTTAGTTTATTTACTTTTTACCTTACTTTTTTCTATTACTTACTATTCACTTTTTAGTAAAAAGCTGTCAAAATGTCAAATTTTATATAGAAGTTTATAAAAATTACTTACAAAAAACTTACAGACATGTATTCAAATTGTTTGTGTGGAAATATGGAAACGCATGAAAGGTTTATATTTGGAGGTAAATATTGAGGAAATTTTATAAGAAGTAAAATAAATAAAAATAAGAAAAGAATGAACGAGAATGAAATGAATAAAAGTGAATTATGAGTAAAAATATAAAGTAAATTATATGGATGATTAAATTATATGAATTAATTAAAATATATGAATTATAAGTAAAATACAAGTAAATATATCACACAACATAAAAGTGAACACAATTTTTACATAGTCTGATATCACAAAAATTGAAATTCTATACTTCAGTGTTTATAACAAAATTTTATTGTGCGACTGCTCTGTAACAAGATTCACTCTGCAGAAACACAATTAATTCCTCGGTGATGGTTTTCGGCCATTGAAATTTTATTTTACATTGTGCTACAAAGAGAAATATTATATAACATTTCAAGGATAGAAAAGAAATTCTTATAGGAATTCTTAATCTTATTCTTAATTCTTAAAAGAAATTCTTAATATAATTTAATAATTTAATAATTTGTGTTTACCTACGCTATTTGTTTAGAAATACCCAGAATCGCGGTACATAAGTTTCCTACACAGCAGCGCACACACGGAAACAATTTAATTACTAACATTTAATTCAATTTTGTGAAAAGTACTAAGACGTTAAAAAATTCAATATATTTTACTACTCAATGTGCATACATTTTAATTTCATTTAAAGGTAACGCTACTGTCAGTTTGTCTCTCACGGCATTCATTCGCTTCTTCTTCTTAGTTTTAAGCGAAACAACGACAACTTTTTATCTTCGGACACGAATCTCCTTAACGTTGCCACATATTACAGAAAATAGTAGGCACGTTGTGTATCGTTGCCAACTACTCCATTTAATTTATAAGGGAGAGGTTATGATTTTTACGTTTTTAAATAACAATAACGGAGAGGTTTACTCAAACCGAATGTGATAGGCGAAATGACGATTAATCCTGGCATCGCATGAGAGAAATTTGTTGATCGTCTCAGTGCGAGGTTGTGCTTTCACTGTTATGTTAGAGACAGATAAAAAATCTGTCGCGATTTCGATCGCGGCGATATACAAAAAAAAGCACTGACATGGGAATTGAGAAAAAATAAAATCGTCAAAGATTCGCTACCTGCTTCTGGCTTTACTCTGGACACTAGATATAAAATTTCTCGCGACTTTGGTCTCGGCGATATGTCACAATTTTGCAGTCGATAAAGTGCATGTAGAGAGAGAGAGAGAGAGAATAAATTTGCCATGTCTAAATTTAATTCCAAGAGAACGGAAAGCATGATGAGTGACCATCACAAAATTATAAAATTAGAAAATAGTCATAGACAATAGTCATGACAAAATTATAGTAGAGATTATTTAGGTCAACCTTTATGAGAATAACTCTTCGTTTTCCAGACAGACATATAGTAGACAGAGAGAATGACGGACAGATATATGGACGGACGGAGCTAAATCAACTCAGATGATTCTGAGCCAGAATGTATATAATTTCACTTAATACGATATAAAGGGAGGAACATCCTTAATACAGGCGCTTATTGTTATGCTTTTAAAAATGACATACAAATGTGATAGATGGTAAAAATGGTCTTGTGATAGATAACGGATGTTGATTTTGTTATTGTTGTTAGATGTGCCTTTTCTGTCAGAATCGTCCAAATGCATAGTGATTGTCGAAATGCTATAGAATCAAGACGAACAGGGAGCAATTGTTTTTCGTAGAACATTTCGGCGCGGCGGAAAACCTCAGCAATGGTATTGATGATGATTTGTCAAAAAACGGACCAGGAAAAGGAAGAGTAATTTTTAGAACGAGAGCGATATTAAAAGCCTTATAATGTATGACGATAACGAAACGGTACGAAATCCCCGACAAAGACATAACGAAAACGAATCAGGAATAGTATCGTTTTCCATAACTTTTCGATGTCTGTCACTGGTCATTAGATAATGCGCTGGAAAATGTTGTCATTCCGGAAAGATCTTGTTTATTAAGGGTGTAGAAACATCTGTAGTGATATTTATCAAATGTATTTTTATCAAAGTTTATTTAGCAATATACCAACAAACTGCTTGATATTGTAATATGAGAATGGTAACCCTTAAGCTTAGAAGTTTGTGCGACTTTTTAACGTATTTAATGGATTTTTCAATTATTTTGGGACGTTCAAGAGTGTAGCGGTATCGCCAAGAAAAAATAACGTCGGCAACACCATAATAGGTGTTTATCGTGAACACCTGTTATGTTGGCTTAATTACACGGTGGGCTATCCCGCTATCCCGCACATGGTTGCTAGATAAATGGTTATGACAATCTTATATCATCGACAACCAACGACCATGGCTGCAACTTTGTCTTATTGCGCCTTTTATGTACCTTCGGATAGGTTTGATCGAGGGCTATTTAAACCTCTTCCGGTCTTTGGGTCCCCGCAGCCCGTTGAGTAGGAGAGCATATTTTCCCTCATGTAACTCTACATAGAGACGATGATCTCTACCCGCGTATACTTCTGGTTTCAACCACAGCCACCATAAAGCTCTCACAAGGGGGCCTACGCACGACAAGCATTTATGTATAGGATTCACATTAGCGGACCCTACAAGTCTCTGTCTCCGTGGCAACAATTTATAACCACCTGGTTGGGCTTCGAAGGAGGATCCCTCAATATCTTGGAAAGTTCTTATACAGTGAACCCGTCAATGTCATTTTGAACCCTTATCGCTACGGAACTGGCACCCGGGCAATTAAGAGACAATCCGAATATTTTAGAAATGCTCTGCCCAATACTCAATTTTGTTCTAACGTTTGTCGGTTTGCAAGAAAACCAGCGATCTAACCGTCATCTCCGGCCGCTTTTTCAATTCTTCCAAGAGAATGCAAAATTGACTTTGTGTCGTAAATTTTGAGCTAAAATGAAAAGAACGGCGAAATATGAATGAATTATTGGAAGCAGCTAATATATTGATAACTAAACAAACGTCTAAGCAGTATCAAATGGTTTAGGGTTTATTTATATGAACAGAAATTTAAAACTTTTAACTCCTAAACTACACAAGAGCGCTAAAATTTGTAGAAATTAGATCACACGAAAAGTATCTGTAGTTTTTTTCTTTTCGAAAATTACGAACATATATCCGCGTTCTTCACAAATTTCACAATTCATTGCATTGGACATAAAATTAGAAATTTTTTTCACCATGATCATAAATTTATAATAACTGATACAAACCTCATTTTTGCCGAAATGCTGAAATAAATAAATTAAAAATTAAAAAAATTATGTGAATGCTTAAAAAAATTTTTTTGAAAAATGTGCGTGATCTCACACTCATGCGTAAATATGCTCACACTAAATTGCAACGAAATCTCTTCGTCAACGTCAGATTTTGATAACCCGTTCGTGCAGTTTTCGTCTTACATTATGAAGTGGGTTCTACAAAACAACAAGCAATAACAAAAACGTATTTTCGATTAGTTTTCGTTATTTAAGCGTGCTTCTTCATCTTTTTTTGGTTAAATCGAAGAAAAGGCGCGAAAAACGCAAAAGGGAAACGAAGATTGAGTTTAGTTTTCGTGAAACATTATGATGCTCTAAATTTCAGTAATCGCAAGTCTTTCCTCTGGTCGTTCGTAGTATATAATGTTGGATCGAGATGCTACAATTACTCCGATAATTTTGCGTCAAGGATTAATTTGTGTGATATTTATTCTAATTTGTATATTGGTGTTGTTGTTGTTGCTACGATTATCGTTATTATTATTATCTAACTTTTATCTACTATAATTTCTGTGATCACATTTTCCAATGCTGTTCGCTTTTATTGTGGTTGCGATTGTTGACAATAATAGCTATTCTCTTATCTTTCGTTTGTTTGCTTTTGCTTCATTATGATTATTTGTTTTGCACAAATATTGCATGCATATGTTTGTTCGTACATTTGTATGTTCATCCCCGTCACCGACATATGGCTATGTGTATGTGTAATTGGAAGAGTGTGCAAATATTTTATATCGTTTAAATGCATTTTAATGAGTTAGTGTGCTATGCGTTGTATACTTTTATTATTGTTTTCAATGCAAGATCAAAGTATCGTAAAATAAATTTATCAAAACATACGAGCTGTTTATTTTGAAAGTTTCGTGAGGCACTTCGTTTTTAAATTAATGTATTCAGACGTTTGCGTTCTAACACGTTTGAAAAGATTGATGCTAATTTTCGAAGATACGTTTGTGTTTGTGGCTTAAGATACCTTTACTTTTCTCAGAAAATGGCATTGTTATCAAACCATGACAAGCTTAGGAAACGTACGGGCATATAAATTTGGTCTAGCGCAATATCAATAACCATACTAATGTATAATACTGTGCAATAATGTCTGCAGAAACCCATGGTTTCGCATTACGTCTACGTTCGTTCTTTTTCACCATTGCCGCGAAACCATTTTCAGCCATCATTTCCAAGCGATACATGACGTTCTCTTTTCTAAGATATTTATATTCATAACTCCCACAACCATTATTTGTTCTTTATCGTTTATATTTCTCAAAAGCTCATTCAGGTCTTCGATGAAGGCTTCGATGTGTAGGTTGTTATATTTTTTGGATCTCATTTTCAAAGACCTTCAGAGAAGCAACTTCATTTAATTTCCGTTCAGCAGTTGCATCCCATCATTCAAGACGTTATTTCTTAAATGTATGACGGTTCCACCACCTCCTCTATAATTTCTATTTGAAGATTCTTCATTATCTCCACCATGTTTATAAAACATATTTTCTTGTAATCTGAAATTCGTCTCTACCAAAAAATTACATCTAACGGTTTTATAATTTTGTTTTGTTCTTAATCGAAAATAATCTCATTTAGCTTTTACAGATCGCAAATTAAGGCATAAACAACAACGATTTAATGTTTCGTTTTAAAAAACATCTAAAAATTTGTTTGAATTCATTAAACATTGAAATTATTATTTCTTGCTTTTTAAGCATTTTATAAATAAAATATGATTCAATTATCACTATTCGGTTAATCAGTTTCGTTATAATAAACCAGAAACCATATACCGAATCTGTTATCTGTGCCGTAAAACGAAGCTCAGGTAAAAGTATTTTACTGTAACAAATTTAATAATACTATAATATAAATAAAATAAAAATGCTTTGGTGGCAGAAGTTAATTTTATATATATATATATATATATATATATATATATATATATATATATATATATATATATATATATATATATATATATATATATATATATATATATATATATATATATATATATATATATATATATATATATATATATATATATATATATATATATATATATATATATATATATATATATATATATATATATATATATATATATATATATATATATATATATATATATATATATATATATATATATATATATATATATATATATATATATATATATATATATATATATATATATATATATATATATATATATATATATATATATATATATATATATATATATATATATATATATATATATATATATATATATATATATATATATATATATATATATATATATATATATATATATATATATATATATATATATATATATATATATATATATATATATATATATATATATATATATATATATATATATATATATATATATATATATATATATATATATATATATATATATATATATATATATATATATATATATATATATATATATATATATATATATATATATATATATATATATATATATATATATATATATATATATATATATATATATATATATATATATATATATATATATATATATATATATATATATATATATATATATATATATATATATATATATATATATATATATATATATATATATATATATATATATATATATATATATATATATATATATATATATATATATATATATATATATATATATATATATATATATATATATATATATATATATATATATATATATATATATATATATATATATATATATATATATATATATATATATATATATATATATATATATATATATATATATATATATATATATATATATATATATATATATATATATATATATATATATATATATATATATATATATATATATATATATATATATATATATATATATATATATATATATATATATATATATATATATATATATATATATATATATATATATATATATATATATATATATATATATATATATATATATATATATATATATATATATATATATATATATATATATATATATATATATATATATATATATATATATATATATATATATATATATATATATATATATATATATATATATATATATATATATATATATATATATATATATATATATATATATATATATATATATATATATATATATATATATATATATATATATATATATATATATATATATATATATATATATATATATATATATATATATATATATATATATATATATATATATATATATATATATATATATATATATATATATATATATATATATATATATATATATATATATATATATATATATATATATATATATATATATATATATATATATATATATATATATATATATATATATATATATATATATATATATATATATATATATATATATATATATATATATATATATATATATATATATATATATATATATATATATATATATATATATATATATATATATATATATATATATATATATATATATATATATATATATATATATATATATATATATATATATATATATATATATATATATATATATATATATATATATATATATATATATATATATATATATATATATATATATATATATATATATATATATATATATATATATATATATATATATATATATATATATATATATATATATATATATATATATATATATATATATATATATATATATATATATATATATATATATATATATATATATATATATATATATATATATATATATATATATATATATATATATATATATATATATATATATATATATATATATATATATATATATATATATATATATATATATATATATATATATATATATATATATATATATATATATATATATATATATATATATATATATATATATATATATATATATATATATATATATATATATATATATATATATATATATATATATATATATATATATATATATATATATATATATATATATATATATATATATATATATATATATATATATATATATATATATATATATATATATATATATATATATATATATATATATATATATATATATATATATATATATATATATATATATATATATATATATATATATATATATATATTGTAACGAATTCAAAATGATACTAGAATTCCCAGATGGTAATTACGCGGCGGCGCCAGAATGTCCGCAGCGCATAATAAGGCATAGACAAAATTCGCGGAAGGACAGCAATCAATTACGAAATATTGGAACTTCCACACCAGATAATTACGCGGATACGCAGATGTTTACGCGGTAATTATACAGAGCCGAAGGACATCTGGCAATTAAGGAAACTGCATTGAGTAATGGAAGCCGAACGCCTATAAATAGAAAACGAGCATTTCAACGAGAGCAGTGATATTCCAGACTTTGTGAAGAACATAGCAGTGAAACTCAAGACTTTGTAAAAAGAACGTAGCGGTAATATTCTGATCCTTGTAAAGAACGTGGTAGAGAAATTCTGTTCCGTGAAGAACATACAAGTGAAAAATTGTATAAAGTGCTTGATTGAAATCAAATAAATAAAACTCAAATTAAAGCTAGAAGAATCCGCGTATTTTGTGTGGGGGATTATCGGCAATCCAGCGATCGGGCCCCGAAAATAATCGAGGGGAAGTGATTGTCCAGTTAAGAATAAACACTCGTAATTGGTGTCAGAAGTGGGATTGCCAATTAATCCCAAACATGGTGTAGTTTGCCGACTTAAAAATACCTAACTAACTAGCTAAAGAGCGAGTTGGAGTCTCGCGGATTGCCTATGGCAGGTAATAAAACAGACCTGCAGTTACGCTTACGAAATGCAATGGAGAGTGAAGGCATCAATGTGGATGGATACGAGTTTTCTTTCGAAGTCTCATCAAAAGTGGAGGAACAGTCCATAGAACAGATGAACATAGACATCTTCATTCGATATGAATATGCTTTTGACAGCTATGGCACAAATGCAGGAGCAAATTTCCACCCGCATGGAACAGCAGCTGGCACAAAACACCTCTCAATTGCAGGAGCAAATTTCCACACGCATGGAGCAGTTGGCACAAAATACCTCGCAATTACAGGAGCAACTATTACGCATCGAGGGAAATTCTGGCCAACTACAGGCCAGACAAGATGTCTTGGAGAACGAATTTCGCAGACTGGAATCGGAGATTGCATTGAAAGCGCCCACATTTGACGGAACGGTACCGTTCAAAATTTTCAAACTACAATTCGAAACAACAGCAGGAACTAATCACTGGTCTATGGCAGAGAAAGTTGCAGCTTTGGTAGTATCACTAAAAGGTCCCGCCGCTGAAGTGTTACAAACAGTTCCTGAAAATGAACGTGGTAATTACGACGCGTTAATGGCAGCAATCGAACGGCGTTATGGCAGCGACCATAGGCAACAAATATTCCAAATGGAGTTAATGAATCGCCAGCAAAGGGCTAACGAGTCGCTGCAAGAATACGCAACAGAGATAGAGCGCCTCGCACATTTGGTCAACGCAGATTCCCCAGCAGAAGTAATCGAATCACTTAAAACTCAGGCATTCATGAATGGGATACGGATACCAAACGTGCAGTTTACTCCACGCCAAAGAAAACATTCGCCGAAACAGTAACGTTGGCCTTGACACAAGAAACAGCCGGACTTCTTAGCAAACAGGCGCACAAAATACACCGACTGGAGGTCGAACCCAATGAATCTCTGGAAAAGACCATGAAGGATCTTATGCAGACTATGTCACAATTAGTCTCGCGCAGAGATAAGGAAATTAAATGTTACAGCTGCGGAAAAACAGGACATATTGCACTTAATTTTAATGCTGCTGGAAAGAGAAATGAAAATCCAAGAAAGAGAACCGCCGAAGATGCAAATGGTGCTGGCGAAAATAAGAAGCCGTTAAACTAAAACGGACCAGTTCAAAGGGGCACGAGCTGGTTCCCACTACTGATGGCCCCACAGTATCCGTCTCACAAATACATCGAGGAAGCAATAATTTAACCGTGAACGGGACTATTAGTGGACGATCGCGGATCTTTACGTTGGGTACTGGTGCAACTCATTCCATCGTTCGATCGGACCTAGCAGGAGATAATATCGAGTCGCTGATTGGCTGTAAACTGCGAACAGCTACAGGAGAAGAAGCTGCGCTCTCTGGGAAAGTGGTGTGTACCGTTCAGATAGGAACGCTAGAAGTTATTCACACTTTCTTGGTGGCAGAGATAATGGACGAAGTCATAATCGGCGTGGAATTTATGTTGGCCCATGGTCTTACCTCAGATTTGAGAAGAAGACTGCTTACGTGCCAGAACATGGAAATACAGCTTAACACTGTATATGAGCAGCCACAAATCAGAAATGCGAGCGTAAGCCACCGTCAACAGATCCCACCACAGTGCGAAGCAGTCCTGTGGGCGTACGTCGAAGGAAATTGTGGGACAAACCAGCTGTGGGTAGTAGAACCATCAGATCAAGCCAGGAATATATTGGTTGGACGAACACTAGTACAAATGAGAAAGGGTAAGCGGATCCCAATTCGAGTAATGAAAGAGTTCAAATCGTCGATCACTTTGGACAAGGGAGCAATAATCGGACAATGCCAAGCTGTGGAAGCTGTGGTGAGCTGTGACAATAAACATCAGGATTATAGCAAGGAGGTGCGAAAAGGAAGCTTGGAAGCTTCAATAATGAGAAGCTGGCTCGATGATTTGAGTGGTCCAGAAAGGGCAAAAGCGAGACGACTGCTGGAGAAATACAGCTGTGTTTGCCAATAATGGCAATAAACTGCGGACAACCTCCATCGTAAAGCATCGGATAGACACTGGCGACGCAAGACCAATTCGGCAGGCGCCGCGCAGAGTTCCGCTAGCAAAACGAGAGGAAGAGGGCCAGATAATCAAGGAAATGTGTAAAGCGGATGTTATTGAACCATCAACAAGCCCATGGAGTTCACCGGTCGTGCTGGTTAAGAAAAAAGATGGAAGCACCCGGTTTTGCGTCGACTACCGGAAATTGAACGATATCACAAAGAAGGATTGCTACCCCTTGCCACGGATAGACGACACCTTAGACACATTAGCTGGAGCAAAATGGTTCTCAACGTTAGATTTGCAGAGTGGCTATTGGCAAGTCGAAATCGAAGAATCCGACTGCGAGAAAACTGCTTTTAGCATCGGAGATGGGTTATGGCAATTCTCCGTGATGCTATTTGGATTATGCAACGCTCCAGCAACTTTCGAGCGATTAATGGAACACGTGCTCAAAGGACTCCATTGAAAAACATGTTTGGTGTATCTTGACGACATCATCGTCATGGGCCGGAATTTCGATGACGACCTGGAGAACTTGGAGGAAGTTTTTCAACGAATTGCGGCGGCTGGATTACGGCTGAACCCAAAGAAATGCAATCTATTTAAAAGCGATGTGACATACTTGGGCCATAAGATCACAACTGAAGGAATGCATACGGAGGAGGAAAAAATAAAATGCTTACGAGATTGGCCTCGACCCACAAATGTGCATGAGGTACGAAGCTTCCTTGGGCTTTGCACGTACTACCGACGTTTTGTGCCCGGATTTGCTAATGTGGCAAGGAGCTTACACAATCTGACAAGGAATAATTGCAAATTCGCGTGGAGAGAGGAAGAGGAAAATTCTTTTCAGCAGCTGAAGAAATTGCTTTGTACAGCTCCAATATTAGCATACCCAGTTCCCGGCGAGATGTTCATTCTAGACACAGATGCCAGCGCTCATAGAATAGGAGGTGTGCTGTCGCAGACTATAAATGGCCAGGAAAAGGTAATCGGATACTTCAGTCGAGTCCTTGGAAAACCGGAGAGGAACTATTGCGTCACAAGACGAGAGCTCTTGGCAGTGGTCGAGTGCTTGAAACATTTTCACAAATACCTCTATGGACAGAATTTCCGCTTGAGGACGGACCACGTAGCACTCAGATGGTTGCTCCAATTCAAAAATCCGGAAGGACAAATTGCACGATGGATAGAAAGGTTGCAGAACTATGATTTCAAAATACAGCATCGGAGAGGTGGGCAACATGGAAACGCTGATGCACTTTCTCGCCGTCCATGTGCGCTGGAATGCACTCATTGCTCCAAAGCCGAGAGGAGCGAAAGTATAGTCGACATCCGACTGATGAGTCTACAGCCTGCTGATAAATGGGAGCCCAGCGCGGTCAGGAGGAGCCAGCTGGAGGACGCAGACTTGGTGAAAATAATGGAAGGAAAAGAAATAGAAAAGAGGCCGACTAAGGAAGAGATGGCACCAGAAAGCCCGTTAGCCAAAGCATACTGGGCGCAATGGAATAGCCTGAAATTGATAAATGGGGTACTGCGCCGAACGTGGGAGAGTGAGGATGGAAAACATAACCGAAATTTAATTGTAATCCCGAAATCCAGGATAGCGACTATTTTAAAGGAGTTCCACAATGGACCAAGTGGAGGTCATCTTGGCGTTACAGAAACCCTGGAAAAAATTAAGCAGCGGTTCTACTGGGTGAACTGTCAGGACTCAGTTGCAGAGTGGATAAAAAACTGTCCACAATGCATGGCGGCCAAGGGTCCGAAAACAAGGAGTAGAGGAAGACTGCAGCAGTACAATTCGGGATCCCCATTAGAACGCATTGCTATAGATGTTGCTGGTCCGTTTCCCACCAGTGATTCAGGAAACAAATATGTGCTGGTGATAATAGACTACTTCAGAAAGTGGCCAGAAGTATACGCAATACCGAATCAAGAGGCAAAAACTGTAATACCAATGGAGCTACATTCAGATCAAGGAAGGAACTTTGAGTCTGATATATTTCAAGAGATGTGCTAACTGTTGGGTATAAAGAAGACTCGAACGACAGCCCTACACCCGCAATCGGATGGCATGGTAGAAAGATTTAACCGTACACTGGAAGAACACTTGAGGAAAGTGGTTGGCAAATGTCAGCGGAACTGGGACAAACACATCCAAATGTTTCTACTGGCTTACCGATCGGCAGTCCATGACACTACGGGCCACTCACCAGCAAGGACTATTTTTGGAACAGATTTGCGACACCCATCGAACCTCAAGTTTGGAAGCAGCAGTGAACGTTCTGGAAATGGAAGCGACTACTGCAAAACCCTTCAGGCCGACATGAATGAAATTCATCAATTAGTAAGGCAGCGAACACAGTTGATGAGCAACAAGATGAAGGATCGTTACGATCAAGCGATGAACTCCGAGGGATTTAAAGAGGGCGAACTTGTGCTGCTGTACAATCCGCAACGAAAAAAGGGAATGTGTCCAAAACTACAAACGTCGTGGGAAGGGCAATACAAAATCGTAAATTGACTGAACGATGTTGTATACCGCATACAATCCTACACGGCGAGGCGAGGGAAAATTACAATCGTCCATCTCGAGAGATTGGCCCCATACGGATCTGGGAATTTGGTGTCTGATCGGGATGATCAGAATTAAGCGGAGGGCAGTGTAACGAATTCAAAATGATACTAGAATTATCAGATGGTAATTACGCGGCGGCGCCAGAACGTCCGCAGCGCATAATAAGGCATAGACAAAATTCGCGGAAGGACAGCAATCAATTACGAAATATTGGAACTTCCACACCAGATAATTACGCGGATACGCAGATGTTTACGCGGTAATTATACAGAGCCGAAGGACATCTGGCAATTAAGGAAACTGCATTGAGTAATGGAAGCCGAACGCCTATAAATAGAAAACGAGCATTTCAACGAGAGCAGTGATATTCCAGACTTTGTGAAGAACATAGCAGTGAAACTCTAGACTTTGTAAAAAGAACGTAGCGGTAATATTCTGATCCTTGCAAAGAACGTGGTAGAGAAATTCTGTTCCGTGAAGAACATACAAGTGAAAAATTGTATAAAGTGCTTGATTGAAATCAAATAAATAAAACTCAAATTAAAGCTAGAAGAATCCGCATATTTTGTGTAAGGGATTATCGGCAATCCAGCGATCGGGCCCCGATAATAATCGAGGGGAAGTGATTGTCCAGTTAAGAAGAAACACACGTAACAATATATATATATATATATATATATATATATATATATATATATATATATATATATATATATATATATATATATATATATATATATATATATATATATATATATATATATATATATATATATATATATATATATATATATATATATATATATATATATATATATATATATATATATATATATATATATATATATATATATATATATATATATATATATATATATATATATATATATATATATATATATATATATATATATATATATATATATATATATATATATATATATATATATATATATATATATATATATATATATATATATATATATATATATATATATATATATATATATATATATATATATATATATATATATATATATATATATATATATATATATATATATATATATATATATATATATATATATATATATATATATATATATATATATATATATATATATATATATATATATATATATATATATATATATATATATATATATATATATATATATATATATATATATATATATATATATATATATATATATATATATATATATATATATATATATATATATATATATATATATATATATATATATATATATATATATATATATATATATATATATATATATATATATATATATATATATATATATATATATATATATATATATATATATATATATATATATATATATATATATATATATATATATATATATATATATATATATATATATATATATATATATATATATATATATATATATATATATATATATATATATATATATATATATATATATATATATATATATATATATATATATATATATATATATATATATATATATATATATATATATATATATATATATATATATATATATATATATATATATATATATATATATATATATATATATATATATATATATATATATATATATATATATATATATATATATATATATATATATATATATATATATATATATATATATATATATATATCTTTAAAAGTCAATTATACTTATTTTACGATCTCCGCAGCACCCTATTGATTTCCTTAAAATAAAGTGCACCACTATTGCTTACGCTTGGTGAATATTAGTTAGAAATAAGTGAGTAAGATGATTCCAACACACCTGATACTCAGTGTCATTGTAATAGATGACAAACGCATAGCAAACAAAAACAACAGCGTACGATTTTACACACGTTATGTACGTGAATTGAACAGACCTCTACCTCTTATCTTATCTCTCTGCCTCTGGTATTTGTTTACTATACCTAGCTAGCCTAGGCCGCATTCTCACAGGGGGAAATTGTCGCGAGATATGGAACTATTCATTTATTTGTCCCCGATATCGCTCACACAGGGAACAGATTGGAATGTAGGTTGTATCCCCACGTATAATTTTTCAATAAGACTTATTACTACATTTTGCTACCTTTAAATACTTATTTGCTAAATGCTAACGTTTTCAGTACTTTCGAATATTATTTGATCACATTTCAATTTGTAGTGCGCGTTATGCTGATTATGGAAAATATTGAAGAAACTAAAATTGCGCTAATTTCTATGGCGACCGATTTTATGGATGCATTATTCATCATTCGGTTTAAAGATGCAGACATAGAAAAGTCGATATAAAATACTGTGGAACGATTGGAAGTTGGCAAAGCCTGTCGATGAATCTGTTGGTTAAAAAACTGGCGAAATGAAAAGATTCAAATAGAGCCTTGAAGTTCTCACAAACAACATGCAAGTGTGATAAATATTCACTTTCCACCTATAACTCCCTTTGAGTCGATACCAGTGCAAAAACGCATAGGCGTGTGTTGTTGGCGTGGCTACCAATTTCCAGTGAAACTTGTACCAATCTCCTAAGAAACTTGTACCTTTTCATGAATGTATTCAAAAAATGCGCATGCATTAGTGCGAGTGTCCTATCTCATTATCTCTGGTTGAAACTATAAATGATCTTATCCCAGTTCTAGTTCAGAAGATACGTTTTCATTGCCACATGCGCGGTATATTCAGTAATTCATAAATATATTATGAATTAAGCGATTAAGGGGTTTATTAAGCGATTAGCTTAGAATTTTGGAGTGTGTCGCGGCTATTTGGTAACCTTGCTATAGCTGCCATACGTCTCGTATTGAATCCTTCCAAAAACTATTCTTACATTCTTGTCTTCATAATCTGCAGATGCCGCTCGGTGTTTAACGTGAGTGCCTGCCGTGTAGGCTTAAACTCACGGTGGGCCTACCCACACTCGGGATTACTAGGTAGCCTTTGTGAATACCTTATATACTGGCAATCATCAGCCACGGCATCAACTTTGCCCTATTGCGCCATTTGTGTACCTATGGAAGCCTGGGACGTGCAGAACATTCCTCGCAGGTTGACGAACGAGGCCTATCTAAAACCTCTTTGCCGGTGTGGGACATCACCGGCTTTGAGTTGTCGGAGGCTGCCTCCTCACGCAACTCCACGCGGAGACTCTTAGGTCTCTACCCGCGCACCTTTGGGTTGTACCACGGCCACCACGAAGCTCCCACAAGGGGGCCTACCCACTGGTGTGCTGTGTACGTGGGCATTTATACTAGCGGGGTCAGATTAAGACCCAAAATGAGCTGCACACCACCCGTGGCACCATTTTTACACCTTTGGTAAGGTGGCGGAACTAGCCTGCATAGTTCCTGGCAAGTGCACTACGTGCAAGCACGGCTAGTCACTGCCATTTTGTCGCCTTTCATCCACGACGGGCCTGGCACCGAATTCATAATCTGCAGTGGGATTCATCCGTAAACTTGACGTCTTATAAGTCTCGTATAGAACTATTATGTGCTAGTCTTTTCTTGAGCTGGTTTTCCGGCGCTACGGATTCCTTGTTAAAGAACTTTCAACAAAATGTCGCGCGTCCCACATCAAGAGGGTATGTAGTCACGAGTTTACGTTTACGATTTTGCATTTTACGTTTAATTTTGATCAATAATCAACACTAAAAAGATTTTACCAAAAGCAAGAGTAGAAACAAAATAACGAAAACTATTTTTTACACGAGCCTTAAGTTACGCGATTCAAAACAGTTTTTTTCAGCTTTTTATTCATATACGCTTTTTAATAACATTGTCTTGTAATTATCGAAAACAATATTGGTGCGCATATGACATAAATTCATTTCATGAACGGTCTATTAGAAACTGAAGACTTTCAACCCATCATATCGAAAGAAATCACGCATTACCAAAATTAAAAAAAAACTAGGCAGCAGTTATGATATAAAGTGTTTTCCCATAAGAGCTCGATGTTGAAATGGAATAAAACAAGCTGTGTGTGAGGTATTAATGAATTTTAATTTGAAAACTCTATGTCATTATGTATGGAATATAACATCGTTTAAATGCCCGCCGCTACTCCGCATCGTGGAACGGATCCGGCTGAATTTGAGCGATGGCCTGGTTTATGTTGACTTTGACACCATTGGTCGATTATTGCTTATTCGCATAGACCTGAGACTTCAAAAAACCCCAGAAGGAAAAGTCTAACGGAGCAAAATCGCACAACTCGGTGGTCAATTTACGTCACTTTCGCAAGAAATAACCATATCCTCAAATTGTTCAAGCAGAATATCCATCGTGGCGTTCGCTATGTGGCTTGTAGCTCCGTCCTGTTGGAACGACATGTCGCCTAGAACAACATGTCCATATAGCTCAATTTGGGCCAAAATATATTGGTTATAATCGATATGTAGCGCTCGCAATTGACGGTGATAGCCCTACCAACGTCGTTTTGAAAAAAGTACGGACCAATGATGCCGCCGGCCCAAAATCCGCAACAAACTTTATGTGTATGCATTCCCACCTGGTGAACCTCGTGTGGGTTGGTGTTGTCCCTTATACGGCAATTTTGCTTGTTCACATAGCCATTCATACAAAAATGCGCTAAAGATGATTTTTCGTTTGCAACGTCTGCAATAACGAACACTCATTTTGATAATGAAGTCTTATAATTCGGACTTGCTACTCAATAGTGCCATTTGGCATTACTGACCGAATTACAAGCACCAGATTTACCAGACGCTGGCTAAACAACATGATCGCTACAGACTGTTAACGTGGACCCGCTCTTAATGGAAAACCTTTTAGTAGTAGCTGGTGGGAAATCCAGGACTGAGACTTTGGTTCAATTCGCCGAAACTAATGGCGCATATTATAAAAATACGACGACTGATAAATGTTTTCTATATTTATTTTCCACTTTTCTAATCTAAATTTGCTATTAACAGATTTCTGTTTTTTTTTTTTTTTTTTTTTTTTTGTTTATACTAGTTTTACAGTAGTAGTGATAGCCGTAGTAGTTTTAGTAGTTTGACACTAATTTTACAGCTCCCAACACCCTTTTATATGGTTGTTTGAGTTAGGCGTAGATATTTCACCTTACACGGTAAGGCCACATGGAGGGAGGGTATCTCATATTTTACTAAGGAAACGTAACTTTTTTATGCGGACTTTACACGCATTTCTGAGAAAAGCATTTGCATCGTAAATAAGTTGGATACATATTAATTATTAATTGTTAGTAATAAGGTAAGAAAACAGATTAAAAACAAAACAACAAACATTTATAAAGGTTATAGAATTTTATAGAGTACATAATTAATGAAACAAGTATAACATTTAATAGCTATTCCCACATGCTTCATATTTTTTCCTGTTATTGTTGTTCTTGTTTTTGTTGTCTGCCTAACAGCAATTTAAAAAACAATGTAATTAATTATTATTAAAAGATAGTGAGAACAAAACTACAGTCCGAGAGAGAATAAATAGCAGTTACATTGTGTTATATTTTATTTCCATTATTTCTAAATTTCTGATTACCGTGGCGCAATAGAAGAGAAAAACCGTGAGGGTGAATTTCACCACTACAAAGAAACCGAAAGTTTTGAACAGAGAGATGGATTAACCGGGAAAAGGAACCTTGATTGATTCATTTTGCTGGGCGCAACTCGATTTAATGATTACTAACTTGAATATTTACTCGAACATTTACTTCTAAGTGTAACTAATACAAAAGTGCGCTTCTCATATGATTGTGCTAATTTTATTCAAAATTACAGGAAAATACTCGCAGTTTTTAAAGAACTAGACAGCTGCTCAAATAAAATTTTGCAATACAATGGACCACCTAACAAAAAACGAGTATGAGTGTGTTTGAAAGTAAAGTCTGTACTTGCAAATCCACTGTAGGGTTAAAAGGTTTCCCCTTGGCATTTGGTCTATAAGTATCTTATATTATTATAAATTATAGTAACATAATTGATAAACAATCAAATAATTAAACACAAAAATGAAAATTAATTCAGATCGTTAGTGGATTCCCACCTCTAAGAACAAGCATATAATCATAATTAATTAAGCAAAATGTTCATTAATGTTGTTCTTGATTGAAAATAAAAACGATCAAAAGCGTAGATAATTATCAATTGCAAGGCTACAGAAACAGTAAGGAACACTAGAGTAAGCGAAATATCAGAACAAAATACATAAAAAAGGAAATACTTGTCGAACTTGTTCTCGTAATTATTTCATTTTATTTTAATCATTATTAAAATTAATTTTTTTTGGAAAAAATAATAGAATATACCTCTCTCTCTCTCTCTCTTTCCTAAATGTTTCTAAAGATATTTGCTTGTGTGAGAGCACATGTCCAATCTGAGAGTAATATATTTACCGTTAGACAGTGATTATTTTAGCATTAAGCCTAAATTGTTTGTATAATTTATAGAGTTCGATACGAATTTTTACGACAGAAAGCGAAAAGCTTTACAATTTCGATTCGTTTTCAATAGAGCGTTTCATAAATCTCGTTCTTCTAAAAAAGCTGATGCTACGCGACCTTGGAATGACTAGAATTTTACGGACAACCAACAGAGGAATATCAGTCTAAGAGAACATTTTATTTATTCACGTTCTTCATTTGGAAAAAGAAAATTTTTCGGACGTTTTTAAGTTTTTGCCATATATTACACTTTTACATTCTTCCTAAAAACAATAAGTACAATTTAAAATGCGCGTAAAGCAATACCTTATGGAATGGTTTTATCTATATTTTGTAGTTTTTATGGATATAGCGTCTTTTTTCTTGTTTCGATCCAATCATTCGATTCTTGAACATTTTTGCATTTTATGCAGAACACCCTGTAGCTCAGGCGAAAACATTGTTAAAATACACGTGCGTATAATATATCAAACTGCCTATGAGCTTCACCTTATTAGATAGTCTTAAAATTATAATCACCTTACGATGGCGACTTTGCCTCGAAATGTAAATTTTTCATTTATTTTTAAACTTCAAATTTTGGGCTACTTCATAAATATTTAATAACATATATACCTCGAAAATTCTCTAGAGAAATTTAAAAGTACAAATTTCCTGTTCTAAATCGGTTAATGGTTGCTGGCAACGTTTAATGTCAGTTTGATTATTTACCTGTTTTTCTTGTCTGGTGTTCCGTTTGTCCGTTTGCTGTCAAAAAATATCGCAGTATGTTTCTGCGTGAGTTTGATCAAAGAGGGATGCTGTCAACGTAAACTAAAGAGAAAGAGAAACGTTTTTGTCATCTCGAGACAAGGTACCCGTCATCTAACTTCGACAGATTATTATGCAAACACAATAATAATTATCAATAATAATACCAGGCATCAAGTACAGTCGTTTCATATGAAGTCATATCTCCCCAAATGTGGTTTCTAATGGTCCTCTTTTTATCGCCTTCTGGCTTTTCTCTACTTCCCTCGAGAGGTACTAACGTTCGAAACATTTCTCCCCTTAATCTTATTTAATATTGTCACCAGTGTGTGAGAGAAGCAAGAGAGAGCGTGATATAGATATTAAAGTTACATGAATAGCACCCAGTAAGAAAAATAGAGAAAGAGAGATAGTTAGAATATTTCACAAATTTAGAATTGCTCTCCACCAGAGAGATCTCTCTTTCAGAATTGGCAAAGATTTCAATTGATTTTATTGCGCGTGAATCTTTGTTCTAAATGATAGCGTCTCTCTATCGTCTTTTAGCTCCTCTCTGTTGAGTCACACAATAACAACTCTCTCACCGCCTACACAAGCCCTTCTCACAAAATGTTTAGTTTGTGTGCGTTTGTTTGAAGAGGAGCAAGCTGTTTAGTTTTCCCTTGAACACATTTGAACGCATTTTGTCGGTCGAAAATTTACATTGCGTTCAAACAATGGATTTCCAATTCCAGTAATAAAAATAAAGGGGCAATTTTTTGAATATTTCTTTAATACGCGGATCACGCTAATGCCTGCTGTTACCGTCGCTCTTATAACGCCGCTACCGTTTCTGTCTAAATCGCTCGATTGCTGTTTAGTGGGAGAATTGTTAGACGAATCGCTTATTCAACTGGTTGGTCGATCAGTTGGTTGGTTTGATTGGTAGAGGGGTGGTCATTTGATTGTACCTTGCACTCGAAGGAAAATAAAGTATTTATATTCTGACCGAGAATCAGCCCCTGTCAATTCAATTCATCCATCTCTCTCTGTTTCACACATCTCTGTTGTAACAGAAATCACGACTATAGAAGAACGAATAGAGTACGAATTGTCATCAGATTATGCACGAATTTTGATACCAACAAAGGGGCGAAATCGAGCCAATTCTGCGTCTACTTTTTGGAGTTCAAATGGTCTTTTCCGTTGTTGAATTTCTCAGCTTTCAAAGCGATATTGAAGCCATTTTGAATTGCACACCAGAGATCACAATCAGTGGTAGATAAGCACCATTGTACCCCTCCAGGCCCCCTTATTTTTTGTTGAATTTGACAATGTGGGTGTTAGAGGGTTGGTTAAATCGATATTGTAATAATTGTCCCCTTATTACTAAGTGCGTCATTCGTGGTATACCCGTTTTATTGTTGTAGTGTATCTTGTTGTTATTATTGTGAGTGTTGTTGCTCGACAGGGTTGAAGTGGAAACATGATAGAAGTAATATTAAAAGAATGTGAGAGATAGCAATTAATACCAGAAATAGATTGGAAGTCACTCGCGATCTCGGGCGCAGTGATGTGCCGAAATTCTATTATTGATAAAGCCCTAGAAGAGGGAGAGAGTAAATTTGTTTGTGTAATGCCATATCTATGATTTCAATTCCAAGAAGAGAGAAGAACAAGAAGAGCGCCCATGAGAATAGAAAATTTCGCAATTTGTTCAATGACGCCGACGAAGGCAGTATCTATATTTGACTTTTTGTCAATTCTCACGAGAGCATGTGTTGTTTTGACATATCGCCGCGATCTGGATCGAGAGCGATTTTCTATCTGTTTCTAGCATTATTTTGACAAATCACAGCGACCTAAACCGCGAGATATTTTCTACCTATTTCTGGCATAATGCGCATGGAAATTTTATTTTGTATTTAAAAAATTGTATGTATTTACTAAATAGTATTACTTATTCTTATTCTAGTTTTACCCCAAAAGTGACAACAAGCAAAGCAAATATTAGTCACTGGAAGAGTTGTTATAAAAATTAAAAACAAGAAAGATTACGGTTTGTCTCATTATCATGAACGACTATTAATTACCAATGATAATTAAAATATTACATATTACTCGTTAGTTGTCACTACTTGTAAATGATCTTAGGTGATTATCAACATGCTATACACACATTAAAATTGTCCACGCCACTGATCACTGCGCTATGTCAAAAATCTGAATTCGTTTAACCTCCAGCAGAGAAAGAGAGAGGGAGAAGGTAACAGTGTTTGTGAAACGTCAAGTCTGATTCGTTTACAAAAGAAAAGAAAAACAAAACCAGCCGCAGTGAAAAAAATTGAAAAGTTCGTAGATTTTCAGCGTCGCTGACGGAGGCAACAGCGACTTTTTCTGTTTCGGTAAGAGAATGTATTATTTTAGTATGTTGCTGAGAGCTATACCGCAGGAGATTTTCTACGTGTTTATAGCATACATATGGAGAAAATGTTATCGCTTTAATTATAATTTTTGAATTACTTTTGAAAGCCTAGAACAAACTCGTTATTACTTTTCTTGCATCATTAACGAGTATTAATGATGACTTAAATCCGGAACTACGAAACCCGCTAGTTATTCGTCTTCATTTATGAATTTGTTCCTAATTAATATTAACGAGTACTGAAAACCGAACTCACAAAGTTCTGTGAAGGCCGTCGAAGTTGCTCTCACATACTATTCTAATATTTTCAATAAACACGATGCTATTTTTGAAAATGTAGGAGTGTTGAAGAGTTTAAGGGCTAGATTCGGATAAGACTTAGATACGAACGTGGCAGTTATATATTCTTCACCCATTATGCTCCTAATTAAAACAACTAGCATAACGGAGTATAAAGCAATGATTGTGTAATAACAATTCTTGCCAATTTTTCTGTCTTCGCTTTCTTGTTTTCCCAAATCAATACCGTTTGGTAGCAACATTGCGAAGATGATGGAAGCAACCACAGCGAAACTCTTAGGAGTTTTTTCTATTCACCCTCTATCACCTAACACCTACATCAGTCACTAAAGTTTTTTTGGCTGGGGGAATAAAATTAGTAATTATAACAAACAACGCACAATAATGCTGAAGTGCCACACCTATTTTTAGGAAAATGTTCCTACCTGGAAAGCTTTACACGTAAATGTGTTTGCGATTTCGGAAATTACTCTACCATCTAAGAAATTAAATTATTGGAACGAATGAATTAATGTTTGTTATAAAAAAGAGGTGTGCCTCTTAAACTACCCTTATCATCATACGATCATTTCAATCAATCCCAAACAAAGTCTAATGACAATAATATTAATGTTAAATTTCTTGAGAATAAGTCTGTTTGTTCTCCCGTAGTCGTGTTCCACTGATAGAGGGACAGACAGACAGACAGATGACAGATAGACAAACGGTGATCAATAGGCTCGGGATGGTTTTGTGCCAAAATGTATATATTTTTCTATGTCAGTCATGTCTCCTTTGATGCATAATAAACGGAATAACAGCAGTCAACATACCCTCCTCCCTTAGACTGCAGTGTATTAGAAGACCTCGAGGTATTTAAAGTGTAGAGAAAATATGTTCATGCTTTTTCATAATTCCGAAAAGGCAATTACTTCAGCGCAAACGATGTGCAAAACGATACGTATTCAGTCGGAAATCAGTTGGAAATATGTAATGCCCCGAACCGCTCTTACATTTGTTTATAAATAATTTTAAATATTTGTGTAATAAATTTGAAAAGAATAAATCATAATAAAAAAATAAATAATTCTAGCATTTTTAAGACTTTGTTGATTAAGGCATTTAATTATTTTTCCAGAGTAAAAATTCTAAATATTTTAATAAGCTTGGAAGTGTGTTTAAGTGCTAAGTGCGAAGGAGTACACTATATAAAAGCAAATATATATATATGTGTGTGTGTGAAGTATGTGGGGAACGGTTACACCTTCACACCTACGCAACTGTTTATTGTAAGATGTTGTTCGATGGGCTGCAGAAAAAAGTAGACACAACCCAAACTTGGTCGAGCGTTACCAGTTAATTAACAGGTAAACTATCTAACTAGGCGGCTAACTTGCAGGGAATACTCATTTAATATCTTAAGGTCAGATTTTACTAACTACTTGTCATTTCATTATTACGTATTTCTTACTCTACTCCCGATGGGGTAACGTATATTCATTTGGTTTCGCCGTTTCCAACGTATTGGAGAAGACGTGACCGATATAGAAAATTATATAAATTCTCACTTAGAATCACTTCCTGAGTCGATTTATGCGTGGCCGTCCGTCTGTCTAAATAAGACAATTTCTTGACAACACGCATTAAAATCCCAGAAATATATTTTTTAATTTATAAATACGGACTTACTGAAATTGGTTAATATGTACTTCTATCTAGTAAGCCGCAGGTCGCAAGATCGTACGGCTTTCAATGATTTATCAAGGAATTGAGAATCAGGATTGTTTTCACGTTTTTTTTGCCCATAATTTGAAACTCATATTATCAAAAACTGTTTCAGAATTATGTGCAAATTTGAAAACCGTGTGAAGCGTGATATTTAAGCTTTCTAATGCATGGGTCTCATAGGTGTCACCGATTTTTAACAAACTTTTTAATTATTTTACATAATTTTTTTCCATATCTCGATTCAGTCTATTAATAATAATTTGTAAAAAAATAAGAAAAAAAATCATAACGCATCTATCCAACAACACAAGGTTCTAAATTTTGTCAAAAAAGTTAATGTGATTTAGCCGTGAAATCGTAACCTTTATATTATTTTAAAAAAAAAGAAGAAGAGTATCGTACAGTTAAATGGAAAAAGAAGAGAATCGAAAAATCTTGAATGTATTTGTTCGTTAAAAAAATAAAACTTGTTCTTCCTAAATTTTCGTTTTTAAAAAACTCCAAACAAAATTCACTTTAAAAAATAAATTAAAAAAACCGAATCTTTAATATAAAAGTAAAAAGCGAGTTATGTTTTTTATCAAAAAATAAAAAAAAAGAAAATTAGAAGATACGCTTGGGTTTTAGTAAATAATAAAGTATTCAAAATTAAAAAAAATGTTCAAAAGAAATGGCAAAAAATATTCACAAAGAGAAATGAAAGACTTGATTTGAAAATCGTGTTGTGGCAGAGCCGCTTTTGGTACTGCTATCGGTGTTACTGATAACGACGATTATGATGATGATGATGATGACAAGTATGCTGATGATTCATGTTGAATAATGTTCATTGCGGACTCCGTTTTAATCTTCAGCAACAAAAATGTCAGCTGATTTTATCAAATTCTACAGCAAACAAACAAAAAATTAACGGTATTATAAAAACCTGTTTTTGCTCAATCTTAATAATTCCATGCAAACAGACGTATGCACATAAATATACATACAGGCATACATCCACAAGTTCCGTGAATATATACGTATGTATTAATGCATACATGCGTACATACATCTATTCATACATACACACACATACATGCATCCACACATTCATAAATATATCCATGCATATATGCATACATATATTCATGCATACATACATAAGTATATACATGGATACACACATTCATACATAATGCGCAATAAATGCATATATACATACATGCATATACTGGAAACATGCATGCACACATGCATATATTTTTCCACAAATCCATACATACATGCATACGCAAACGGACTATCCTCATATATACATATCCATGCATGTATATAATATCTTCTTTTTTGGCCCTACGTCCGAAGGAATAGAGTATATTCGCTTATTCTTTCCGTTTGTAACGCATTAAAAGAGGCGTGGTAGACATAGAAAGGTATATATATTCTTGCTCAAAATCACCTGAGTCGATTTAGCCATTACCGACCGTCCGTTTGTCTGTCTGTCTGTCTGTCTATCTGTCTGTGCAAATCACGATTTTAGCCAATCATAAAATTTGGCCTCTTTATCATTAAGAACTGTTTGAGACTGAAAAATAAAAGAACATAATTCGTGTATTTATTGTTCAAATTCTTAAATCTGTTGAAGTTGCAAATTACATTTCCGAGTAAAGCGTTTCCATTGAAAACATATTCCACATAGAGGACGTGACCCGCCCACAATGAACAGTTACGGTTACAGGAGAACGAGAGGTATTGTCATGCAATTTGACAAGAATATTCTTTGCTTATTAATATTCTTTTTTTTCTTTTATCGAAAATGGACGAACTGGGAACAATGTCGTAATTTTTAAAATTCATTCAGGTTTTTCTTCGTTAAAAGCTTCAATACCTCAGGTGGTGGTCTATTTCTTAAGGGCGATCCCACTTGATCGGAGCTTATAGTCCGATGCTTCAATTTATAAAGAAAACAAAAATGAGTAGGGTGTATGAGCTACCGGCAGGCTTTAATTGGCGTTCCTGCTATTTGTTCTCACTCTTTTCCCTCCTTTGTGTTCTCCGACTCACTCTCTTTCTATAAAGTAGGCACTTTACCGGATGAGAAAGAGAGATATATAGAGAGAAAGAAAAGGGAGATATTTGTTGTGTTAGATGTTAATCTTTTCTCCTGTTTTCTACCATTTCTTACGGATGTTAAAAAAATAGGTGTGCGTGGTTTGGTCGTAGAGACGTATAAACCGAAGGAATTACTATTATACTTAGTAACTTAACTACTTAATTACTTACTTCTGCGTCTGCGTAGTTGGAAATTTTTTGTAAACCTCTTCGTAGCCTTTTCTTTTCTAACCTACGTCTGAGAGGTTAGGAATAGCTTCATGCTGTTCGTTTTATAGTTTTGTCTTTTGTGCGATTTGTTCTTTTTTTTTCGTCGTCAGTAATCACAACTTTTCAATCAAGATTATCGTCTTAGCCTACTTATGCTATAAACACAACCTCGCGACAGTTGTCGCGTCGACAAATCAAAACTCTGCTGGTGCTGAAGTTAGCAGAGAACATGTCTGTAATTTCAATACAATTTTATTAATTGCTAATGTCATTTAAAGTAAACAAACGGAGAAAAGAAGAACAAGACGAGCGACAACCAAAGAAAAGTAGAAAACTTTCTACTACTGTCGTTGTCGTACGCGTCAGCAGCGCAACCGTTTTATTTTTTCTCGGTTCCCGTAAGACTCTATGTAATTTTGACATGTCTCGGCGAGGATACTCAAACTGTCGCGAGGTTGTGTTTATAGCATTACTTCGGACGGTTTTGATATGGGTTCTTTGACGACCAAGCATCGAAAGCATGACCTAATCCCAATCTGTTTCTCTTTCGTGGATTCGGACGCTTCGCTTTTCTTTTCTTTAAGACGTAAATTTCTTTTTCTCTTATTGTTTATACCCGGTTCGTTCAACAATTTTGCTTTTCTTAATATTTTTCTTTTATTATTTCTAAAGTTGTTTTTTTTGTTTGTCTTGTTTTTCGGTTCAGTCTGTTTCGTTTCTTTGGCTTTGCGGGGGCCGCCATCGCCTTCGTGCTTCACCACACGTGGTTTCGATAAGAAAGGGCTTGATCTTGCGAGTTCGCGGTTTCCAAAGCGCGAAAACCAGTTTTCCCTTTGTAAACTTTTTCCTACCTGACGATGTTAACGTACACAGTGATAGCGTTGCCACATGAAAGCGATGAAGCTTAGATGCTTGTTGTTGTTCGTTTTAATGATTATTTTTAAACAAAAATTATGATTACACGAAATCGTATTCCGATGTGATTTCAGTGGATCCCAAATTTATTGCCTAAAAATTTATTTGGCTGGAATTTGTTTTGATGCTTTTTTAGCAAATATAAAATTGTTTTCTTTATATAAATTATTTTGTTTTATTACTTGTCGTAATTTTTTTTCCTTCATTATACCCTACACAAGAGGAGTCAGAGTATATAAAATGTATTCTTCTGTAAACTAGGTATTGAAATAGGCGTCACAGGTATGGAAATGTATGTATATTCTGACTCATAGTCATCGCCTGAACCGATTGACTCATGCCCGTCTGTCAGTGTTTGGAGAAATCAGAATTTAGGTATCGTCATAGATTTTGTCATGAATATACTTTGTCTCTCTCGCCCTGTTTTCAAAGTAAGGACCACGCCTTATTTTCAAAGCAATACGCACTTATCTGCAACTATAGTATTCTTATCAGTATTCTCATTATTATAAATATAATTACAATTACAATTATTAATCTATTTATAATTTACGACTATAATTATAATTATAGTTTTCATCTTGTTTTTGTTGTAAATGGCCAATACTGAAGAGACGCCATACATTGTTTTTCCGCCTTCAACGTTCGCTCCATACGCTGTGCTTCGTTCACATTCTTTCATCCACCGAAAGCTATGCGAACATATTTAAAAATTAAAAACAAGCAGAAGCTGTTGCTGCTTTTGGTGTGTTTTTTGCTTCTTTTCGGCGATGGCGATATTGTTGTTGTTGTGGGTATTGCTATAGCTGCAAGTGTTGTTGCTTTAACATACACAACAACAATACGATTAACAAAACTGAAAACCAACATTCGTAGGATCATAAAAATATTTAAAGAAAATAAAAGAGACGCAAAAGAAAAGAAACAAAAAAGACAAGTAAAAAACAGTGGAAAGAAGGAGAGCGAAAAGGAAAGCAATGGAAAAATTTTGTGTTTTTTCTTTCGTTTATTTTGATACTTTTATTCAATTTTAAATTTAGTTCAAAATAAAATTAAACTTCTTAAGCCCGCAACAACAATTCAAGTATGATTGTTTTCGTCGCGCTGTTGTTGTTTTTGTGGTTACTGCTGATTTTGTGGCTGTTTTTCCCCTGAACGATCTTTACAGTCGTCATCGCGACTATTCACCGTTTTTTCCCTCTTCGTCAACAACAAAACTTCGTCATTGTTTTTGTTGTTGTTCGTTTTTGTTTCAACTGGATAACTTTATTGGAGTCGTCTCCGCGTGATTTTATTGGAAAAGCTGGACGATACTGTTCCTATTTGTGTTGTTGGTGTTGTTGTTGTTCGTGGTGTTTGGTATTGTAATTTTTTTTTATGTTTTAAATTATTATTTGTGTGATTTTATTTTTAGCCTGCGGAGTCATTTCGTCGCTGTAATTTTTCTGACTTTGGAGTCGAGCAGAAGTCGACGAAACGTGCCGTTTGCGTTTATGCATTTTAAAATTAGCGAGTAATGCCGAATAAGTTTATGTGCTCTGTAGCTCATAGTTATGACTTTTGCAGGCTGTGGGTGGATCACAAATATTTTTGGGAATACACTTCCAAATATGGATGGTTTGGTGTTTAAGTTTCTAATGGAGATACAGATAGAGACAAGTCATACAGATATTGAACGATTCAAAAAATGAAGAACTCAACTGATTCGATTATCATCACAAATAATTAATTTTATCAGAAGAGAATCAACCGAAAGATTAAGCGATTTGAAAAATTTTCCCTCAGAAAATCTCTTCCGAGATAAAGTAATTTATTGATTCTTATGCATTTAATGAAATATAAGTGTTGTAAGCGAGTAAGTAAGTAAGCGAGTGCATGTGCTTTCACAATGCATTTTCTTGAGTCAACAGCTACTCGTTATGCGCATTGAGAACGATTAAACCACTGTTGAAATGAAATGGGATAACAGGATTTTCAACTTGTACACAACCACAAACAATGGTTGGACCAATCACCAAAAACACTCGTTCGAATTATTACAACAGAGAGAAAGAGTGTTCTCGTTGCCGTAAAGTAAAAATTCGTTATAATGGTCATTTTCCATGGTCTATTGAATTCGCGTACTACAATACGTCTGATACTTGCCTTGTTTTCTGTGCCTTTGCTAACGAATTTGACGCCATGTTTGTCACCGAGCTTGTTGGAAACATTTCGCACAGCTTCAATTTCTATATAAATTTTACCAAACATAGACAACAGTGGTAGGTTTTCTTTTTAGGAAATCAATAGGCCACTATGTGGATGGAGTCTCCAAAATCTATGTGAAATATATAATTCGTAAAATTTCAGAAAATTATAGACATGTATAATTATTTTTTTAACACTAAGGCACAACTAAATTTGCTACAGCTAACTAAACTACTTTTACCTGAGCTGCATTTTATACCAGAGAAGTAATTCGTATTCGGGTTTCTCGTTCATTATAATCAGATACGTTCTAACTATATTAATTTTCAGCTTTTATTTACTGAATCATATTTTTTTATCGAAGGAATCAATTTCGCTGAATTCAAACATGTTTTCTATTGTTTTTCACCTAGAATCCCCTTAGAATCTATATAAATGCAATAGTGACAGTGCGAGCCATGTTGGCGTAGCCACAAATTTCTTGGGAAGCTTGTACCCAATTCCAAAGAAAAGTACACCATTTTTTTAATGTATACAAAAGATGTGCTTGAATTAGTGCGAGTGTTCTATCCCATTATCTATGCTTACAATCTATTTTATCGGTCAGACGACAAGTCTTTGTGATCCTCTATATATGAATGCAATAATGTCAATCAGGCTTATCTCTCTTTGCTTCTTCGTAATTTTCAACCCTTACGCAAGCACAGCACATACGAGTGAGTGTGCGTGCCTCAACGAACTACTCCCTCCTAAGTGCGTTTCCCCCTAACACAAGACTCTCTCCCTCTTCTGTCTCTTCGTTTTTAATTTTTTCTCCAGGGAACAAATATAATTATATATCCTTGAAAAATAAAACTTTCTAGCAAATAACATTCATAATATTGTAAAATCTTACAGTCATTTATTCCACAAAATAATTTCAACAAAACTTCCCCGATCATAACACAAACGCATTGTGCACAACACGGCTAGAAGCGAAGTCGGCGTCTTACTTATTGAGGGTTAGAAATATTGCCACGCCCTGAGATCACATGAAACCCCTGTTAAATTTTCATAAAAGATTTTTAATAAAGAAAGAAAGAAGTTTAATCATTTCAACATTTTATTGTTTCGAGATGTTATCATTCGGGAATTTAGCACTCGAGATTTTGTCAATTGAATTTTGTAAGCAATGTCTGTCTTGTAGTAAAAAGGGATGAAATCGGACCACTACCACAACCTATTTTTTCATGATAGTACTAATTTATCAACACTTCCTCATCAAAAATATACTCCAAAGAAACGCCTGCAAGTAACTAACATCAAAATATATTGCGACGTTATTTGAAAATTCCCTTCTGGTCATTTTAGATTCGATAACTGAATTGTGAATAATCCATTAAAATAAATCCATTGTTAGTTTTTAGTTTCAGAGCTTATTTGTGACTACTATTTCGAATTCAATGTTTTCCATTTTCATCACTTACTTCGCCTTAAAATCGCATGACGTGTTCAGTTCAAGAGCCGGATTCGAATTCGAATTCGAATATACTAGATGCTGATGTCATCTAAGGTTCTGAAATCTGCTGGCAAGTTATTACTTATTACGACATAGTTGTTACGACATCTAATGACTCAAATAATGTCATAACATGCATAGTCGTGCATAGATGTCGTTTCCGCCATGATAGGTTCGATCAGACATCCCTTGATAAAATGGAGCTGGTCTCTTCAAAGCCATTTCTTCTCTGAAGTCTCCGAAGCCATTTCTTCTATGTCAGGTCTTTTATTTATTTATACAGCTTTTATTGCCTCTGCTAAATATCCGATTTTAAGTTGACAATCTTTTATTTCTTCGCCGTAACCGTCGCCATACCTTTGTATTGTTCATGTTTTCCGTATCTTACCTCGCCACATCTTGTATTATTTCGCCTGCTCTCCACTTTCGGCCTTGCCCTTCGCTTTCTTGATAGTGGTACTTTTCCCCTTTGCGCAATGGGCTTTGTGTCGTTAAGGCTTTGGTGATAATTCCAGTGTCCGTTATCAGTTTTGCGACGAGCTGACTTACAATTTCGTGCGAGACGTCCTGCTTTCCCGCAATTTCAGCACATACTCTGCGCGAATCTGTAATCACCTTCTGCATCATCGTCTGCGTGCCTCTCATTAGCTTCTCCATATATTCGTTTAGTTCGAGTTCCAATCGACGAACGCTACATGCTGGCTTGCTTAGGAGTCTCGCTGCTTCTTGTGTCAAAGCTGATTCAGTAAACGTTTCCTTCATCTCGATGTTTGCTGCGCGTTTAAAATCCACATCATTTATTCCTGTGACAAATGCTTCGATTTTGAACATTTCAATTACTTCAGCTGATACGCTCCATGCGCTAAATGATCCAGCCGTTCTATGTCTATATTCCTGCAGTAATTCAATAGCTCCTTGATTATGATCAATTCGGTAGTTCCGTCAGGAAAACCTTTTTCTTATGGTTTTCTTATGGCATCGATTTTGTCTTTTCAACCTCAAAAACAGTCTGTAGAACTTTAGTCGCAGAGTCTCTCATAGAAACCACTAGGGTCGTCACTTTATCCAAGCCAAGATTGCCAAGATTACAGTGATTGTGCTGTGGTTTCAAACTGCATCTTACAAATATTAAATTGTATCGTTCCGTCAAATGTTGGATCTTTCAATGCCAATCCATGCCATTTCTCTGTCAAGACGCAAAACTTTTGATTCTAGTTCCTGTAATTGGTCTTCCATTTTATCCTGTCCCGCCTGCGACCTGACATCGTTTTCCCCTTCAATCAGTAATAGCTGCTACTGCAATTGTGAGGTGTTTTTTGTCAATAGTTGTGCTATATTATTTGGCATATTCTGCTGCAATTGTGGTTACTGGTGCACCATTGTTTCCAGGATTATGTTCCAAATTACTGCCATTGCCAGAATCATGGTAGCTGCTCCTCGACCCTTGATGACGCTCCAGAGGTATCGGCACAGAATTCATGTTCATTGCTCTAATGCCTCACGCAATTTTGCTTGCAAGTTTACTTTATGACTTGTCACAGGTAATCCACGGGCCTCCAAATCTTCTCTCAGTTGCGTAATTTTTAATCCAAAAAATTGTACCATGTACACCAATTGTAACGTTATTTCAAAATTTCCTTCTGATAATTTCTGGGTTCGACCACTGGATTGTGAGAAATCTACTAAAACAATTAATGCGCTAATGAAATAATTAATGATTTCATATCACCAAACGTCTCGTTCTTCTCACGTTTCCAGTCTCTTTTTAACTGTTGGACACAATTATATTCAATTAAACGTCACCTATCATAGTATTAAACAATTGAAAGACAATCGCAATGACCAGACCAACTAGACGTTCGGAAATATGAAATACGCACATAAATTTCATTTATTTATTTGTCTGACGGCGACGATCGAATGTGTCAAAAGGACCTTTTTCTCGTAGTTATGTAGAACCTCACCTACAACTAAAAAGCTGCTAATCATCATAATTTGTATTTTTACTTGTTTAGCGTCGAATTGCTTGCTTCCGACTTTGGTTATAATCGGTTACGATAAAGAAGAAATATTGTTAAAGGGTTTTGTAGCATTCTTGTAAAGTTTTGTAGCTATCTCAGAGACGGCTAACCGCACTAAGTGGAATCATTTAAATTTTTTTGAATTTCTAATTTTGTTTAGAATTATTTAGACGCACAACAAAATCATTTGTTCCACGCATCAGACTTTCATATAAACGATTATATATGCGCGTAATCTGAAGTCATAAATGCTTTAATATTAATGGTTTGCGAATATTTAAACATATTTTTAACAATAGCCGTTACATCAATAAGCATAAGAACTCAATAAACGTTCTATAAATAATCAACCAATCGGGTTAGCCAACTCATCGAAATTTTAGCGTATCGAAAAATTTTAGTTTCGTTTTAAAAACAAGTAGTAGTAATTCATCTTGGGGAGTCCGATGCGACTGACTTCTCCTTTCTCTAACTTCATTTAAAGCCTTATAATTATTGTTATGAATATTTGTTAATAATCTCCGGAATATGTTCTCTTCTTGACTTATATATACCATAGTTCAACTTCTCAGATATCGCTATAATTGCTCTTGTTGTTGTTTTGGCCTAATTCAACAACAACAAAAAGGTTTTGACTTTCTCTAGCGAGGTTTGTCACTCTAAAGTTAGAAATGTAATCCTCAATATCTCCTAAACGGTAACGGTTTGTGTAAAATAATATTTTGTCAAAATATTAATAGTTTCGGATTCAAATAGAATTTTATGTTTTATTAAATATTTTCTAATAATTTTTTTTCATAAAGTAGTCGTATACAAAAATAGTAGTAAGGCATATAATTCCTTTTATCAATATTCAACAAAATGTTATTTTACATAAATTAATTAATTTTCTATTAATTTTTAAACGGTATCGATATCCTCCAAATATTAACACCATCATGCTTTAGCCTAGGAGATATTGACAATTACACCCTTATAATGTATCACGATACGAACACGATTCGAAAACGTTGACGAACACGAAACAAAAACGAAGGCTCTGATAATGAAACCTCTTCGTTCACTTCGTTTCATTTCCAATTTATTGTTGTTGGCATCTACAGAAAATGTGCGATTGTTTACCTCCTACCACTTCTCCACTCCTTGCAATCAATAGCAGCATGCTTCTTTGCTTTGACGATCGCATTTTTGTTATCGTCAATTTTGACAACCCTTTCGTGAAGTATTCGTGATACATTATTAAGTGATTTCCAATCGAACACGGGAATGCATGTAAAAAACAACAACAAGAATCTAGTTTTCGATTCGTGTTCGTTACGTTTTCGTTATCGTTATTTTGGCATTCTTCTTCATCATTTCTTCGTTAAATCGAAGAAAAGCGGGGAAATAGCAAAAGAAAATCGAAGATTACGTTTTCGTATCGTGATACATTATAAGGCTGTTATATTCCAAACTTTAAAGTGCTGCAGCCACGCTCCCAAAATAGAGCGACAGAATTTGGACTTAACGCCAATGGCAACAACAATTACAACGACAGAGACGTTCGCTATAGTAGATCTGTTCTCTCTGTAATATTTTGCAGTATTTTCATTTGTATATTTCAGAGCTATTTTTGTACTTATATTCTTATTTTGCTTAGTTATTTAATTTTTAAATGAGCTCTTTTGATTTTATGTATGAAGTTACAAAAAAAAGAAAAAAGTATGTTAAAAAAGTTGTATATATTTTAATACAAATTTAAAATTTCTACGGCGCCCGATAATTTCGTGTAAAGCCGTGCGAGCTCCATCGTCAAATTTAGTGTGAGCATGAAAATGAGTTGGAAAGTATATGAGTTTATATATAAACTGCTCTTTCGAGGGCCCTGTTTTATTATTCTCTTTATTCATTTGTCTCTCTTAAAATATGCTTTTCATATCTAAGCGTACTTGTATACTTAACTCTCACTTTTCCGCTGTTTCACCCCACCGCAATCGAAACGTATTATTTTTCGTTTATCCCTTTCTGCTTTACAACGTCTAATTCCGAACTTCTTGTCTGAGACGTTTTCTGTTAGAGCTGTACCGTTGCTCGTGTGGCGGGTAGACATTCGCCATTGACGTTGTATAGTTTGTAAATTGATTTCCAAGAATCAGTTACTAAAGCAACTCTCAGGGAGAAGGTCGGTGGAGCGGACTTTGTCAAATAAAGTGAATTTTAGTTGCTGTGAACCATAATTTTTTTTTATATTTTTGCTAAGAAAAATATAAGAATCAAACCAAATCCACAAATTAAATAAATCTAAATAATTAAAGGAGAAAATGAAGAAGAAGAATTGTTCTTACACATAGCAACAGCAGAGACAAACTACTACTACATATGTTCTATTTACTCATACACAACAAC
The DNA here is from genome assembly GCA_963966595.1 of Physocephala rufipes. Taxonomy (NCBI): domain Eukaryota; kingdom Metazoa; phylum Arthropoda; class Insecta; order Diptera; family Conopidae; genus Physocephala; species Physocephala rufipes. The sequence continues at coordinate 13,728,958 of OZ016505.1, read as the reverse complement.
ACACATCGCAAGCAAACAAATAAAAATGGAGAATGCATTAACTGGAACTGCTGCAAATAAAGCAGTAGAGAAATTTTTTAAAGCCAGAAAATAAAATTTTTATGACTAACAAAACAAAACTCAATGCTATAATGGCGAAAATAAAATGAGAAAAGCAACAACAACAGCAGTGCATTAAGAATACGAACAGCAAGAAGCTCTACCGAAATCGAAAAGTAAACGTGTGAATACATTAAAATAATTTATGCTCGTGTTTGTTGCGTGTGAATGCGACTGTATTCGAGTGTGGTTTTTCAACATCAGTTACCAATAAACAGAAAAAGCTCGTTATATTCAACTGATACACATGTATAATTTTTTTTTCTATAAATCCATCTAATATGAGAAACTTCAACAAGTCCGCAACTGTTTCGTGTCGTTGAAAACAATTGATTTAAATATTTGTGTGTTGGGGCTTACCCTATCATCATCATCATCATCAGCGTCGTCGTCGACGTAGCACATACATTGCCGCCAACGCTTATGTCACTCGGGCTGTATTATAGCTGGCTTTCTTCATTCTTTTAGAGGTGGCTCTGTGATTTTCTCCAGCGATTTTTGACAGCCACTTTTGTGGCTTGCGTTCTTTTTTTTGGTAAGTGTTTCAATGATTTTATAAATTGTAGATTCTTCTTTTTATTGCATTTTTCTTGCTTGAAAAGTATGTAATATACGGTTGTGGAATTTCGTTCCAACATTGATCGGAGGGAAAGAGATGTTAATGCTGAAATCCGAGTTTGAGCTCGTTCACAAATTTTGCTTCATTCTCTTCCTGACTCTTAGCAATTACTTTTCAATATCGTTTCTTCCGTGACGAACTACTTTAACTTTTTGAGAAACAATCCGTTTACAGAGATTTCAACAATCCGAATGCAGTTCCCACTTCTGGCAGAAAAAGCATGCGAAGCGACAGTAACAAAGTTAGTTCTAATACATTAATGCTTTTGTATTTCAAGATCAAATTTCTACGTCGTTTTTAGAAAAATCAAATTTATTAAAAAAGCGTTAAGCGCACGAACGTCAATTTAACAATTACTCCATTTAGCAGTGTCTTCAGGTTCTCTTAAAACAATCCAACGATGCGCTTATGTATACACATATATAGTATACATATTGGTCCAAATTCGGCACAATTCAAATTGCAATTTGACCATTGTTGTTTTTGAAACATATTTTTCTTCACCGCTCCCATTCGGTTTCGATGTCGCAGTCCTTTATAATTTGAAGTTTTCCTTGTGTATATCTACTAAACCATAGAAAATATCTAAATGGAATACTAATTTCTTAACATGTTTGTGGAAGCAAAACTATTAAATATTATTATTTTTTAAAATTCCATTTTTATTTTAAAGGTGATTTTTTAAGCCTTAATGTTTGTCTATATAAGGTACATGATTAATCTGTGCTTTCAGAGAAAAGGCATTATGTAATGTCGACTTCTATGAATTTGCAGTTTCCGATTTCTTTTACCAGAATTAGATTAATGAAGAAACTCTGTAAACGAAAGGTTTCTGTTCGGCATCAAAGTTGGCTCAAAAATTACTTTGGCTCTTATGGGAAACGAAAAAAATAATCAACTGCCACTCTTGCATCCCAGCAAGCGCTTAAAAATTTGGTATTTGCCTCTTGACGCTGCTCTTGTTCTTCTTTTTTGATAAATTTTGATCGCGAAATTATGTTTTGGCGCCCATGCAACAATTTTCTCTCTGATAGTTCGAATAATTTCTAATTTTGATAGTGATAGAAGTATTACTTGTGTTTACATTTTTTGTTTGTTGTTTACATTTTCTCTCACTTGCCGAAGCGTTTAGCCGATAGATCTGCCGATCAATTAGACAATTAAATTAGAAAATATAGAACGAAGCTAGACATTGAAGATGGCATATCGCCGACATCGGTTTGTCTCCAAACCAAACATGACCAGATGATATGACCGAAATTCTTTCCAATATCCTCTAACAGTAAGTTCGAAATATTTTATACCGTGATTAATTCTCTTCCTAAATTGTCTGACGACACTGGTGCAGAAAATATCCTTCCCATTGTCTTTCAAATGTTTGACACCATTATAGGCGGTGTCTTGCTGAACACAGCTATGTCAAACAGTTAGAAAGCAATTGGAAAGGCGAGACGAATCAGAACTATGGAATAATCTCAGCAAACGGGATCGATTAAAGATATTGTTGGTGTGGGAGTGTTTGCGAGAGTTTGTACAGAGCTCAATATCTAAAAATTATGAAAAGAGAAAAATAAATCTACAAATTTATCAAGAGATCAATTTTATAAAATAGATGCAAAAGAAAAGATTTCACTAAACGAGCATTAAATTATCCCAATGAAATATCCAGTTGAAATCAAATGTAATAAATTATACACCAGATGTCATGACTTCACCTAAAAGACATTAAATGAAATTAGAAACCAAACTAAAAACAAAAATCTGATTTTATTATTTGTTTATGGAAATCATTACTTTTAAATTTGGTTTGGAAATATTTCCTTTTATTAAAAATTCATTTGAAAATTGTGTTCAAAATCAAAATCAATTCATTGGAACTAATTGAACAAATACAAAAATATTGAATTAAAAATATCGGTGCAGATATTGTAAACAAATATGTTGTCTATATTTTTAAAAAATTCTTCGAATGTTTAAAAAACTATCTTAATTTTTAATACGAGCAAATTTTCCACTTATTCGAATTGTATGCTTTTAAAATAATGGTATAATTTTTGTTGATTATAAAAAAAATCTGATCGTACTCAAGCTTCTGTACACACACACACGTGCATTCGTATGAATAACAAATATTGGCTTATTAAAAAACTGATAAAATATAAAGAAAATTTTGCACTTGAACTTGATATTATTTTTGGCCATTCCGAATGAATGATTAAACGAAGCTTATGAGTAAATAAAAAACAAAAATTATCAGTTGTTCAACGATTTAGTTGTTGGTGGTTTTTAAGGATGGAGGGAGGTGGATGGAGAAGTCTGAAAAACAAAAAGTTGTGATGATAATCAAATTCTTAACTAGGCTAAGTCCTAACTGACAATAAAAAAAGAAGAAAAGATAAAAAAGAGATAAAAATTAATTGGGGTAATTGTGAAATCTAACAAACATTGATTACAATGAACGAGCTGAGTAAAAATGTGTTGAAGTTGTTGAAATTTGAAATTGCTCTCGTTTCATAGATTTTGTTGTTATCTTTTCCCGTCTCTTAGCAAAACATTATTGAAATTATCGGTGAGATCTTCTTCCTCGGCGAAATGTGTACAGTTTTTTGAGGAACGACTCCTACTCGTCGCGTATGCACCGATTCGATAGCAATTTGACAATCGCTATGCAGCCGCGCGCTCTCGTGAAGGAAAAAAACATGTGAAACAACAATAATAATTTCAAATCTATTATTTCATTCCGTTTGTACTTGAAAAAGAAGAATTTTTATGCCAGTTTTCAACATGCCATCGATCAACAATGATAGTAAATCCTTTGGCTAGGTAAAATTCTCTGTAATTGGGGTCGTACTCATTTAATTTTTTAGGTTATCTATCTAGTTTCATTGAATGCACTCACAAATCAATCTCAGATTGTAAGTCAAGCTTCTCTCGTTTGTTAGTTCTCGTTCCGTCACAACAATTATTTATATTATGTGATTATGTGTCAAACTAGAAGTCGTATCTTTGCTTTAACAATACTCTTGTTCGTCCTATTTTCCTGATTTTGTTAAACTTGATTAGGTTTATCACTTTCTTCTTATTTGTTTCTGCTCTCAGTTTTCATAAAACCTTATAATCTCCCCCGCCCTGCGATGTGATATCTCTTCTCCTGTGGTCTAAAGCTCTTTTTTCGTGTAATAACACTACCGTCTCTCTTATTTCTCATTTGCTTAATTGTAGCTGATCTCTCCTCTCCAACTTTTCCATTCGAATTTCGAATTTATGACCGCGCAACATACTCAGTCAAAGTCAAATTCATCAACACATTGGTAGTAAACTCGTGTATGTGTTTTTCACTTCGAAATTGAAGTCGAAGCTCGTCGAAGCAATGAAAACTTTTACAGTTGGAACAACGTCGTGCATCATTAAAAGCGTTTTTAAAGTTTGCTCCGTGCGTTGTTGCTCTAAAAATTTTGAACTTTTGTGCAGACATTTTATTTTGTTCTCTAACAAAAAATACAAATTCTTTTAATTGTAAAATCTCGGTTACAAATTTTTTTAATACTAAAAAAATCAATGATCTTGTAATTTTTTAGAAAGCTTCGATTTTTCACTAAATTTTCGTAAAAAGAGACGTCTTACAAGATTTGTTTCATCGATTATATATCTATATGTATATTTTTTTATGTGAAGACTAGAAATAGAAAAAAAAATTGTTGAAAAAATCAAGAAAATTGCTCTGCAATCAGCAACGACGTCTATGAAATGACGTTAGCGTTAGTTAAGGTATCAATCGTTGGAGTGTTCCTATGGCGGTTCTATGGGGAAGTTGTTGCGTAGAGAACTGTGGCGAAGGAAAATCTACGGCCGAGGCGACAGCGTAGACGTTGACGAGGGCGTCAGCACCATCAATTGCCTGAACTTCGTGTCGTTGCTGCTTTTGTTATAACGACGATGACGGTGTGTATATTAGTTGTTTTTGTGCCCTCTGAATTTTCTTTTGAAAGCAATTTTTTTAGGTTTCTAGTATAATTAAGCCAGTTAGGTATTTTGTCGATTTGACTGAATAACATACAGTGAATTGAGGGGTATTTTTTAGCGAGCAGCGAAATAGGCAGACATGTCAGTTGCGATTAACTTCTGGAGCTTGAATGAAGCTCAATTTACACACAGTGTGTGGCTGTGTGCGTTATATGTGTATGCATATTGATATGGATATGAGTGCGTATATAGTCAAGTTTGATTATTGTGTATGAAGGAGATCGTTTTTAGTCGCATATGTATTCTATAAAAGCTTAAGCTTTGCCGTTGGTTAAGGGGAAATGTTTGTGAAAATGTTGAAAAGTGGAACGAGCTGTACTTTTCTTACTTGGCTACGCTTTGTACGTTTGTTGGGTGTTTTTAATGACGATGATCTGGCGGCAGACAACGTTCTGTCTTTTTCATTTTAAATTTTTATGTATACGGTATGCAATTCCTCTTGCTCCTCACTATGCACTTTCAGCAATTAGTATTGATACAAAGTGTTGTCACTTTAAATTTCTTCTCTACCCTGCGCAAATTTGTGGGAAAATTGATTATTTACTTTCATTGTCGTTTGATGGTGTAGCACCAGAATTTAGGGTCAGTCTTTTTTATGCGTTTATTTCAATAATAATAAATATGGTATTCCTGTGTGTACGACGAGAATAAGAGACGTACATTACCATTACTCTTTACATCTGAAAATGAACGAGTAAATATTAAATTGTTCTATTTTATTATTTTCAGTTTGACAGATGCTCTTTAAAGTCTAATATGTTTTGTTATTGCAATGCAAATATTGCCACATATATAAGTATTAATTTCATATCTAAACTTTTCTATATCTCGATTTGTAATTTATTTTTAGAATTGCGAATTTACTCAGTCCAGCTCTTGAGCTTGTTCTGGAGTTCTAAAAGCCACCCTCTCTCAATAGATTTTCAAACTTTCGCTAATGATTGATATTACTGAGTATTAATTTATTGCAAATTATGCACAAGGTTTTCAGCAATAATTCTAATTTTGTTTGTAGATATTCATTATCTCTCTTTCTCTCTCTATATCTACAGACACAGACATAGATTCTTCCCTCGTTTTTATGATTATTTTCAAATATCATGCGCACCCGTACTGTTAAGTAAGCAGTGGGACTCTTACTTATCGCTCACCCCTTCACAATGCTTTGGACTTTGTGTAAAATTAATTTCCGTTGGAGCTCGCTTTCTGCTGGCAATCATACTTTTTCCTTTTTCTCATTAGCTCCCTACGTCATTTTGGCAGCCATTTTGATTTTTCACACTTCTCGCTTTTCGTCTGATCTATGTTTCACCATTTTGATCCATCGCCAGTTATGCTCTCTATGTTTCACTCAGAGAATCGATTTTTAAAGGCTTTTCATTTATGAAATTTATTCATTAATTTCTGTTCTAGAAAATCGTCAGTCTTTTCAGGATTTTTTTCTAAATATGAGGTTGCATAAATGAATAATTTTCTTTTGCCTTGATTTAAGTTATAAATTCTAGCAAGTTCGTTTGATAGTTTTTTCTTTTTTTCACTTTCATTTTACCACATAATGCATTTGGCCTCCATTTTCTTTTCGAAGAGCACTCGCTCCCATTCTTTTTGCGTTTCTCACTAAAATTATGAATTTATTGTGAATTCTCATGATTCAAATATTTTGTTCTCCAAAATTACTTGTAGTAGTTCGGGTAATGTTGATGCGATGTTTAGATGAACTATATGGAGTATAAAGTTTGTAGTCCGTCTATGATTAGGGAAATTTTTATTTTTGCTGTCGGCTGTGATTTTAAAAATGAAAGCTTATAACAGATAATTGTCGAGAGGAACAGATTGCGTTTTCTCTTACTCCCTACCAGTTTTTGTTCGTAACTTTTAAACTCTTGCTCTTTCGAATGATCATTGTATGGTGAAATGAATGAGATTTGAGAGAAAGATGTCTTCGTTGACGAGACAAAGCGGTTGCATCTAAAGAGAGATTTTTAGAGAGTTATTGAATGTTTTAGCAAATGTGTTCTCGTGTTTTTGCAAAATTATTAATGTCAATTTATTTGTTTTGCAGGTATGTACTCAAAGTAACTTTCAATACTACGCTCGTAGATAACTTACTAATTGATCAATCCGTGAAACATTTTATGATATTGAGAGGCTATATAAAAATATTCTATTTTTTCAAATACTTATTCCTTTCATATGTAATTTTAGTATTATAAGCATAATTGTTTATTTTATGCTTTCGACGTATATTAATTTCACACACTACGGTGGCTCTCTTATATTATAAAGAGAAATTGTATATATTTTATATGAGAAATGTTTTCTATCGCCTTTTCTCCACTAATTCTTTCTTATTAATATTTATATAATGTCATAATATATTAATGCATTTTCTTAATATATTTTTATATTATCTGTTAACAGAAGAAAATAGTAGAATAGAAAATGAATGGTCATAGATTTTCAAACACACAACTGAATTGTTTATTCGCTTTCATCGTTACCTCGAAATGTTTTTCTCGTCTAAGCTATCTATTTGCTGTTTTTGATATTCTCTTAATATCTACGAATTTCTCTGTTATTTTCCTACTTTCTCATCCTCTCTCCTCAACAATGCAGTTTCAAAATATGTTAGACAATAAGTTCAATGTTGCCAAATTTCACTGATGTGTCGAATAATTTTAACAGTATTTATTTCATTTGCAAACGTTACATGTTTTGATTGCATCTATGCGATTATCATAACTGTTGTTTTTCCTTCACTAAATTTTAGTTAATTTATGTTTTCTGTTTCTTTGATTAAAATCATTGCTTTTATAAATATATTATATTACGAATTATATTTTGAATTAATGTGATGTCCCAGAAACGATTTCGTAATCGTTCATTTAATAATTCAATTTAATTCATTGCTATCTAAATGTTGCTTTTATTCAGATATTCGGAGACTTAATTTTTCTTTAATATTTTGTTGTCAGGTTAGAAAAAAAACCAGTTCTACATTAATATCAATTTAATAATTTCGGAACATCCTTTTGGATACGGCAATTTTTAAATTTCAATCATATTAGTAATCTAAAAATAGAATTTGATACTTCGGTAATATCAAATATACTTTTTATAATTAATTCAGTAAATTAAATTTTTTTTTTAATTTTTGAATTGGAAACGCAGTAAATAAATTATTTTCGTGAAATTGTTGAAACAAATTATTGTTGGCGTACCGTTTGTCAGAGTAAAACTTTATTCAGTAGCGTTATTTCAAAGGAATTACATATACTTTTAATATTCTCAATGGTATTAAGATATTTAGAGGTGATAGTTAAAAAAAATTTAATATAAAAAATTATATTATTAATGGTATGCTATTGAAAGTTGAGAAATCCAATTTATTTATAAAATTTTAATAGAATTTTAATAGAATTTTTATTATAAATGCACTTCTATTAGAGTTCATTACATATCAATGTATTTTCAAGATCCTTACTGAAATTTTACAGATTCTAGAGTTTCACCAGGCTTGTTTTAAATAATGTTAGAACAATTCTCAAGGTCTCTGGAGGTTTCATCAGACTTAACAGAATTCTAATACTTTTAAAATAATTTTGAATTGTTACAAAATGTTAACTTCTAACAGAGTTTTAATTTTTTATAATAAGGCTTTTACAGTACAGTTTTAGTGATTTAACATAGCTTCAATATGTTCAGTTTGCAGTTTTATACCAACTTAACAGAGACTTCGCATCTTAGGAAAGTCGACAGAATAACAGAATTTAATTAAGTTATATAAACTTTTGACACGTGTAAAGTTTACACCAATACAAAATGTTCTATTTGCTAATAATTTTTAGAAAAGTATTCATTTTCTTTTGACTTTTCAAATTGTTTTTAAATATTCTTAAATATGTTCAAGACAGATTTTAATAGATTATATTTCGCCTAAAAACTATTCTAATCGATAATATATTCACTAAACTTATTTTGTTGGTGCACACTGAAATTACGATTTTGTTCTTTTGATTAGGGCTACTTTGCGTGCCGGGTGGTAGTGGCGGTGGTGATATTGTGAAGGGGCTATTGCAGCTCAAAGGAAATTAGAGGATCATGCTTATAATTTTTAGGGATGCAATGCAACTCAAGGATAACAGCAAGAATCCATTTCATCCATTTTTTTGTTGTCTACGGTGTTTTGTTTTTCTTCCTCCGAATGGTTTCGGAATAACGATCCTTGCGTTGCTTGCAGACTGCTTTAATATGGTGGAGGTTCCCCTATGTGGTGGTTCGAAGTCATGGTTGATGGCGTTTTATGATGAACATTAAGAATGGAGGAGGAAGGCATACATAGTTGTTGTAATGAAGGGCGATATTGTAAAGGAACTGGGCTTGTGAGGTAAAACGTTCAACATCAAAAGGGAAAATATTATAAAAGAGGAAGTGAGCCACGTATGACCAACTGTTCGTTTTCGCTGTCGTTGCAGTTTTTTGTGTTGACACGTTCGTCAATGTCAGATAGTTTTGGATCAATAGTCTGCAGCTGTTAAAATACCTCACCTCATCAATTATGTGTGTGTAGAAAGCAGAATGGTATCCGCTTCTGTAAGGCTCTGGAGGCTTCATTGCCTCGGGAAAAACGATTCCTATTTGTGTTGAGAAAACTTTTTTATTTTAACATACATCTAGCAAAATGTGATGAAACAAAACGAATAATTTTAATTCTTTAAATTTATTTCTTCGTTTAAAAAACGGAATTAAACGTTTCACGTGTTTGCAGTAGTTTTTGGGGCGGTATTCTTTCGATGTATTTCTCTGTATTTTGTTTACGAAAAACAACAGACTACTCCCAGACATAACCTGCAACGAAATACTTGTTTTTGCATTAGTTTCTGTATCATTTGGTGCATCTTTTTGGTTAAGCCATCAGAAAGTAGACAATTTCCGGCAGTGGCGCCATCTGGAAACAAATTTATTGCATTCAGTGTGAATTGGCTCCGTAGACTGCCTTTAATTATCGACACGCTCTCTTAAACGAAATACATGATTATGTTTTGTTTCTCTTCTGGTGTGTGTTGTCTCACAAAGGAAATCGACTATTACTTTATCAGAGGAAATATAGCTATATATCCAAATCCTCGATATGATTTCAGTCTAACGATTTTACTTGTTTATTTTTTTATTACAAAAATACTACCCCAGCACATTTCCATGATGGTGTCTCTTAATTATTGAAAGATATGTTTCCTAGTGGAAGATCATTCGAATCCATAGGAAGATAGAATCTGAACATATAGAACATAACGTTTTCTCGGTTTTGAAATCGTTTGAATATTAATGTTATAATTTTAGTCTTAACCACCACGAACTTCTCTCGGTAGGAGTGGTTATAACGAAAATGTATAATAATTGTATATTATAATAATTTGTATAATTTGTATTTAATTTTAAACTTAGTGAGTGGCTTTGTGTTTCGTGGCAATTTATATTTTTACGGTTCTATTTTTTTCTCTAAACAGTATTTTTTGGGAAATATTTTAATTACGGAGTTGCTTAAGACACTACATCTTCATCATCAGCAACACTCACAATCATCACAGTCCTTAAATAGAGGACACATACAATTTAAAGTATTCTTTGGAAAGAATACCTAGGTAAATAATAATGTATTAAGGGATTGGCTTTAAAATTTGCGTAGCATCGAAGTGTTACAACGAGATTGATTGGAAGTCGTTGTTGTTGTCGTTGTTTTTGTAGCTGTTACTAATGTTGGGAACGATCAAAGAAAAACTCGATAATTTTTACTATTTCAGAAATCATTCAACGAATGAATCTGTTTCCCAGAATTAGTAATTATTAGAAACTGTCGAATAATTAAACCATTCGCTAGCTCTTAGTAATTCAGAAATCGTTCAGCGAGTAAAGGTTGATACCCAATTAATCAACCAAGAGCAACGAGTTAGTTGATTATGTTGTAACTACAAAAGTTGAACTCGGATAAATCGAGTCAATGAATGAACGAAAAAATCATTCGATAGTTAAAATCATTTATCTAACTATCGATAGTTGAAATTAATCGATAATTTTGGTGTTTTTCTTCGAATAATTCTTAATAATTTTTCGTTATGCATATTGTTTTTCTTCAAAATAAATAAGTTTCTTTTAAAAATATATTACATAGAGTTTACTCAATATTATATGTAGTTGAAATGTTTCCCATTAATTTGTTAACATTCTCTGAATCATCAAATTATTTTCTTTATAACAATTATTTTTTATGCATTATGCCCTTTATAGAGAAAATCCCGCCCCCAAGCCCGAAAGAGTCTTTAATTTTTAATACTATTGGTTAATATCCAGATTGGGTTTTTATTGGGAAAGTATTTGAACGAAGTGAAAAAGAAAAGCTAAATATTTTGTGCGTAACTGTACTTTTTAATTATTTTCCTGCTCCTTTTTGCCGCGGTCGCAGCCGCTGCCTCAGCCGCTGCTGGCGCTTTTTTTATTTAACTGAAAATATCTCGTAGTGAGAGCATTTCTTCACCGATTGAAATAAATAAGCGACGAAAAGCCCTAAAACACAGTGTACAAACGTACGAGCGGCCGGAGGTATGAGCGGCCAACAACAGACTTTTTGCATCGATACCTAGGGAAAAAGACTCAATGAAGTGTAGGCAAAATGAAAGGATCCCAAGAAAAAAAAAGCAATTCGTGCCGTCTATTCCGGCTTGGGCTTTAAACAACTCGACGACAACAACAACTACATTTTACAACAGATCCCGATCCCAGATCCTGCCAACTGTTTAGTTACGAAAAGGGAAACTCAAAAGAACCCTTACTGTGGAGCACACCGTCATATAGATAGATATTTAGGGATAGAGAGATACATGCAGTGAGAGAAAGCCAAAGAGAGAGAGGGAGAGAGAGCGAGAGAGGGAAAGAGAGAAAAAGGAAAGAAAATGAACCCTTTGCAATTTCGTTTAGTGTTCGGGTTTATTCTCTGCCACTCGTCGGTTAGCGAGAACATCAACCATGAAAATAGTTATTCGGTTCGTAGACAATGAGTGCGAATAGTATATACGCAAATTTTCCGTCTCATGCCCCCATCATTTCAACAACAAAAGCTCAAGTCGGCCTCGGTCTCGAGTTTGTGGAGGGGACTTGTTTCCATTGTTTTATTGTTGCTTACCACTACTTTAAAGCGGTAGCTCGTTTACGATAGCCTTCAGGCTTCTTCTGTGCCTGCGTCACCCGATCGACAAATCGTCCGACCGACCGACCAGACGTTGATGCTTAATGGGCGATTGACTACCCTCAATTTCCCTGAACATTGGTCGATGATTATCGCGTGGTTCCGTTGCCATATTCGTTCGCGTTGGAGTATAAGGGTAGTCCATATTTAGGGGTGAGTTCATTTCAGATATCGTCGTGGGTTTTTTCAGTATTGTTCCTTCAAATGAGCCATTCGCCAGATCGAGTCAGTGAACACGAATGTGGGTCCATAAATGAACGAAGGAACAACCGACCGTGCGAACGAACCCTCCAATTATATTCTCCAACTCACCCTATTCATGGATATCGCTGCTGGTATTGGCAGTGGTGGTGACACGATTGCTCCGTTTTCCAACTGCTGCAGCTTCTGCAGTTCTGCTCGCTCGCTCTCTTTCTCTCTTCCTTCGTATTTTGTTGTTGTTCTTGTTCGTGTTGTTTTTGGTTTTCGCACGATGGCAACAGCTTTACATAACGTAATCCAAAGCACTTTTTCCGTTTTAATCGTTGCATGAATATATTCATTCACATACGCAAGAGCATAGTCTGCTTCATGTGGTTGTCGCTGTCGTCCCTTTGTGTGGCTTCAGCTACAGAGTTTCTGTTTATGAGCCCAGAGAGTTTAGTTAGTTCGTACTCGGTCGTTGATCGCGCACGTCGTGTGTCGCGCGCTGATTTTCTTTGGTTATAGATTTCTTTCCTTGACCTCTCTCTTCGGCTTTGAATGGATGAAAAGATATAAAATTTCATTTAAAATTTTGCCTGGATCCATAAGAACAAGTATGTATATTTATTTATTTCACTGTGCAATTGTGTGTGTGTATCTGGTTGTACGTGCGTCGATGTGCATGTTCCAATATTTTTCAAAGAGGGATTAATGAAAAGAAGGAGCAAAATGAAGAAAATTGTTCATGAAGAGGGAAACGACAAAGAGGAAAACGACAGGCAGCTGAAATGGCAGGAAACTCAAGTAAATGTGAAAAAAAAAATCATGAAAAAAAAACAATAAAGACAACTCAGTCAGACGACATTGTCGATGAGAATGAAGGGGGCAAGGGTATATGGGTTTTCATTAAAGCTACACAAAATCGATATTGTTGCTGTGACTTACTTAGTGTTGTTGTTGTGGCGTGTTTGCCGCTGTTGTGGCTTTTGGTGTGCGAGAATAAAGTGTCGACCAAACCAACAACAAAAACAATAATGATAATGATTATAATAATAACGATGATTATAACAATAATAATAATGATAATAATAAGAGTAATAATAATAATTGTAATAATAATAATAATTATGATAATAATAATAATAGTATAATAAAAATAATGATAATAATTGTAATAATTATAATAACAATAATAATAATCATCATCATTCGCCTTGTCCGCCATTTCCTCCGTATGATTCCAGTGGCTGATCTTTCTGTCCTAACTAATCCCAACGTACTTCGTCATTTGACGTGTCTACTTCGTCTTGGTCTATTTTCCACTTTGGATTATTAAGCTTATGCTTGCGATTAAGGACAAGTACCTTCATCTTATGGTCGGCTGCATTTTCTTCATGTTTAAGCATCTTCTCTTTAATGCGTCGTATTACGAGCGGTTATCACTACTACCGCATCGTCTGCCTAGCATATAATAATAGTATTTCCAGTGGGACCAAACTATCATTCCGGATAATCCATAAATCAGGTCCAAGGATTGATCACTACGGAAGCACCACGCTTCCAGTGGTTTCATTTCGTCAGTTTCATTTTCCGTATTGTATTTGAAAACATGTGTCCATATGTACATGTATTTAGCTATGTGTATATGTGTATATGTATATGCATAGATGTAAATATGTATACTTTATACTTGTATGTTTATATGTATGTATGTGTACACATGTATATATATATGCATATACAGATTTTACATATGTATTATGTATAAATGGATGTATGTATATATGTATATACGTATATGTGTATATGTATTTATGTATATATAAAATATGTGTGCATGTATATATGCATATATGTACATATGCTTATATGTATATCTGTATAAATACATACATATGCCTATATGCCTATATGCCTATATGTATGTTCGTTAATGTGTTTATATGCGTACATGTGTATATGTATATATATGTACGTATAAATGTATGTATGTATATATGCATACGTGTATATAAGTATATGTGTATATATGAATAAATGCATATATGGGTGTATGTATTTTATATATGTACATATGTAAATATGTACATACACGTACATGTGTATATGTTTACATGTTTGCATGTATATATGCGTACATGTTTATAGGTTTCTATGTATATATGTATACATGTGCATATGGCTATGGCTATGTATATATGCATATGAGTATATATGTGTGTATGTATATAGGTATATATGTATGTAGATATTTGTTTGGATATTATTTAAATGTACAATCTGTTTCTTTGGTATTGTTGTTATGTGAATATCACACGTGATGTGGCGCTTCTGCTTGCTATCGCCGCCATTGCTGCTGTTGCTGCTGCCGCTGTCGCCGCCAATGTTGTTTTTATTATTATTATTATTGTTTTTGTTGTTGTTGTGTCTGTTGATGCTCTACCGAAAGGTGGTACATTTTAGGTTGTCTCGAAACTGTGAAGCGAATCAGCTTCAGATGCAAACTCAATAATTAGTTTTTCGGAGAGTTTGCTGACGAGAGGGAGTGTTCGTCATTCATTCAATTGTTAAACGAACATGGTCGACGTCTGAGTTAGAAGACGAGGGGGGTTGGGTGAATGTGGGTTTGGCAAAAATTGAAATATGTGATGTCGTGTTTCACACTACGCCATAATTTTTTGTTGTCATTGCTGTTTTTTATTTATAATTGAGACGAATATATTTTATAGTAGTCGTTTTTTACAACTACCAAAAAAAAATAGTATGACGATAACTAGACGATTATGAAGAAGTCAATAAATGAAATCTATTAAATTTAATCTATTGAATTTATAGCACAATATTATAAAGTCATACAAATTATTGCTTATCGTAAATATGTTAAACTCTCAAATATATTTAGGAGAAAAATCGAATAAAACTTGAAGAGAAACGCGGTTATGTAACGAACAAAAGAGAATGTAAAATTCTTGTTTCTACAATTTGTTAGAATTGATTGAATAAATAATACGTTCGAGAATGTGTACGCTCCGCAAAAGTAGTTATTAATAGATTTCATAATTTATTTTCACTTTGATGTGCTGAGCGGGCTTTCAGGACAGTGGGCTTTCTTACGAAAAAACATGACATTCTTCTACGATTATCGGATTGTTATCATTACGAGGGTTTCAGGACAGACTGATATTGCAGTCCACTGTTCCAAAATTCCAACTCAACAATAGCGGCTAGTCGGTTTTGATCAGTAAAATAATTCCACGAAACCCTTCAGGGGAGAAGCGCTCCTTTGGCACAACCGATTATAATCAAAATTATACGGTCTTATATGTCAAAGTTGTCCAAAATACGAAGTATTAATTTTCAAGATCTAGTAGGTTTTTTAATTATAGGCAAAATTCGACAAAGCCTCGTTTTTAAGTAAAAATCCCTTCGGCGCAACCGTTTGCAAAACAGGGAGGTGCGCAACTAGATGACAAAACAACCCCAAAAGCCAAATTTCATTTCAAATGGCGAAATATATACAAGTACGTGCAAGTACATGCGTATAGGCGTCACAACGAAATTGGTCAAAATGGATAACAGGAATGATCAAATGTATATTTCCGTTGAAATTTGAATTGTTTGGGGGTAGTTTCTTCACCCCGTCCAAGGAAGGGCAACTGAAATATACGAATTTTTTTTGATCACTTTAATTTTTACTTTTGCGTTATATGTAGGAGATAATATTGGGTTTGTTGCAAATGTTAGTTAGTCGCACCCTATCCGTAAGCTCTTCTTCGTCCCTTCTCGGGATTTAAGACGTTTTTGTGCTCCATCACTAGTAGGTATTTTTACATTCCAACTGGAACACAAGAGTCTTAAAAATTATAATTTTTTAACTTTCATAAACAAGCTTTTCCAAAAGAAAAATTTTGACATAAAAACGTTTATTTGTAAATCTTTTCATTTTTATTCGTCAATGATAAGAGAAATTGAAAAGTGAGAATTGAACGAGGATTAAAGGGATTTTTGTGATGAAATAAGTGTTGAAAAATGTCCAACTTTTTATATCTTTCAAATTGAATAGTTTTATAAAGTAAAGAATTTTTACTACTAAAGGGAAGCGTTTATGATTTTTGGGCGTGGGCGATTCGTAGTGGGACAGATAAGACAGAGAAAGCGCCAATAAATCTCTTAAGGAAAGAATGCGAAAAGATTAGTATGAAAAAACCTTAAATTTCTAATGACAATTTCGAAATAACTTCCTTTTTTGGAAATTTGGGCATTCGTATTCTCCATGTAAAAGGTTTTACACCCTATGTCCGAAGGGGGATGTACATTTATAATTTATTATACCCTACACTGGTAATAGAAAACGCACATTTTTTGACCCAACATCTTAGATTGTAAATTTTGAAATAGAATGTTAGCATCTTCTCTGTAAACTAAGGAACTGAGCCATAATCACCGATGAACTTGCATCGCTCCTACAACCTACAAACTGGGCGTGTCGCAGGCCCAATTCTACTAAAAAGTGATTTACAGTTATATAATATACGTAAAAGGTATCTTGGGGATAGCGTGGGCGTGTCATGGTGACAATAGTTGACAGATCACACTCATTTTAGGGAACTATGCTTCTGCCTCGTGCTTCTGCCTTGAGTGTACAATTTCACCTTTAAGTATCGTTTGCATGCCGATGAAATTGAACCATTAGCACAGATAAATCTTGATTAACTTAAAAAGTAGGCGTGTCATTGGTTCAATTTTCAATAGAAAATAGCCTGGGCAGATATTGTCAAATTTAACGGCAATATACTACTGTTACAAAGAGGTGTCGACATTAAATTTAACATGAATATTCATTGTCATTTCTCTTTTTCTTTCTCAAGACACTAAGCAGGTTAATTATAAATTATACACGGAGTTATTGTTGAATTTAAATTGATCGTGGATAACTTTATGAATTATATTATTTTGATTGAAGGGCAAAGACTGTCGCGCACACTTTAATGAAGTATGAATTTTGTTTGAAGACTTAAAGTTTGAGGACTAAAATTGCTGTGAGCTTCTTTTGTTGGTTGTATTTTGCGGGGTAACACTGTAAAAATTATGATGGAATTAGTTTTTTTTCAACAGATTTCCGATTATATGATTGTCTGTACATTTTCGAAGAAATTTTCAAAAATGGATAATATTTAATTTATGTAATTTTTTCTTTATTTTCAGACTCAATAATTATAGTGTAAATCGAGAGAGAAAAACGCTGTGAACTACTAAGTTTAATTACAAAATGAATAATGTTACAAAAACAATTCTGTAAAAACTGCTAAGCAAGAGATATTACGACAAAACAACTTGAGAGAATAATAGAACAAAAAAATAAAAAGTCAAAGGATAGCTAAAAAAGAAGCAGGGAAGAACGACTGAGATAAGGAAGGAAGGAAGGAAGGGAAGCGGGAGTTAGCGAGAGTTGGGTTAGTTCGAGAAAGAGAAAGTGATTAACGCTCGCCTCTCGTATAATCTTCTATATTCTATCGTGTATTTGTCGATCAATTGAAAAGAAAGCGAATAACAAACAAGGAAATAGACGATTTTTAGGGAACCTTCCTGATGCGTCCAAGATTTTCGAAGGCATATTATATTCATCGAAATTAGTGAAGATAAACGACAGGCATCATGGACGACGATCAGCAATTTTGTTTACGATGGAACAACCATCAGAGTACGCTTATAAGCGTATTTGATACATTATTAGAAAATGAAACTCTCGTCGATTGTACACTGGCGGCCGAGGGCAAGTTCCTGAAAGCACATAAAGTTGTGCTATCCGCATGTAGTCCATACTTTGCCGTAAGTTACTAATTATTTTCCCAAACAAATAATAATAATTTCTAATAATTTCCTTTTTTTTAATCGTAGACTTTATTGCAAGAGCAATATGATAAACATCCCATCTTTATTCTTAAAGATGTTAAATATCAAGAACTCCGTGCCATGATGGATTATATGTATCGTGGTGAGGTTAATATATCCCAAGATCAGTTGGCTGCCCTTTTGAAGGCTGCCGAATCACTGCAGATAAAAGGTTTATCGGATAATCGTAGCAGTAGTGGCGGCGGACCCAAACATGATCCGCCACAGCAACAACAACAACAACAACAACAATTACAGCATCGTGGCTTGGGCTTACCAGGTATAGGAGGCGGTTTAGGTTTAGGAGGTATTAGTGGCAAACATGGTGCAGGTAGCGGCTATACTCTCGAGCAAACAAAACGCGCACGCTTGGGTCCAGCATCAATCGATTCACAAGATCACAGTGGATCGCGTGAGGGTTCATCTAGTCCAACATCCAGAAGACGTCGAAAATTGCGTCGCAGGAGCATTGACAACACTATGTCTGGTAAGTGAATTGGATATCCTAATAAAAGTGGTCTGTCTCACAAGATGGCGCAGCCTTGGCAGTCTCTTTTTTACAATTTTCTTTTTTTTCACACCCGAAAGAATTTGAGCATATTCACATTAAGCTTCCACTGTAGCGCCTTAATTCATGTGAGATCTATGTTCGATTTGTTGTGGCCTATGTTGCGGCGTGCCTATTTTGGCATGTTGCCTTCCTGTTTTGGTGTCTTGCCTTGTCTGTCCCACCACTACCATGCGTTCTCTGTGTTGATGCTGTTCTGTCTTTCCGACGCTAGTCGGGGGACTCCGCCACAATCCAAAGACCAATAGCTTGTTTTTGGGTAACCGCCCGTTTGGCGATTGCGGTGAAAACCCAAAGTTACGCGGGTGGAGACATAAGATCTCCATGTGGAGTTGCATTCTCAACCTGGTGTCGTTCGTGCCATACACATGGCTTCTATAGGTATATAATGCTGCAAGTTTTGCAAGGCTGTTTAGCTATGGTCGCTGGTTGTCGACAAAAGATCAACCCCAAGTGGTGCGACCCAGCGCCGTATTAATCCAGCATGGCCAATTAAGCCGACTGTCTCTCTGTTTCGTGGTTTGTCCATCTGATTAATTGTCTGTAATCGACCTGTCTGTCTCTCTGCACCTCTGTACTTTCTGTTGTCTCCTAGGTTTGTCTCTGGTCTGTCTATTTGTCCGTTTGTCTGTCTGAATATCTGTGTCTGTATGTCCGTCTGCATGTCTGTCTATATTTGTCTGTCTGTCCGCCTGTCTATCTGTTTGTCCGTCCATCTGTCTCTCTGTCTGTCTGTGTCTGTCTGTCAGTCAATCTGAGTGTCTGAATGTGTCCGTCTGTCTGTCCCCTTTTTGTCTCTGTCTGTATGCCTTTGTCTGTCGGTCTGTCTGTCTGTCTGTCTGTCTGTCTGTCTGTCTGTCTGTCGGTCTGTCTGTCTGTCTGTCTGTCTGTCTCTCTCTGCACCTCTGTTTGTCTGTCTCTTTGTTTTGCCGGCCTAGTTTTTCAGTTTCTATGTGTGGATGATCGTTCCGTCTGGTCTGTCTAGTTCATATGTCCGTATTGCCGCTGCACTTTTCGTATTGCCTGTCCTTCTGGTTTGTATAGCATGTTTCTCTGGTCTATGTGTCTGTCTAATCAATCTGGTTTTTTGGTTTGTCAGATGTGTCTGATCTGTTTGGTCTGTCTGTCCTGTGTGATATGTCTTGTCCCTCCGATTTGTATTTGAAGACCAAAGGTCTGCTTGGTCTTGTTTTGTTTTTGTTTTTTTTTATGTTTGGTTTTGTTTTTGGTTTTGTTTACAGACAAAAGGTCTGTAGTTTTGTCGATCTACGTCTCCGTCTGCCTCTTTCTCCGTATGCCTGTTTTGTATGTGTGTCAGTTGGTCTGACTGTTGTCGGCCTGTCGATCCCTTCCTTTGGCTGCTTTACTGCTGTCTGCTGGTTGCCTATCCGAGTGCCTCGTTGTCTATGTATATTTTGTGGTTTGTTCGTCTTCTATATTTTTCTGCGTATCCTTATTTGTCTTGTCTGTTGATCTGCCTTGTTTTTCGTTTGCGCCTCTCTCTCCCTTTTTTCAGTTTCTTCACTCTTTCCCTGTTTGTCTTGTTGCCTATATTTCCATCTGTCTTTTTATCTGCAAGTTTGTCTTCCTCTGTCTGTCTGTCTTGTCGTCTGTCTGTTTGGTTTCCCGCCTTATCCGTATGCTCCTATCCGTGAATTTTGTTGTCTACCTTACAGTTTGTTGCCTGCCTACCTGTCCGCATTGTAGCCTCTGTGTTGCGTTGTTCTGTTATTGTCTGTATCTCGATATGTATTGTTGTCTTCTATATTTTTCTGCGTATCCTTGTCGTGTCTGTTGATCTGCCTTGTTTTTCGTTTGCGCCTCTCTCCTTTTTTTCAGTTTCTTCACTCTTTCCCTGTTTGTCTTGTTGCCCATATTTCCATCTGTCTTTTTATCTGCATGTTTGTCTTCCTCTGTCTGTCTGTCTTGTCGTCTGTCTTTTTGGTTTCCCGCCTTATCCGTGTGCTCCTATCCGTGAATTTTGTTGTCTACCTTACAGTTTGTTGCCTGCCTACCTGTCCGCATTGTAGCCTCTGTGTTGCGTTGTTCTGTTATTGTCTGTATCTCGATATGTATTGTTGTCAGTATCTATTTGTTCGTCTGTGCTTGTCTGCTGTATTGTCTGCTTGTTCGTCTTGTTTTCTGTCTGTCCGTCTTGATGTCTATCTGTTTATCTTGTCTATTTGTCTGCCTTATTGTCGATATATTTTTGTTTTATATCTGCCTCATTGTCTATCCTTCTGTCTTGTCAAACCGTCTGTTTTGTTGTCTGCTTATTTTTCTGTCTTTCTTCTCCGCCTGTCTGGTTTTGTCTTTTGTCTACCAACCTGTCCATCTGTCTCGCATTCTCGTTTGGCACTATATTTATCTGTTTTGTTATCTGTCTTGGCTCTCTGGCTGTTTATCCTGTCTCTCTCTCAGTCTCGGTTTTGTCTGTCTTGTTTTCAGTATGTTTATCTGTCTTATGTTTTTCGATGTCTGTCTATTTTTCTGTCCGTCTGCTTTTCTATCCGCTTGTTTAAACTGTCTTTCTGTCTTATCTATTTGTCTATCTGTTTCCATAAGTCCGTCTGTCTACCTATGCCTGTCCGTTTGTACATGTGTGTATGTACTTTTCTTCCCGTACTGTTTGGTAGTGCAGATTCGAAAACCCAGTCCTTCGGGATGCCAAATTCCTAAAACTAATTTGAGTTTGCTAAAGTTTTATTTAATTTCCAAGTTTTCTCTTAGAACTGAACTATAAATTTCGATTGGGTGTAGGGATTGGGGGCGGATCAGGCTAGCTTTCTTATTTGTTAATTTTAATTTTAATTGCAATTCTCAACTATCGTCAACTTACCCAATCCATCTAATCAACAGATGTTCACCACGAAAACTCGAACTCCTCTCAAATTCAGTCTATTGCCACGACTTCCTCACTCCTACAACAGCAACCGAATTCTGGTCTTGGTAATGTAGGAGCCATTGCTGCAGCCGCTTCTGCATTAGCCTCACACGTACCGCCATCTGTGGCTGCTGTTTTACCAACTACGGCTGTGGCTGCCGCTTCAAACATGGCTGGGATAAGCACCGCCGTTCAATCAGCTGCAGCTCAGCAACAAATGACCGTGGGAGTACCGGCCGGACCCACAACAAGCGCTACCAAAAAGACTGAAAATGTTAAGGGTAGTAGTGGTGTTGGCGGAAGCAGCACCGATGTTATGCACAGTGAACTTTTGGCTAGTATTGAAGAACAGCAACAGGAACAACAACAGCAATCTGCTGGATTAGTCGAGCTTAAGACCGAAAAGCAAAATCATAAACAGCAGAAAAGTGTGCTTGGCAAGGATGTATCGGCCACCACTGGCAGTAGTGTAACCTCCACCGAATTAGTGATTGAGCCGAAGAGTGAATATGACGAAGAAGGCAATGAAGAGAATGTTGAAGATTTGACATTGGATGATGAAGATATGGGTATGGAAGATTTGGATCATAACGCGGGCACCAGTCACGGCAATGAAGGATCTAGTCAAGGTCAGTAACGATAAAATGATTGCTTTACAATTCTTTAATATCAATAATTTCTTATTATCCTATACAGGATACGCACAGTGGCAACACGATAGATCTCAAGATGAAGTTTTTATGGCAACACAGGAAGCACAGCAACGCGACCCACAAGGTAGGTTCAAACAAACGCATAAACACAAAAGACACACACAGATTTAACACATATGAATACACTAAAAGGATATAACAAAAGCAAGAAAAAAAGAAGGGAAAAAAAGAAAAAGCAAAGAAAGCTAAAAAGAGCACGACAGATAAAATGCGTTTAGAAAGCACCAAACGAGAAAATACAAAGTGAAAAGTCGAAAATGATGCAAAGATTGCGCGAAAAGGTTAAATTAAACAGATTGTTTAGTGATCGGTTTAGAAAATATATAAAAAGTAAATCAATAATAAAAGTACGAAATTATTGATTTGAGACAATTTTGCATTAATCGCGGTTTATTGTTCGGTTTTAATTTATTTTTAATTGTTTAGTCAGCAAATGTTCACTTTCAGTTTGTTCGATTATCAGTAATAAGTTACAAAATTTGGTGGCAGTTTTCATTTTATGTTTAATAATGGTTTGCTATTTAACAATGCAAGCGCTTTTAATTTGATTATGATGATTATCATTAGTGTTAAATAATTTGAGAGATAAAAATATTTACATTTCTTTTACTCCTTCCGCTTCCTAAAAATGTGATGATCATATATGAACATATATCGTAAAATATATATATTCTTAATCAAATTTCAAAACGTTAGTCATACAAAAGTAAACGAAAAATTATTTATGGATACTCAAATTTATTAGTCGTGCTCTATAGAAATTCAAAAAAGCCAATTGTTGTTATGCAAATTGAGAAAAACGAGGTAAAGCATAATACTACCAAAAAAGAAAAACAACTCGAAGAACAAAAGCAGACTTAGTCAAAATATAGAAAGCGAATTTCAACAAAAGCAATTTAAATTAATAGCATTGATCACCAACAGAAATACGCATATAATTTTTGCGAGAAATAATTATGAACTTTATTGACAGTCGATTAATTCCACAATAAATGAAAGAAATTGCTATGATCATCATAAAATTTGTTCATATCGCATATGAATGTATGTGGAACAATTGCTTTTGTCTCTGTCTTGTTACTGCGAGTTGTCTCAAGAGGAATAAACTAAAATAGTCTTTAAATGAATAAATAAGCAAAGACATAGGAGAAAGCACATAGATAATT
This sequence comes from Physocephala rufipes, assembly GCA_963966595.1. Taxonomy (NCBI): domain Eukaryota; kingdom Metazoa; phylum Arthropoda; class Insecta; order Diptera; family Conopidae; genus Physocephala; species Physocephala rufipes. The sequence goes on along the minus strand of OZ016505.1, from coordinate 13,705,571 downwards.
TTTGTATATTGATTATCAAAGTGAACCGAAACAAAAAAGAATTATTTATTTTGACCAATTTTTATTTGTGCAAGTTGAAAGTACATTTTTACATAATTTTTATTTAGTAAATATTGAATTTGTTAACTATTTGAATATATAATTAACTACTTTATTTACTACCAAAATACTCTAACTACTACTACTTAACTAATACTGCTTAATAACTACTACTTACTATTATTACTACTCTTGCCATCATCACTTTTTCGTTATATATAAATTCTTTTCTGCTTGGGCTGTATTTTCACAAAAAGCAAAATTTTTTACAACATTTAGCTGGTGTTTGTGTAGCATTTTTGTCGACGAGTTCTTTATTTTATATTTTTATATACATAATAAGTAAATTCTTCTATGAATATTTTTAGTCGTTTTTAGTAATTGTTTTGTTTAAAATTGTTTTGATTTGTTATGTATTATTTTTTTTTAATTCACCGATTTAAAGTTACATTTTTTTAACGAGCAGAAAGACGCTAGCAGTATTTGTTGGTTTTACGTATAATTAAGAGAAAACGATAAGGCAGTAATACTGCAAGCCATGTAGGATAATACAGTACAGTAAAGTACGTACTGTAAAGCAACGAAAAAGATTTATTGAAGACTCTTTAAAATAAATAGGGATAAATGTAAAATCCCCATGAAATTCTTAATTAAACATTGTTTCGGGAAGATATTAAGAAGAGGCTATAAAATCCTACAGAAAAGAAAGACGGCAGAATAATGAAAATGGTTGATTGATGTTGACCCTTTTATTAATTTAGAATCCATGCTGCCGATCGAGCGACTCTAAGAAACAAGAGCATTATTGGAAAATAAAAATTGACGGCAAATAAGCTACTTCATTTTCCTCTCTATAAAAAGTATTATCCATTATCAGTGTCTCGGAGATTTTTTCAAAAGAGAAAAGTTAAAAATCTAAAGCAAAATAAAGATGTAGAGCATTCTTTCTTCTTTTTATCCAATTTTTTCCACGAATTTCACCGAATTCCGTTACTACATTTTCCACATTAAGTTAATTTCTAAATAGAAGTAACTACGAGATCGAGTTTAACAAAATTGAGTTCAAGTTAAAGTTCAATCAATATTTTTTGTGTCAGATTAAAAGAGGATTGTTTTACTGAAAGTGGATCAGTGAAATTTAAGTGATAAAACAAATTCCATTTGAGTAGAATTCAACCATCTAAGTTAATTATCATCATCATTATCGTCATTAAAAATACCAAGAATTAACAATTGAAAAGAATCCAAACAGGAATTGCAGATCCTTAGCTCAGTCCAGGTTTCCCCGTTTATTTCGTTGTACTCCTCTTGTAATGTCTCTGCTCCTGGAATTTCATAAATTCATACATTCATGCGCTTTTTTGTTTTTTTAGTCATGTAGAGCGTAAAAAAGAGAACAGCAGTTTTGTTGCTTGTAATTTTTTGCATTGTACTTAATTCATGTGTTTAAGAAAACAAGCTTCCTTTATGACTTTAAAATTAACTTATTTTTATTTATTGTTTGTTCTTTTTCATCTTCGTTTAATACGACTTATTTTCTTTTATATAGCGTTTTATTTAATTTGATACAATCATTTTTATTAAAAGGAAATAGTTAATGTTTATAAACACGCAGACACTTGTGCGCGCGCAAGTACGCACACACGTACACACACGTGCGAACATAGGCACACACAATTACATATGCAGACACAAAGAGACCTATATACACACATAATTTATTTAAAATTTATTATTTAAGGACTTGAGAAGAAAAAATACGTATGCATATATATTTATTTCGCGATTTTTTTAAAAATAGAAAACTAAAAGTTATATTTAATTTTAGTAAGGCGGTAATACATGCCTTAAATATCGTTCTCATTTTTTTCACCACCAATTAGTTTAAATATGTATTAATTTGACTGTGGATATATTATTTATATTTAAGCTACAATTTCTGTTTGGTTCCACTTCGGTTGACGAGAAGTTTTTTTTTAATTTACAATATTCTGAAATAATTTTTAATGAAATATTACAGCATTATGGATTTTATAAAATCCAAGTCTTCGTAGCCTTAAGTTTTTAACGTAAACACAAAAAACTATTTGTCTGAAACTCGTGTCGGTTCAAGTAAGGAAACAACATTTTCTAAAAGGATGATAGGCAGGCAATAATGAAAAAGCGTAATCAAAAGCGTGGTTAAAATTGACGGATGTTGGCATCATTTCCATAATACCAAGATGTCTTATTTTGTACGTATTTAAGTGCATTTGAGTGCATTCGTGAAATGTTCGTCAAATGTCCGTCAAATCCCGAAGCGTTTTCTAATCGTTCGATGATATCATGTTTCCATTTTAGAGTTGGTTTTGTAATTAAGTCATTGCTTTAATTAATGACTTGTTTGGTAGCTCAAGACACTACGAGTGATGTCTTGTGCTTTTGTTGTGACAGTGAAAGAAAAGAAAAAAGAAAATAATATATTACGAAGTTAACGTTTCTACGAAGTGAATTATGTTTAATGTAGTGAAGTGTGTTTTAATATGACATCATCATCATCGTTTGGTATTTGTTGCTGTTTGGCGTTCCTGCTTGCTGTTTGCAGAATTATTTCCTCGCCGCCGCCGATTTGCAGTATTTGAAGTTCGCTGTATTAAAGAACTACTCGTATAACCATAGATAACCACAGCAATATCTCGAAACATGTAGCTGCAACTTTGCACATGATTGCAAATTGCAGTGAGGTACTTTCAATGCGTTTCGGTTATATGCTGGTGGAGTAAGGAGTGGTAGAAACAATGTTGCTACTGTAGAGGATTTGTACTACTGAAATCTTTTACATCTCTTGTCGTTAAAAACCGATGGAGTGTCGGGTCGTTCAGGTAAGTATGGCTTTGTTCAATGGTATCGATTGAACGAAGTGCGTGAAATGATATTATTATTTTGGTTGATTATTTTCACCACTTTAGTTTTAAATTTTCTTTTAGAACCTTATAATTTTTTTCTGATAAATTTTTTGATACAATTCCTTATATTTTTCCCTCTTCTCCCCTCATCCCAATCCAATCCGCCATTTTTATGTTGCTTCCACTTTTTTTTTGCTATTACTATTTCATACTATCGTCTTTTATTTTCCTTATTACTAATCTCAACGTTCCCTATCCATCTCTTCAACTGCATATTACTTCTTTTCGGGGTTATTACCCGTATGATAATTACGCTCACACTTTTTCACAAAAATGTGTACCGGCTGTGCCTTCCTTCTTTCATTTACACTTTTCGTTATCATTTTTTTCAAAATTATAACATTACCATCATGGTCATCATCGCCATCATCATCATCATCATCATCTTGATCATGATCATCATGGGCACTTACATTTTGCCAAACAAGTTTTTCAGGTGTTTTTGCATTTGTGAATGTACGTTTTGGAGAGTAAGAAAGCAGGAACAAAGAAAAGGGTAAGATATTTTAAAAAAAAGTCGAGGCGCTCGGAACAAAGAAATTTACGAATCAGCTTGGGCTCTCATGCAAAAAAAATTAAACATATTATATAGCATATATTTGCGTAACAGGAGAAATGCGTGCGTAACTTGCGTGCGAATATTGACGAATGTTTTGTTTTAAGAAATCCGTGCGTGACTCGTCGGTTGGTTCTTTCAAAACCGAAGCCATTGTTGCGGCTACGTTTGTGATACTACTTTACAACTTTACTGTTCAGGTACACTTACTAATGATACTTCCACTACTATTACTGCTACGGCTACTATTGTGTTTACTACTGGTATTATGAATAGTACTACTTCTATTAGTACTGATAGCATTACTCGTATTACTACTATAGTACATTATTTTCACTATCATCAGAAAGTTACCCTACATCAAGGGTGAAGATACTAAGATTCGGCCAACACCATCGATCAACTGTCAACAGATACTTTCAATAATTACAAGCAATGTTGCTGAGTTTTTTTTAAAAATAACTGTCTAACAACTGTTAGACTTCGATTCATTTTTATCGAAATAAATTTATTATTTTTATTATAGAATTATTGACCTAAACAGTTAAGATCCGACTGAACAGTGTTATAAAATCATGTTCGGTGTATTTAAATAATGATCAACAAATTTTTCAAATTTAATCATTTGAAATTTATCAGGTGAATAATTAAATTTCAGTGAAATTTTGTGCAATGAATTTTGATAAAGCATATTTTAAAATAAATTGCGATTAACATGGCTTAATTTTGACAAGAAATCATTAATTTAAACTATTCCGCAAAGCACAAAAGCTCTTCTACTTGTTTCAACGCTTGTGATTATTGTTGGTTTGTCTCCTAAAAGAAGAATAAATATAAAAAAGTAAGTAGTTTGCATAACATTTCCTATTAAATTAGTTAGAGTCCCCTATAAGTTATTATTGCGATGTGTATTTAGTTCTATTAGTCGATTCATGACAAAACTAAGATATTTAAAAGCTTACATTCGAAATGTATAAATGAGTGGAAATTCTCTGCGCGGGTGGAAAATACTGTTTTATAAAAATTGTATAGATTTTTAGAAAAATAATATTAATTTTTCATTACCATAACTAATATTAATTGCAATATTAGTTATGTTTAGTTAATTCTTAAATAAATTCTATTCCGTTAATGTTGCTTCGAAAAGCGATTGCACTGAACTTTGGGTAATAAAAGAATATTGTTGAAGTAATTCTTAAAAGCAATTGAAGGCAGGAAAGACAAAAGGTCAAATTTGTAAAATGAAAAATGTTAACACGTTTAACAATTTTTGTAGATTTTCCATTCACTTCGCGTGGGCGTATACGATTCGCACTATAAAGATTGAAAAAGTCGTTTTGGACGTATACCGCACAATTTTTCAATATTACAGAACTATAATTAGTTAGAAAAAGATCTGTATTTTAATATGCATTAGACAAAAAATCTATAAATTTAATTTCTATGAAGTTATTTTAACAAACTTTAAAAAAGGTCGAACGCTTGCGGTTAAAGCTCAGGCGGCATAACAATTTTGATAGAGTCCCAATACAGAAAATATACAGCAGCTTACTTCAGACATGTTAATACTATTGCCTACGGATATATTTAAAATTATAAAAACAGACTGCAATGAACCTCGTTGAACATGTTAGCTATAAGTGAGATTTGTTTGAACAACCTTCATAATATATTGCAATTTTTATAGTAAACTTTTTGCTGATTTCGAGTTAAACTTTTTAACATTTTGAGATGTTCGATCGATAAAATGTTCCTGTTTGACAGAGTTGATTAAAGGCAGTCAAAAAAATACCCAAGACGCGTTGGGCGTATACGTTCCACATTACCATGAACGGTGCATAAATAATGCGATGTTGTCTATAAAGTTTTTTTGAAGAATTCTTTTTTCTCGATTAGAATTCCAAAGAGACTGAACGCAAAATGCAGCAAGAGTCCTATATGCCCCACACACCCTGAATGGTGTTAAAAACTGAATTAAAAGCTAGTAAGAACGTTATCTTCGGCCTGGCCGAAGCTTATATATCCCATTCCCGAATATCTTGATAACAACGTTCAAATAATATGTGGGCGGGTTATATAAATATATTACATATTTATATTTAAATTATTGTATTCATATTTATAATAAAGTTCATTACTCAGTCAATATCTAAACTGTCCTGTCGTGGTAACTGTGAACGGTCTCATGAGTTATATATTTTGCTACTGGCAGAGAAAAATTTGAGAAAGCCCAATCAATTTGTGTTCCTCTTTTTGTAGTAGCATCGGTACACCCCAATATTGAATGTAATCCTTTCTTTACTAGTGGGTCTCCTGTACTAGGGTTGGTTCCTTTACGACATATATTAAAATCTCCGATTGTTATTAGTTTGCCAATATGTAGTCTCCATTAAAATCCCGCAAATCCTTCATTGCATTACAAACCATTAACCGAAGTAAATATTCTGGAAAAAAAGGAATTTCTGTAAAGCATAATAAAGAAAAAAAATCAGCCAAAGATGACAAAGAATATTCCTGCCAAATTTCATGACGATAGCTCTATTTTTACTCCTGTAGCAGCTTAAGATGGAATATTTGTGCCATATTTCATGACAATGCTCACATTTTGGATCATATTTTAAATTAGGTACTAGACTTATACAATTTCGCCTTTATGATCATACTCAGAACCGAGAAATTGAGCTCTAAACACGATTTAATTCACATTAAGTACCAAAAGTAGGCGTGGAAGTTGTCAGATTGCGCCCATTTTCAATACCAACCAACCTATCCTAGTAGGAAATATTTGTACCGAATCTTGTAATCGCGGTTTTCACAGACAGACACGACCGGTAGATAGACCGACCGGCAGACAGACAGATCGACCGGCAGACAGGCGGACAGAGAGACAGACAGACAGACGGTCGGACGGACGGACGGACGGACGGACAGACAGGGCTAAATCGACTCGACATCATTTTGAACTAGAATATATATACTTTTCTATATCTATTGTAGCTTCTTCACTGCGTTACAAACTTCGCAACAACGTTAATATATCCTTTTTCCCTTTTTAAAAAAGAATAGGATATAATCAATGATGTTTTGCTCCCAATAATTTATAAATTATCATATTTTCGAATATTTCTCTATTCTATCAAAAGATGTTTTGAATAAATATTTATGGAAATTGAGAGATGCTACCTGGTACATTTAATGTATAAGAAATATCTTTTTATCTTGATGTGGCGAAATGTTATTACGTAATCTGGTAGGTGTTTACTTGAACCCCACAATTGCTGGAACAGAATATCTCATGTGCGTCCTTGAGATTTTCCCACAGATATCTATGAAATGAAATAGAGTAAGCCTGCTAAGTTTATTTACAGAGTTAGAAAGGTCACCTTTTGGGATCTATAATACTGTCACGGTAATCAGTTCTACGTTCCTTAGGAATCAGTGCTTTTACGACCGAGCTATTATTCTATTGCAGAAGGCAATAGAATAGCAATTTGTCGTTATAAGCAATTGAAGCAGCTTCTTTAAGCAGATTGGTGTAGACTCCAGTTAGGCTGACAAAAGTCATCATTAAGGACGAAGGCAATAGGATATATTAGCTTTATGCTTACGTTTGTGACCGATCGAAGCAGTCGTAGCAGATATAGAACTATATGTAAATCTCTACTTCAATTTCCCTTGAATTGATTTCTGTCTGTCTGTCTGTCTGTCTATCTATCTGTTCCACTATTTGCCTAATTTGTTTGTTGGTTTGTTAGCTTGCCTTTGTTTATCTGTCGGGATTCTGTGTCGTTAGGGTCTGTCTGCCTGTCGAGAATAGAATTTTGCTCCTGTGTATCTGTGTCTCTGAATATAATTTTTTCTGTCCCTCTCTCTGTTCCTGTATTTTCTGTCTCTATCTGTCTTCTCTTTTTTGCTTGGTACAAAATCGGTGCGGTATGTTTTATCTACCCACTCTCTCTTTCTCTTTGTCGTTGCTTGCCTCTGTCTGTCTCTCCGTCGGTGACTGTCTGTCTGCCTCTATTTCTCATATATCCTTATATTATTTTTCTTATCTCTTTTATTTGTTGTCTGTTTCTCGTTCTCCCTGCTTGGTTGTATCTCCCCACCTGCTTGCCTCTTTCCCTGATAGCCTCTCTACCTCTCTCTATCTCCATGTCTTTATCTATCTACCTATGTTTGTCTCACTGTTCGTCTTTTTTCTTTGATAGTCTTATTTTGCCTTTATCCCTGTTTGTCTCCAACCGTCTTTTTGTCTGTCTCATTCTATACCTCTATTCTTTCTTTCTTTCTATGTCTCTATGTCTTTCCTGTCTGTCTCTCTGTCTAAATCTGCCTGTATTTTATTACCGCCTGTGTGTTTCGCTCCAAGCCTGCCTGTCTGTCATGGCAAACATGTCAAACATGTTCACTCTGGCCATCTGAATCTCCCTCTATATCTATATATCTGTTTTTTGTGTCTGTCCGTGCCCGGACTTTTTATCTCTCTTCCTCCTGACTTTCTGCCTTTCTTCATATGGTTAAGTGCGTTTGTCAGTCTGCCCATTTGTCAGCACGTGTCTGCTTGCTTCTGTGTCTTCTTCACAAGCTCCTGCTGAACTCTCTTTCCGTCTTTCTACCTGTCTCACTCACGCTCCCTCTTATTCGCGCCCCCCTCGCTATCGCTCCCCTCATTCTCGCTCCCTCTATTTCTAACAATCTGTCTCCCTCTGGTTGTCAGCCTTTCTGTCTCCTCTGCATTCCTCTGCCTCTTCATCCTTCTCTGTTCCATTCTCTTCCTATTTCTCTCTATATCCCTCTGTTTGATCGTGAATGTGTTTATTTCTATATGTGTATTTCTGTGTCCGTCTGTATGTGTATGCCTGTCTCGGTCTCTCCTCTTTTTTTCTGTTCGCCAATGTCTCCGAATTTATATATATGGTTCCTTTATCCTCTAGTCTAGCCTCTAGTACGGTACTCTTTCTTTCCTTTACTCCGTTTTCTCTGCCTGTAGCTCTGTTTGACTATCTCTCCTGCTTCCCGCTATCCCTTCCCGTTTATCTGTGCCTCAGGATGCCACAGGCTCTCTGTCTCACTTCGTGTGCTTGAGCCCGTCTATGTGTATGTTCCTTTTGCGCGTCCCTCTCGCTCTGTCTCACTCTTTCCCTCCTTCTGTCTCTCCCTTCTTGAGTCTGCCTCCCTGTATCAGTCTCCGTATGCATATCTCTGCATGCCTGTCACTCCCTCTCTATCAGCATATATGTCTCTGTCTCATCTGACCGTCCCTTTACTTCTTTGAGTTCCTGTTTGTCTGTTTCTGTCTAGCTATTTGTCTATCTGTCTATTTGTCTATATATCTCTGTCTGTCTAGCTAGAACGAAAAAGAGGCACGACAATGGTGGCATTGGTAACATACTAGCAGGTCGGATGTGTACAAACGATAGAAAGCTACTGTATAAAGAAGACAGGCATACATAAATACAAACAGACAGACATGCGTGCACACAGGGGGAAACAAACTGACAAGGAGACAAGCAGACATTCAGGAATACGCAAACAGTTAGGTTGGTAAACTAACAGACTGACAAGTAGAAAGCAGACAAGCAGACAAACAAGCAAACTAACAGACAGATGGACATACTGAGAAACTGACGAACAGACACATGGACTCAGATATGGAGACAGAGCAGAAACACAGACATACTAACACAGACATACAGGCAGGCACAGGCATTCCGACAGACAGACACGCAGGCATACAAGGACACACAGACAGCAATAAGCAGACAGACAGAAAGAGACATACAGATAGGCAAACAGACAGCTGACAAACAGACAGCTGACAAACAGACAGCTGACAAACAGATAGACAAACAGACAGCTGACAAACAGACAGACAGACGGATTGAGACAGATAGAGAGCCAAGAGACAGGCAGGCAGGCAAACCAACAAACAAAGACAGAAAGAGAGACAAGAAGATAGACATATTGACATAGACACAGAAACAGAGACAGACAGACAAATAGGCAGTCAAAGAGACGGATAGCGGACAGATGAACAGCAGACAGACAGACAGACAGAGGTATGTTTGTTGCTGAAAATGGACGAAATCGTATTCCCGAACGCACTTCTTAAAATCCTTATCGATGGTTATTTTTTATTGGTTATTTCATCGATGGTTGTGAGCCAGTTACTTAGCTTGTGCAGCAAATTTGGAGCCTGAAATCGAATTTTCAACTTTCTCCTGCGAGAGAAAACGCACTGAAGACAACACAGTTTGTTCCTAATAAGCAGTGAACGGTGCACGCCTCTTTTAATATTGTATTTACCTTTTTCTGATTAATTTAGATCTACTAAATAATCTTCAACTTAACCTTTATCAAAAAAGTCCACACATGATAATCTTTATGTTGCGTGTTCCGTCCATTTGCGTGAACATCTCGGCCAAAAAGTTTCAGCTTCAAAACTCATATGGAAGCTGAGAAATCGGGCTCTAGAAGGGGAGGTTTCGTATTAAAGGTAGGCGTGGCACTGGTCCGATTTACCACCTTGAATTCCATACAAGCTATGATCGAATATTCGTGCCGAATTGCATGCCGATGCCACCCTCTGAAGACAGAAGGAAGGGAAGGTTCTTAAAGTTTCTTATTTAGTTTTCAAGGTCGGTATTGATTTATTCTTACGTGCACATATTTAATGGAGAATTGAAAAACCGATAAGTAACTACCACAGATGAGGTCTTGTGTCCGAGTTAGATCAGATAAAATGTTTTCTTCTATGTACTTCTAAGAAAGTTGGGCGCTAATAAAAGAATAGCTATACGATAGTCATACGATGACCATAATAATGAATATTTTTATAATTGTCATCTTACGCCATGCTAAATAGAATAGAAATAGAATAGAATAATAATGGATTATAGAATAATAATGGAAATCATAAAATCAATCGAATTCCATGAAGCATCAGGTTTGATCACTGTAGAAACTTTGTTTTAATTTTGTCGATAACATAGTAATAATAACATAACATAGATAACATAGTCACATGGCCTAAACAAATTTTTTTCATAGCATTCCTTTTCTAAGTTGAAGAAATTAGTTTAAGGCTTAGCCTACTTTAATGTCCCTTTCCTTCTCATTAGGATCTGATTGTGATAATTTTGAAATGATTTGCGTCTGTTTGATAATTTTTCGTCTGCCATTAAATCTTGGTTGCCCGTATGATTCTGCTTTCCTCGGTGTTAGCATTTCGTCGCCTCGGAGGAGATTATTTTACAGGAAAACGCAGAGAAGTGAATGTCGGAAAGATTCGTTTTAAGAAAGTAAGGGGGAGGGGTGGGGGAGAGGTCAAGGGGGAGAATGAATAATACACAACTATCACTGCCTACATCGTTTTTATACCCTACACTTGAAGAGAGAGGACATATTCACTTACTTCTTCCGTTTGTAGCACATTAAGAAGGGTGTGGAATATTTAGAAAAGTATATATATTTTTACTTAGTATAGCCTGAGTCATGTCGTCTGTCTGTGTCTCTCTGTGGCAACCACGATTGCAGTCGACAGCCGGGAGGCAGTTATCGACATGAAATTTATGCACGAATGTGCATTGTCATCAGAGATTGTTTGGGAATGTAAATGGGCAGCACGTCCACGCCCACTTTTCGTAGCAAATGCGACCATAAATCTTAAGAAAATAATTTCTTCTACTCAAGAGCAAATATAATGCTGATTTTATATTCTCATGGTAAGCATTTAAAGAGCAAGCATTTTCTAAATTTTCTGTGGGCGGATCACTCGGAACAGAAATAATGATTGCAGAGGAATTGTCTTGCAATTTGGCGGAAGTATTCTCTCATCAATGGCTCCTTGATAACAAGAATCAACAAAATCTACTCATTGCCACGCCTGATTTTAGATAAAAACCTAAAAGTAGTAGGATTTTTATCGAGATTTCTCAGTTTACAGTGCTGTTTCTATGTTAAAATTTTATCGTTGGGATAACTGGCTCGGGCACTAACATACCAAAAAAAATGAGCATGTACTGGCGTCGGATTACTAGGATTGAACTATAAATTTATGATACGGGTGTCGATGGGTATATGAGCTTCGGCCGGGTCGAAGTTAGTTCTTGTTTAAATTAATATTAAGTTCTTTTCTCTTGGCACGGTAAAAGATTTCCTTGTTCTTAATTGTCCAGTTTTTTCACTGGAAAAAAATTTAACTAATTCTAACGCAAAAATTTGAATACATTTCAAAAAAATGTGAAATGAGGTGAATTATGTGACATGGGGTGAATTATGGGAATAAGGTGAATTATGTGGGGATGAGGTGAATTATGTGGAATGGATCATACTTCTTTTAAATCTCTGTAATCGTCATTTCAGCTGAATTGCTTAAATTGTTGTGTACTATGCAAGGTTTTTAAAGGTAGAGAGTTACGAAAAGTATTTTTAAACATGTGGTTTCTTTGCTTTTTTCTTTATAACAAAATACTACCGAATCTTTTTTTCTACAAAATTTAATTAAACCTTAAAAGAAAAGTAGAAACAAATTTTATCTTCATTTGAACACAGTCATTCATTATAAGTTATTCTATCTCTCTCACTCTCGCTCTGCTCTTACACCAACTCTCTCATTCTCATTCTCTCTCTTTTTCTGCAGTCGACGAAAAGTGTAGAAAATTTAATTATTCCACCACGGTTTCTTTATCGGATTTAAATCAAGTTGAGCCGCCGATATCCTTGAGGTAATTATCGACAGATAATCAACGTTATATGGTTGATCTTCTTTTCATTTGTTCAATTCATATTTTTAAATTTTTCTAAATGAGCTGCAAATTCTTATGCGAACTCCCTTTTTTCTTGTTTTTCTCTTACGCGCGTGGGGTTTGTGAAATCTATAACGACAACAACCAAATGGCAATTACATCATCTTCATCATTAAACGCGATCATCAATGAATTACTGTCAACAAAATGCAAAACGGTCGCCTTCGCATCACTGAATGATCATTATACGATGTGGGTATACATGGGTGGGTGGGTTATAACTTCGAATCGATCGTACTCGATCCGATCGGATCTAATAACATTCAATTTTATGATATGATAGCGTTAATGATTGTATATTCGCCGGAACCTCTCACATATGCCCTACATGTGGTCGATGCTATCAGAGCTCGTATACATTGAAACGTCACATGCGTAGTGAATGCAATATGCCAAAGCGTTTTGTTTGTCGCTACTGTGGGCGTGGCTTCCATCATAATTTTAAATTAGTAGAACATTTTCGCCGTCTGCACGGCAAGAAACCAGATCAGCCATTACCGCGTAAGGCGAGGAGGCGCAAAAAGAACTTTAGTTAATTTAGTTAATTCTGGGGAAATAACTTTAAAGCAGTTTATTCTTTGTTTTTATTTTTTCGCCTACAGCTGACCTATTTACATGATGAATTTAATATTTTCAATTATTTCTCTAATAATTTTACCCACTTAATGGCAATGTTCTCTACAGTTCAAAATATTAAAAGGTTTTCGAGCTACAAACCTAATAAAGCATTAAAAATATATATATTGTCTCTACTTTACGTAAAGTGGAAATTATGCAATGGTTTTGTGTAGAATGGTGGAGGGGGGAGGATGCTTAATGACGCGGATGAGGAAGATAGAGTTTTTTGAAAGTATTGAGAATTTCTGAAGCCACTAAAGTAATGGAAGGTGTACTTTTGAGAAGGAAATATAATTATGCGATTAAAGGCGTGTGCATGGGACTCTCGCTGCCTTTTAATTTTTATACCTCCCGCCCACTTGAAAGGAATATGAAGTATGTTCACTTTATTCCTCCGTTTGTAGAGCATTAAGGAAGACATATATGGTGTCCAAAGTATGGACGTTATCAACCTACTAATAAATTGTGATCACTATTCCATTAAAACGGTGTTCCCAAGAAGACGTTCGTGTGTATGTTCTGTTTCTATAGACCACTTAGCTTAGACGAGCCAGCACGACGCCTATTTATTCAAGATGATGTAAGTCAATCGAAACTTAAAGCCTAATTTCTGCTAATCTGCTTATAAAACAGACTTGAAGACAAAATTGTATTTTAAAATTTTCAGTGTAAAATGTTAACTTTAAAAGGTAGACGTGCACTGTCCTACTGGTTATTAGAATTATACTGCGAATTTGTATTATGGGTGCAGGGTGTATATAAGCTTTGGCCAGGCTGAAGCTTGAATTCTTGCTCTATTATATATATTTGTTCTATGTATTGTAAGCGAAAAAGTGAAAGCTTTTGTGACGGAAAAATGTTAATAAATGAAATATGCGAACAATATTTTACACACAAATAATGTTGCCACCTACTGCAATTTAAAACTGTTATTGAGCTCAATATATTTACATTTGAATTAACGTCGGGATAAGCTATTCTTATCATTTCCTTTTTGCCCTCATGTCTCCTCCCCCTTTTCATTGTAACGCCATTGTGACGAATATTGTCATCAACGCGATTATGTTGCTAGACGTAGTTTTGCTGCTTATTGTCTGTAGCAGCAATAAAACCTCTTTCAATAAGGCTGGTTTCAATTGCTAGTCCATGTCTATTCACTTTTTTAAGGCTGGATAATAGATAACACTAATATGTTTGTTTAAGGATTATTGAGGTCCAAAACTACGAATATTGGATGATTTAGCGCATTCAAACACAATACATGCGCTATGGTTTCCTTACGATGCAATCGAATCAAATTTGAACTTATGGTCGTTTTGGCTAGATGACATTGAAATTTACAATAATTTGACATTGCTGAGAAGTCATTGACTTGATGAGTGTTGTACATGAGCCTTGTGGCTTAACAAAGGGCTTTTGGGAGTTTCGAATAAGTTTGGGTTTTTATGCGAGTTATGCGAATTATGATTTAGCTGAGAATGGCTATGACCTATTTACATTCCTTTCCAATCGTTTTAAAATTTAACCAGTAGACAAAAGTCGTTAAGGTCTCTATTAGGCTGTGTGTCTGTTGATTCCAACGTAAAACGTGCACAGCTATTGCACTGATTGAGAGCTTATTCCGTACAAAGTTTCTTTGGAAACTTTTCAGAAGAATTTATTCAATATTTAATTTTCTTCAATCGAAATGATGAGTGACTCTTTTTAGTGAATCTTTGCTTGAGGGACAGATAACAAAAAAGTTCATTGATTTTTTTTGTTTTCAGTTTGAAAATTAGACACACACAGTCTTTCTATCAAAAATGTTGCATCCTCCGTGTATCATATTTTCAGATTTACTGGCCATGATACCTGAAGATCATACGACTGATACATCATCAAAATATCGTTATAAGCATAGTTCCGTTGGTTCCACTGCCGTGGAAGTGAAAGCTTCGTTGAAATCGTCGTCGGTGTTGTTGCCGTATGTGTGTCAGAGCTGCGGCAGGAATTACGCCCATCTTTCGACTCTCAACAGACATTGTAGCTATACGTGTCCTTACAAAGCTCTCAAATCGCGTTTCGCCTGTCCGGAATGTCGTAGCAGTTTTGTACGGCACGATGTTCTTTTGCGTCATGTGCGCGGTGTGCACGGTTTCACAGGAATCGGACAAGCAGGCAGAATTAAGAAAAGTCGGAAAAGCCGAAGAAAAACTTAGAGCACAAAGTAACTTTTGCATGCCATTTTAGTAAATATATTCGTCAAATATTCCGTTACTGATCGAATATTGTGAGCGAATAGAAAGTGTGTGTAGGAGTCTATTGATTCTCTAATAAATAGGTTATGGATAAGGATCAATTGATCGTGGCTTAGATGATAATATTGGAAATAAAGCAATGAAGAAAACCCCCGGTATTAATATAAAATTTCTCCTTATTGTTTCTTCATTCGTTTGCAAATCTTTGCAATGACGCGCCTTCGATTTTCTTATCCTTGCTTGGGGCCTTGCTTGGCTCAAAACAATTGATCAAGCTTTTCTCTGGCCTGAAATGATAGGCATAAAAGGCAATCAATGCCTTCATCCATTGACAAATATAATTTTCATCAAAATCGAAAGTCATGCAGATTTTGAATTTGCAATGCGATCTTTGAGTCGGCTCTAATGTTGTTGGGGCGTCCGAGCTATAATGAAGGCAGACGCCATATTGAGGCAGACGCCCTATTGAGGCAGACGTGGAGAACTTTATGGAAGTGTGGTCATTTTATTCGGGCGGTCCTCTTGGTTTTATAAGTCTAGAATTTGAATGCATACATTTCATATCTCTGTAACCGAGCGATCTATAGAGACGCTTAAGGTATCGTTAGTAAGATATTTTTCTAATATATGTCTATCATTCAGATTAAATACTTTTGTCGAATTATTAACATTTAATGAGGAGTTCGTAACAAAATCCCGAAAGAAAAAATTGTGAACGACACAGTCTCACAGAGACAGGATCTCGAGCGACAGTCTCCGATGCGATAAAAAATCGAAACTATAAAATCCCGAAGCAAGCAAATAACGAATTGCAAAATCGTGAAAGCATGTGTTAAATTTCAAGTTGCTCAAACAGTATTCTTTTAATTCGCATTTTGCAAATTTTCCAGAATTGCATTTGCAATTTCATTTGGCGGCTTTCGGTCGCGGCAAAGATTGTACCCCTCACTAATCAAGGTTAGACTGACTTCGGTGCAAACGATGTTCGCGTAGAAGATATTTGGATTTTATCCTCTTCCTTGGGAATGGGGAAATGGGGAAATGGGTCTCCAGTATTCATTAGATATTCCTTGATTTAATTTTTGAATTTCTCTCATTCTCTGTTTATAAGCTTTTAAATGGAACTGCTGTCTGTCGGGTCTTGAGGACCTTTTTAAATATTAACAATATTTTGAACAAAAAGGTTTTTAAATTTTTGCCAGCAATGCCAGTTGACACTTATTAATCTTTTAATAATTGTTAATGCGGTGAACTTTGTCAACTTGCCAGATTTGAGCTGTAAAAGTGATCTGAACAATTTTTGAGCAATTATTTTTGATTTTGATTTTTTAAAAGAAAAAACCCACACAAATAAAATATCAACAAGAATTTATAGGAGGTGAACATCTAGAATTCAATATTAATTATCATAATATTTATAAAAGTAGTTTTGGTATTCGAAAATTCGTTTATTTTATGATAAAAGAACACTTTGTTAACCCGGGATTAATTCCATACGATGAAAAAGGTAAAACACACTCTTTTTCAAATGTATTGAAAGAAAGGAAAGAAAAAAATATTGTTACTTTTTCCAGGTTTGGGGTAACCTCTTCCTTCCACACAAAAGGGAAAAAATGATTTTTGTTAAAGATTTTTTTAAGATTTAGTTTCTATCTAAAATAAGAATAATATAACTCTGCCAACAATACGATTTGTTCATTCCTTATTGTCAGCCAGCAGATTATTATATATATATTTTTAGAAAAAGTTAACTATTTTTTAAGTATTACTTTCCTTAAGCTATTTTTATTCGTTTTTGCCAAATATTGTTTGCTCGTTTTTGAATTCGTTTGTTTTTTCTAATGTTTTAACTTCTTACAACAATAACAATAACAATAACAGCAACCAGCAGCAAAGTTATTAACAAAAATACAGCTTTTTTAAATGAAAAAAAAATTAAATAGAAAAAATTTATAAGAATTTCTTCTCATTATTTGACCGTCTCGGCGTTAGCGATGTCTAAAGAATATAAAATAATAATAATTATTATCATAATAATAATGATAATAAGAATAATGATAATGAGAATAATGATAATGAGAATAATGATAATGAGAATAATGATAATGAGAATAATAATAATGAGAATAATAATAATGAGAATAATAATAATAATAATAATAATAATAATAAGACTAGCAATAATAGTGATAATAACACCAGCAACAAAATCAACATTCGTAAGGCAATCGTGCCTGCGTTTTGCGATGCATGTTAAAATTTTCGCTTTGTTTTGTACGCTATTTTAAAAACTAATCTTTGTTTATTGTGGCATGCAACAACAAGAACAACAACAACAGCTACCACATTAACAACATTGATCCCCCTTTTCGTCTCCCCTTCAGAAATATTACACTTAACTAAATCAACTGCGCACAAACCAAAAAATTAGAAGAAAAAAATAAAACTCTTGGGAAAAAAAGCAACAAAAGTAATGAAAAGTTTATAGAAGAAAAAATAAATAAATAAATAAGTTCGCAATGAAAACCAAAATCAAGTATTTGTTCATGAAAATCAAAAAATTTATCGCCAGACTTATGGAAAATAGAAGAATCTAAAACATTTCACAAAGGAAATCAAACAAATTTAAAAATAAACAAAAATTTCAGGCTTGCCTTGCTCCATAGCAAATGACACCATTACCAACAACAACAACAACAACAGCAACTGCAATGCCCTTGATAGGAAGGACAACACAGGAGGTAGTCTTGTGCAATTGCAACAATATCGAGCGCGTATTCATTCTCGTCATCAACAATACCTCCATTATCGTCATCATCATCATCATCAACATCATCAACGCGAACAACAAATACAATATCCAACAGCAACAACAGCTCAGCAACAGCTGCTTCGATTAAATTTGAATGCCAACAACAACAACAACAGCAGCGGCAGCAATAGCAACAATTTTACAAGTAGTACTACATTGACAATTTCTGCAGCAAGCGCCAGCAGCACTAATGACGATTATACAAGCATCATTAAAAATAAAAAAAATCAAACAAGTCTTAACGACAATGGCAACACTATTAATTTTGACAGTTTCCTGCTAGATACCGAAGAGAATTTTACGTGTCCACAATGTTTTCGAACGTATCGTCGTCACGGCACATTACGTCGGCATTTGCGTCAAGAATGTGGCAAAGGAAAGAGTATGGTATGCTCGGTGTGTGGTCATCGCACCAAACGAGCCGATCATTTACGACAACACGTTCGTAAGAAACATCCTGAAATTGCATTGCGTTCGATGTTTCGCCGACCGCACACCAGTCGTATAATTGAGCAGCAACAGCTGCAACAGCAGCAACAACAACAACACAATCAACAACAACAACAACAACAGCAGCAGAAACAACTGAAGCATAATCATCACAATCAATATCAGCATCAGCAACAACGACATCATCATCATCCCCATTCTATTCATCATCAACATCAACACGTATTCGCAACAACAACAGCGCAATCATCCGCAACAACAACAACAATTTTCGGGCAACAATTGCATGAACAGCATTCTATGGTTAATGCTAATCAAAGCGCAGCTGGCAGGAACACCAGCGGCAATAGTGTTACCACATGCGCCAGCAATCTAGACGTGAAAGCAGCAACCACATTTTTATCTTCAGCGTCGTCTACTAATGTTGGTGCTACTACTGCCGTTGTTGTTGGTGTCGGTGGGACTGTTGATGTTGACACCGATAATGATGGGATCGTTACCAATACTAACACTAATAATAATAACGGTAATAATAATAATAATAACGATAATAACAATAATAATGACAATAATATTAATAATAGTAATAATAATAATAATAATGATGATGATGATATTAATAATAATAGTAATAATAATAATAATAATAATAATAGTAATAACAATAATAATAATAATAATAATAATAATAATAATAATAATAGTACAAATAATAATGACATTAACAGTGTTGCCGTAGGTGGATCTAGTGATAGCGATGGGATGAACTGCAATGTTGCTAAAGACATTTATAATGTGGGTGACGTCGCTGGGGTTAATGTTTGTATTACTTCGAGTTCTATTGTTGCTTCACCAACTTTCGTTGTTGATTTAGATGAAATTGATACCAATTCAATGACATCGTCGCCATCACCAACAACGTTGCAATCGTCTTTGTCGAGGATAACGCCTACGTCGTCAGGTGATGCTCTCCAGACGAATTTCTATCAACAACAAACTCATCAACAAGCTTTGCATCAACTGCAACAGCATCTAGATCAACATAAATACCAGCAGCAGCAGCAGCTGCAAGAACAACAACAGCAACAACAACGTGGTGAACAACTTCGACAGCAACAGCTACAGCAACATTTGCCATCATTCGATAATGATGAAAGCATTGCACAATTTAATTTTTCCACGTAATGACGGTTAGAAAGACCAAAAGAGGAAGTAACTACTATCAATTAGTGTATTATTTTTCTGTTTTTATTGCTCGGAAGACACCTCGAAGAGATTTTTATATCTTCGTTTCTTTTCGGGTAATTGATACTTCAAATGCGCGCCTTCCTTTCCATTTTGTGCAATTCGAGCTTAATGCTCACTAAGAAAATAAAACGCAAACCAAAAGAAAAGCCAAAGAAATACTTAATAATATCCAAATAGCTTTAAGTTGCATTCGCAAAAGTAATGAACTAAAATTAAATTATATGCATTTAAAACGATAATCGTCGAGGAAGCCAAACACAAACAACTAAGCAAATGGTCTAACAAACGACTAACTAAACACCTGACTGAAGTGATGCAAACAATTAAACTAACAGTTTGCCATACGGTTTCCTTGTCTGTCTGTCTGATATACGTGACAGAACAGAACACAAAACATATGCATCACAGGAACAGAACACGATGAAACAAAATTACGAACAAATACATTGACGAACATTGAAAAATGTTTTTTTCTTAAATCTAACAGAGTGACAACATTTGAATGAAAATTGTGACAAACAACAATTGATAAACCTTTTCAAACATCTTAAAACTATCATAAACAGCTTGCTATGCTTTTTCAAAAATACAAAACCGTAATGAATTTTTCAAATATATATATAAAAAAATTATGAAACTTTTTATGCAAAAATCAGAGCAAATATTTTCACACTGAATTTGTTTGCAAAACAATTAAATACTAACAAACATATTTTAAGAAACATAGAAGCGTTTTATAGTTTCGTAATATCACAAACATATTAATTTCCAAAAGCAAAGTTGGCAATGTCTAAAATACATATAAAAATATTTAAACAAACATGAACAAACTTCAACAAACAGCAATAAATATTAACAAACATTAACAAACTAATCATATGAAATATTCTCCACATTAATTTGAGAAACATGGAATTTACAAAAATAATGAAACGGAACTTTTACAACATAATTTCCTAACGCAAACACAAAACTATCTGAAGTATATAAGAAAAATATATGAAATTCTGGATGGTCATTTGAACTAATTTAACCTAATTAAATGACCTAATAAATGACCTAAATTAACCTAATTAAAATGACATTTTTCCTTTGTGCAAACAAACATTGTTTTACTTCGTTAAACATCGTTTAAATAATTGAAATGAGTTTGATAAAAGAAAGTGAGCGGAGAAATGATTTGCGAATATATTTTGAAATGAATTAATGAATATTTCATGATATTTCTGGTCAAGTCTCTCCAAAAGTCATAATCAGGTAACATTTTTAATTTATTGAAAGAGGAATAAGAAATTACAAAAACCTTTAGTTATAATTCAGTAATGATTGCCAAAATCTCAATAATAATTATATCACAACCGGTTATCATTTTACGCGATAGACAGGTTCTCAAATGTATGTAGACAAAATTCATGTAAAACGGGAATGAGGTGTAGACATTAATAAAAAATCCTTATTAGACTTCCTCATTTAAGAATGAATTTCGTGCTTATACATATGAATTCATCAAATACTCACTTGAATTTATTTAAAAGTGAAAATAATATAAACTCAAATAAATTGTATGCATTGTCACTTTCTGACAATACACGCATACGCACACAATCATCATTAAGAATTATTTGGTTAAAAATCTTTTGGAACAAAATCTGGGTAACACCTCTTTGTCTTCTTTGTTGACAATTCCGTAGTTTTTCGAAGTAAAATTCGAGGCAAATTAAATCAGTCAAGTCAATGTGTTTGATTCGTGATAAATATGGTCGTGTTAAAACAAAAGAATTCGTGTAAAATTGTCTTTCCATTTAAATCAAATCCAAATAAGAAAAACTGCTACAAAAAAAGGATTATATTTTTGGCCACGAGGCCAAAAATAATGCAATATATACGTATAATTTGTTTAGTGTTTTTGGATATTCTTAAAATTGTGCAATATATTGTACAATGTGCAATACATTTAACAATTATAATTAAAACAAACGTATACGCGATGGTATCGGTATTATATGATCAGATATATAATTAGTATATTAATACATAATTTATAATTATTTTGTACGTGTTTTTTATGAAACAAATCGATAGAGAATAATTAATTGCACAGGACATCTCGAAGTTAACAAAATTATTTAAAAAATTATTTGTTCACACAATTATTTGCGGACAAAATTATTTCAAAAATATGTTGATTGAAATTTATTTAAAAAAATAACATAATAATAACTGCGGAAACATTTGGAATATAATTATTATCATATAAACAAAGGCAAAATTATTATAAGCGAAATTTTAAATCATTTCAATATTTCTCTTTCATTTTCCTCTACGTTCTTTTTCTATACAATTAAATTTTTTACTGAAATTTTAATTTAAATAAATTAACGCGAAGATAATATTCAATAAAAGAAAAACAAAATAGTTTCTAGAAGGGGTTTACTATTGAAACGTTAAAACCATCTCGACTTTCTTTTCCTCCCAAAATGAAGCGCTTCATCAAAGCTTCATTTTCATCAGAGGTCTCTAGTGGTGTTTTCTCTTTCCTGTGTTCTAAATCTATGTGTTTGACAGAATTTTTTGTTGCTGTAAAAATGTGTTCGTAAATAACAATAACCCAAAAGTACCAAAACCTAAACAATAAAAACAAAATCAAATAACCAAATTTATAAATGTTTTATTTGTGCGGTGTAGTCGTCCTTGGACGTAACGCAATTCTTTGCGCTTCAGTTCTTGATCTAGAACAGTTTCTTCTCCAATTTCCTTCCTTTTCTACTTCCTCTCTTCTTAATCCCTTTCATTCCTTTCGTCTTTAAAATATATATGTGTGTGTCCATATTTTTGTTGCTTCTTTGTTATTAAATGTTTCTTTTCTTGCAGTGTATAAACGAAAAAAGGGTCAGGCAAGAGGTGTTTTTTCGAAATTCTTTATTTAACGTATCTTTTGCTAATTAGTTTAACGGGAAAAAAATAAATCACGGCTTTCCAAACAAAAGATATTTATTAAACAATAGAAACAAATTCATTTAAGAAGGTTAAATGTCATTGATTTATTGATTATAATTCTGAATTTGTGCGTTGAAAACGCACACAGTAAAGGGCAAAAAGACAGCAATATATTCCCCCCCTTAAGAGAAAAAAACAACAACAATACCCTAAAAACCAACAACAAGAACAACAACAAGAACAACAACTAAACAATTATGAAATGAAACTGCAAGAAAATCCACCAACCAACCAATCATCATCAATTTTTCAGATTTACGGACGTTGTATAATTTTGCGACGGCAGCGGCAGCAGCAGCGGCCGCAGCTGCTGTGGCTGCAGCGGCAGCCAATGTAACTTCACCCAATAATACTATCAACACTACGACAGCAGCAACAATAACAACACCACCAAAAACGCCAGCGAAAACGGCAACAATAGCAACAGCAACAACACCAACACTGGCCGCTACTGAAGCCGTAATCCGTAACAGCCAAAAAATTATGTGTGATAAACATGGGCTGCAGCAAAGCAGTCAATACGAGCATCAGCAATATCACGACAAAACCGTGACACCGGCACTTCAAGACGATGTGGCAGCTATCAAAAATCCAGCCTCTACTATTGATACAATTGCTCAAGAACCTGAAGTAACGATATGTAAAATGTATAAATGTTGCAGTTTAAAGCATCACCAACAAATGACACCATCACAACCACAACCACAACCATCAACCGCTATATCATCATCACCATCATCCACATCTTTGTCAGTTTCAGCGACATCTACATCCTGCAGTGGTTGTCAGATGTCAGTGGCGGCAGCAGCAGCTGCTGCTTCATACCAATTGGCCAATTTCATGGGCAGCAATATATTATTGCCTACTAAAAAATCGATTGCAACAAATGTTGGCTACGAAATCAAATCTGGCAATAAAAGCAGCTTAGGCAGTAATAATCATAATATTGTTGGCGGAGGCAGCTGCAGCACTACTAGTAGCATCATCAGCAGCAATCAGACAGTTGCAAAGAAACAAAGCAATAATGTACAATTTCATTGTGAATTTTGTAACTTCAGTTGTTCGTGGAAATACGATTTGAAATTGCATTTGCGGCAAAAGCATGGCATCCACAATAAGAAAATGTGAGTAGGTGGCATCGATTGCAATTGGCAACAACAATCCAATATTAATGTTGTTGGCTATTCTGTAAATAATTCTAAGTCTCTTGTCTTTCGCGTTCTAACGATTCTATTTCCGATATTACCTCATCATTTATTTCGCCCTTTCCCTTTTTTCCTTATCCATTTAATTTTAATGCAATGATTATTTTTATCGATCTTACCCTAACTGCTTGAACGTGACCGACCGACCATCTTTCCCCCCCCCTCAAATGACGTGTTTTGTGATCTCTTCGGATTATCTATCCTTATCAGTCTTAACTCTTAACGCTCTTCTTACTCTCCAACCTGTTGGACTTTTTGTCCAACCTCGGACATACAAAATGTTTTTACTTAGAAATTTTACTTCCTTGTACGGTCCGAAAAATTTCGGGCGTAGAAAGTTGAAATTATGTATCTTGTACTGCTTTAACATTCTGTTCTAGACTTCAGATTTTAGTTAGGATTGATTAGGCCGTGTAAGGAGAAGTGATTTGTTACACACGCTTCAGACTTGTTTGTTTGGCTTAAGACACCGGTGGCAACGGTAATAACAATAGCAGAGTTGGTTTTTTTGCATATACTAAAGTTGTCTGATTTGTTCTTCAAATAATATTGGAATGAAATGTAGTTGAAATAATAGATCGGTTGATAAATTTGCTCTTTTTAGCTTTAAATTAGGTCTGACCACTACGCGATAAACGTCTATCGTCATGTTAAATTATTCGAACTAATCTGCCGCCTAGTGAAAAACGTTTACGAGATATTGATTTTTTAAAGATTTGTTAAGCAATATTTTAATTAGCATTCAAACGCTGATTTCGTTGGATTGAAGTAATATAAATACGAAATTTTGTTTTACATTTCATAGAATCAGATTCATGTGGTCGGCAGTAGTGCAAGCTACTAACAAATGTAGCCCGCGTAATTAATTAAGCCGGTCGAGCCTAATTAAAATGAGAAACTATCACGTACTTTGAAATTATTTTTAAAGAGAATTGTCCTATTTCTCAATCTAATATAAACACTGCTACAAAAACAACAACAATAATAATATTAATAACAGTGTCCGGAAACGAGAATAATAGCTTTTAGTTTTCTCCTTCTTCTTTTCTTATGTACTTTTTAATGTGCATTTTCGTTTACACTTGCATATACGAACGCATACATACATACGCGAACACTTTCCCAAGCACACACGTACACGCATACACACATACACACATACATACACACACACACATATGCAAAAATACGCGCCCACACACACACACACACACACACACACACACTCACCTTACACATTTGCAAGTACGTTGTTGATTACTAGCTGAAATATTGTTGATGCTGATCGTAGTGATAACCGACAGTAATAAAAAGAGGATAAACATTGCTGCTGATGAAGATGATATTGCTATTAAAGAAGATACGGATATTGTTATTGGCGAATATAGTGTCAAAGAGATGGACGTTGTAACTACAGTTGGAATTGATGCAGAAGCTTTGGCGGTTCATGCTGACGCCGATGCTTTTGATTATATTACTTCAACTGCAACTGACATTGATCCAATCGCAATTTCTGTTGCGTCACCAGTACTCGAGGAAAGGGCGAACGATTTAATACATGAGGCTAAAGATGTTGCCGATGGTCATGGTCACGATTCTTTGTTAGAGCCAATGTCTGTTGTGGAACAAAGCAGCAGACCGGGCATTTCATTAACCGTATCGACAGGAGGATCTTCTAATAAACGCATATCAGTTAAACGAGACCTCTTCTACAAAAAAAGGCGGTCAAGACGTCATAATGCCGTAGAAATGAATGGTGGTGGTCGTAATGGTGGTGGTGCCGGTGGTTATAGTAGTGGTTGTAGTAGTAGCGCGAATAGCAACAGCAATGCCTCCAAACGTGGAGGTAACAATTTGTTTCGCTTCTCTTGCAACATTTGCAATAAAAAATCATATACATTAATGTGCAATTTAGCGCGTCATCAACGTGTTGAATGTCAAAAAGAGCCCAAATTTACTTGTCCGGTATGTGAAAGTAAATTTTATTATCGCAATACGATGGTGCAACATGCGAAGGTCGTGCACAAACAATTATTGCATTCGTAAACAAAAACAAGCCAGCCAAACAGCCTGTGAGTTCTAAAATTTATGATCAATTAACAATATTTTTTGTTCGTTTTGGTGGTGTGTGGTAGTCCGTGTCGGCATGTGATTGATCTAACGGTCAATAATGAATCATATAATTACATTTATCGATAAATTGTAAATCGTCATCAGTCAATAGTGTCGATACTATAGATAGATTATATCGATATTATAGATCTATAGTAATAACTAGAGTAAAGGGAAAAATTTACAAATACATTGCAATGATTGCTGTTCGTACTGAATCTTTCTTCTTCAGTAATCTTCGATGACTGATTTACTCACAAGCCAAATTTATTGACAAAAGCATTCGTGATCGATTTCGAGTGAACACATTTGACATTCTAAACGTTTAGACAATCAACTGACAAAATGACAGACGATGTATTGTCATTAGTCATAAGAAGAAGTGTCAAAAATAGGTTGAAAATTTTTCAAAGACTTGTCAAAATAACTTCCTAAAAATACATATTTTTCTCTTTTTATGTGGCACTATCGTGGTAATTTGTAAAAAAGTAATATATTTTATTAAAATGAAAATTACTGACTTTACGTAATGTATGCTTGCTATTAGTGATGGTGTAAATAATCGACGAATGCATTGTTAACAAACGATGAATTTGATAATCATTCATTTATATAAAATTTCGTTTAACTGCATTACGAGTCTTTCGTTCATCTTATATCGAGCTTTCTTCAAAGAGAGATGAGTATAATAATGTTTGATTTAATTTAATCATCGTTATGATCGATACGATCTCAATTCATTTTCACTCAAACGCAATATGCAATATCGTTAGTGATTGCGAGTGACCATAGTGCACCACTTGCTGAATGTTTTTAGAGTTACATTTAATGCAAATATTTTATTAAAGAATTTTGTGAAAATTATTGCTCGGTAATTTTTTAAGTAATAAATTAAGTTTTTTTTATGAACAACTTTATTAGATTTGCTTAAAAAAATTATACAAATTTCTGGACTTTTTAAAATAGAAAAATATTTAAGCAGGTCTCGTTTTTAACATTAATAAAAATTTGTTTGTATAGTATGGCGCATTTATTTAATTTGTTTTGAAATATATTTATTAGTTATGAATTTTTAAATAATATATTTTAAATGTATTTATTATAATTTTATAAAAACATTTCTTTGCCGTAATTTAGTTTTTTAAGCGCACAAAAAAATAATATATTAATTTAAGATTAAACATTTTAGATAAAGAAAATGCCAAAGATAAGCAAAACGGGAAAACATCTTAATTATTGTTAAAGGAAGGAAATGTGAAGTGCTCTAAAAGTGTGTGTGGAGAGAGTAAATCCGATTTGGATGAAAGGGAAACGAAAAGTGTTTTTTGGAATAGAGGTTGATAATTTTCTAAAATATTCACATCCAAAATTCTGGGTATAGGTTGTCTGGAAGTAGAAAGGGATAAAATGAAGTGTATCGGATTAGAAGGTTTTTAATTTGGCGAGGATAATATCCTTCCTCATTCCTTAGGCGATTTGGTGTGTGGCGTAAATGAGCGCAATTTGCTTCTTACCATCTATAAAAATGTAACTCATGAAAGACCCGTGGTCCAGCCTCGGGTTATAAGAATTAAAATCATGTTACCTGTATTCGGCTTGGACGAAATTAGACTTGTATTTATAATTTGATCAAGTATATAACTGATACAACAAAATTATGAATATAATAATGTTTATTTATGAATTAGTGCGTTCGCTGATGCATAACAACAAAATGATAGAAATATTATAATGTTCATATAGTATTATTGATTATGAAGGCGGCTCTTTTTAGTTTCAACTCTGCTTCTTTTTTTCGTATACTCACCACGATATTTGCAAATATGTACATATACATCGTAATAGAAACAAAACCAATATCAATTGAAACATCAATAAATCATCATCATAGATTAGAAAAATGCATGAAAGTATCTCTTTTCTCTTTCTCTCTTTCTGTACCTCGGACGCATTCCGCAATATTTTGTGAAATACGCAGATATTAATGTATTTGCTTCTGTCATTCTCATGGATGACGACGACGATGAAAAGACAAGAAGAATAAAGAAAACTCACTATGAAATTATCGATATTGATAAAAGTTCAAAGCAGTCTAGTAATTGTGATCGTAATAATGAAAAGAATGATGACGACGGTGATGAAAGCATCGAGTCTATTAAAGTTCCTGCTGTTTTTACGACTGCCGTTAATCTCGATTCCGTCGCGAATCAGGAGTTTTTCAACTACGGAATTTTTGACAATGATATTAAAGAAGATAAACCCAATGTCAATGATGATGATGTTGTTGTTGCTGATGGCGACAACAGCGATATTGCTATTGGTATTGATATGATTGGCGATTTAACTGCGGACGTAAACGCCGATTTAACTGCCGATCCTTTACTATGTCCACTATATATTGCCGATCAGCATAATCAGCTTCATCAGCAACACAATTCAACAAGTATCAATACATTACCATTATCGTCATCATCGACCATGACACCACCAGTCACACGTCATAGTCGCATTTCAGTTAAACGCGATCTTTTTAAAAAGCGAGCACGTTTCTCAACGAACGCCTCTACCAAAGAATTAGAAAAACGTTTCTTTTGTACGATTTGTAATGAGAAGTCCTATACTATGTTGTGCAATTTGACACGTCATCAACGTGTCGAATGCAAAAAAGAGCCGAAATTTAGTTGTCCGATTTGTAAGGGCAGATTTTATTATCGCAATAAAGTTATATATCACGCTAAGAAGGTTCATAAAGTCGCTATTAAGTCGAATAATGTTCTTGGTATTCAGTAAAATATTTGCGTTTCATTAATGATTATAATTAATTAGTTCGGTTTCATGCTCAATAAATTTTCTGGAGATGCAAAGATCATAAAAATCGAGTTCATCTGGCTTGGGAGTTCAATTTGTATATCACAGTCTTAATGATTGTTTAATGATGTTTTGCCGTTCTATAATTACTAGATCATTACGAGCCAATCGTCAGAATTTATCCGACAGATATTTGGCAAATAATGTATCGAGTGACATAAGGAATTTATTGAGATTAATTTTCCAATTTAGATTATACGAGAATCTCGATCACAAACTGTTTCAAACTTTTCAAATGATTTACTTCAGACTAACGAATTCAGACTATTTCAGATTTTTATAATTAATCATGATTCTTAAAGTCGTAAAATTTTTCTGCGATCTTCAGGGTGGAAGTGATGTTTATTAGATCACATTTAAGCTCTTGATCACCAATACGAAAAACTACGAATAAAGAATTTAGCATTTGTAAAGATCGTTATTATTTAAGTAGCTGTGTAACGAACATTTCACACATGAATTGACATTTATATTTGATTAATTTAATATATATTATTTCAGATATCCTTAAACTTAGCTATTAAATCCATATACAAATTTTAGAATGATTCTGTAAATTAATTTTTTTTTTGTAAATTTAGAAATATTTCCGTAGACTTAAAGTTAAATTAATTTTAGTAAAAATCTTAAAATTGTAATGAATTCATAAGAAAACACACTATGATAAATAGCTGTAACACTTATACTAATATAAATCAATAAAGTTCTAAATTGTATAAAGCAAATTGGTAATTTTTTTACACTTATTACTAATAGTTCATTCGAATTCTTTGACTCTATTTATAAAGCTTGCAATTTAAAGTTAAAGATTAAAAAGCTCATTACTTTCAAGATTCCTAGTAGATTTCAAGAAACTTATAAATTAAAAATGAACTAGAAAAATCGCAATTTTATTTCAATCAAAGGGAGCAAATTCATAAATTGAGTGGTGGAGGTGATAAGACCGTGATTTGAGTGCGAGGGAGTGATTAAAAGTGATCGAACGAAATTGAGTGAGGGTTGAAAAAAAACAACGTTCTAACGAAATTTAGATGCTACAATTTTATATTGCTTGCTCTTTCAGTAGTAGCTGAATTACTTTTATTATAGTCTTAAATTGCTCTTTGAGCATGTTTCCAATAATTTGGTTTTGTTTAATTTTATGTTATTCCCACGAGTAAATTTTAAGCACACTTCCTTTTTAAATTTGATTTAATAATTCATAATAAAATTGAATACTAATTAATCGTGAGTAATAATGAATTATTCTAATTAATGTGAACAAGTTAATAATTACCAATAAATCGGTGTTTCTTTTACTGTGAATCGTGTTGAATTTTTCTTTTATCCTTTTTATCATTTGAATCATTAAGTTAGGAAATTTAAGTTGAAAGGAGTGACTATGAAGGAAAGGTGGAAAGAAGATAAGAGGGAAGGAGTAAGGAGTCAGAGCAGGAGAATGAGGGAGTTAGTAAATTAAGTTGTGAAATATTTTCCCCTTATCCTTCATACTTTTTCGATACTATCACTTCTCTTTTATTGTTGAAAATAAAACTGTTTTATTTTCAAGTTTTAGTTTTAATATTTATTTTTTAATGGATTTAATTTTGTAAATTTGAAAATGTTATTCACAAATTTTTGCTTAAGGAAAATGTTTTAAAAATTGACGATTTAAATCTGAAAAGCTGTTTACAATTTATAATTTGTTATGATAATATATATGATTTTGTTATTAAAAAATCTTTAAAAATATACTACAATGTCTGTATGAGAATTGAACTCGCTGTGTTATAATATAGTATTATAGCTTGATGGCAACCGAACCATCAAAAAAAATTTTTTTGGTTAATTTTTCTGCGGGTATCACATCCATACACTACACGATAAATTTACCAACTCGATTATACATAAATGGATTTTGTGTTTCGCACACTACAAATTAAAGAGAGACTTCATTACAACATAATGATTGGAGTACGATAGGAAAAAATCATCATCATCATCAACAACAACTGCAGCAACAATGCTTTAGAGCAACAATCGCTGGTTGTTGTTGATGTTGTTATTATAGATAAATTGCATGGTACAACTTGCCGGAATTCGTTTATTTTGTATCTTTTGTGCAGGGAAAACAACAAAAGTAGTTAACAATAACAACAACAATAGTGAGAATAACAACATCAGCAATATCGTTGCCACGTCATTTGCTGTTGTATCACCAACACCGCATTTGCCATACTTAATAATCGCAGCAACAAAAGCGGCAAAAAGAAGAGCACAGAAAAATTCTGGAATTGAAGAAGAAGCCGCCTCAACGTCATCGCTGGAGTCAGTAATACCAAAAATAAAATCATCACTTTGCTCAAGCCCATTTATAGAATCACTGGCAACAGCGTCAGCAGCATTGACAACAACGACAACAATAACTACGACGACAACAACAACAAAAATAATAACAACGTCTACGACAACTATTGCAAAAGCCGCAAGGACACAAACGTCGACACGTACAGGAAAACGTGCCTCCTTGCGGTTGGCGAGTAAAATATTTATAAAAAGAGATTTATTTGCCAATCAACATCACTACCATCACCTCGACCACCACCACCAACAACAACAGATAGAAGAGCAAGAACAGCACCAACAACATCAACAAAAACAACAAGAGCAAAAACAGCACCATCAACATCAACAGATACAGCTGATTCAAGAATCTCAACAACTGCTCCTTCTTCAACATCCTCAAGAATTCTATCAACCTGAGCAACAACAACTAGTAACGCAAGAGCAACAACTACAACAGCACAATATGTTAAGGACGCGACAAACAATTGTTCACGGCGAATTACCGAAATTCGTTTGTAATAAATGTCCGAACAAAGTGTATAAGTCGCATGGTAGCCTTGCGCGACATCTGCGCGTTGAATGCAACAAGGATCCGCAACATTGCTGCGAGATTTGTTGCACGCGATTTTATTATCGTGGAACATTGAAGTTGCACGTGTTGCGCGTGCATAATATGCATATATAAAGGAACAAAGTGTGACAGATTGGGAATTGGAAATTGGTAGCGGTAGCGTGATTAGCAAATAAATCGGAAATATCGAAAGAAAGTGAAAGGAAATTCTTCGTAAGGAAAATAATTTCGAAGAAAGAAAGAATGATTTTTGGGAAAATATATTTTTATTCAAGTCTTTTGTTTCATATGTTCGTATTTATTTGGTTTTATAGGCTTTTAATACCTAATGAATTTTTTTCAGTGTACTAAAACAATTATGTATAATTTGTTTTCTGGAAAAAACTGAAAAAACAATCATCTGTGACAAAAGTGAAAAATGTTCTAGGATACACGGCGCTTATTAAAATTATTTGTATCCTAAGAAGAACTTATCTTTATATCTTTAAAAAATTGTACGTTTAGCTTTATATCTTCAAAAAATCTTTATCTTTAATACAAAATATGAGACTTTTCTGTTCACGTCAATTTACAGCAATAGGAGTCGCGAACTGATGAAATATTGAAAATATCGTTCCTCTGAAAATACTTGTCAAATTTTTTGTTTGTACAAAAAATGGTTTTCATTAAAATATTTGAGCTATAGCAAATATGAAACGTGAAAGGATTTAAAAAGGTTTATAAGAAGTGTAAAAATTTAAAATAAGTTCAAAACGAAGGGAATATTTTTATGTATTCAATTAATAAAGAAAAATTACATATTTTTTTTAACTTTCCATAAAAAATCGTAATTTATTTTGAATAATCATTTTTTCAGAATTCCCAGAAAATTGCCTTTAGCGTTTTTTCTTCGTCGATACATCAATTCATTGATGAATTGATGAAACTTCTTTGGTTTTCAATGAAGGCAATTTTTACTGCTCTCTTTTTTCTTTCTTTTCTCATTATTTAGATAAATTAAGTAGATTTTCCCACCAAGTACATAGTGTTCCATAATATAGTTTGACGTACTGTAGGTTCTTTAGATGGTAATTTCTTCCCGTTGCCCGATATTATTTGTTAATATAGTTGCACAAATTTTTATTTGTTTTAGAAAATAGTTCTTTTTATTGATAGTTCGCATAATATATAATATGTTTGATTTCAAAGATAATAATCTAAACAAGCAAGGACAAGTTTCTGAAAAGCCAAATTCTCATTAAAAAACGAATTCAAAAATGTTTGCCTTCTACGAGTTCACAAATTAGATTTTTATAATTTTAGCAAAAATTCAAGCATTCAAAATAGCTTCATTGTTTTGAGATTTTTTATATCAAATTTTTTTGTAATTATATACAGAAAAAAAATTCTGAATTAGATTAATATTTCCGATTTTTTACTATCTTTAAATTCAACTTTAAATTCATCAAATTGGAAATTAAATTCATATAAAATGAAATAAATTTCGAATTAAATTACCAACGACATTAGAAATTGTCTTTAGATAGCAATCTAATTCAATCGTGCGTTTCAATCATTTTTCAACTTAAAATTTTTTAAATATGTTAAAAATTTTTTGATAATAATTTGGGTTCAAGACATGTTACTCGAGTTTGTATGTATTTAGCTTTCCTGAAGATGTTTGAAATTTCTAAAATAGATCTTCGATTTGAACTTAGCGTCATTGAGAAACGATATCTTTAGACAACTAAATTTGTTTGTATAATCTTGTGCGTAATTCAGTTAAAAAAATTGTACTATCTATAATAATTGTACTAAAAATTGTCGAATTATCTTGTATTTCAAGTCGTTTTTGTAGCGTTTTTGTAACAGTTTGTTCTTTTTTAAACTACATAAAATTATGTTATCACAGTTTTTGTTAATGTAATTAATTCTACTTCAGTTAATTGAAACTTAATATTATTTTTTTAATATTTTGGTTAGATGAAATTACGTTTCGGTTAATTATATTTTTATAAATTTCATTGACATTAAATTAATTATATTTTTTATTATTGCAATTTTTTGCTTTTAATTTTAAGCAATTAATGAATACAGTATTTCGTTTTAAATAAGAACAATCAAAATGATAATAATTTGGAATAATACGAAATACGTAAGAAAATCTTATAATTGTTCCTAAGACAAAAAAAGACTAAATGTCGATTGTTCAATTTTTATGATTTTCGTTTTTTTTCTTTCTTTTGTTTTCTTTTCATATACGCCAAACAATATCAAAATCACGAACACTAAAATCATGCCATCAAATTCATCATGTCCTCCCAACAATCAAAATCAAACACCAACAAACTGAACTTCGCACTTTCACACGAACCTCTGCACTCATACCAAAAATTAAATTAAAAAAAAAATACATTAACATACGATTCCTTCACGCGCTATTTAAACGCATGCAAAACAACGTCAAAACGGTTTGAACACATTCATTCATTGATACGTTCACTTATTAATACATTCATTCATTGATGCGTTCATTCATTGATACTTGTATTAATTAATGGGAACTTAAAACTCGATTGATCCCTTGACTTGAATCGATTTCATCGATTAGACTTAAAATATGATTTCCAAAGTTCGATGACTGTGGGCGAAGTTTTTACCGATCGCTTTCCATGCGTTCGTTGCGGCAAAAGTTATCTTCGTAAGCGTCATCTGCAAAGACACATGCGAGATGAATGTATCGGTATACCGCCTCGTTTCACGTGCGACCTCTGTCCATCACGCTTTCGGCGCAAATATCATATGGTCCGTCATTTGACATCGAAGCATGGAATACCACCGCCAATGGCACAACAAACATCCGGTGGTGGCGGCAATAGCGCTCATGGAAATGCTAGTGGTATTGCGACTGCTGGTGGCGGAGGCAGTAATGTTAGTGCAATTACTGTTGGTACCAGCAAACATGTCAAAAATAATGGATACGATGCCATTGATACGGATAGTCCAATACCAGAAAATCTGTCAATGCGCAAAGAAAATTTTGAGCTTGAAACAAAGTCGCCAGGTGTGCAGGTGGGCGCTGTTGGTTTAATTGGTGGTGGAGGAGGAGAAGGAGGAGGAGGTGGTGGTAGTGGAAGTGGTGGTGGTGGCAGTGATGGCGCAGGTGGCGCAGCAACAGTAGGGGCAGGATCATTAGGAAGTGGTGGATTATTAGGAAGGGATCGAAAATCACCACCGTTATCAACATCGTTACCAACTTACGGTTTAACCGGTGCGATTACAGCCATTTCGGCAGCGGCGGCTGCAGCCGTTGTAGCTCAAAGTGAAGAGAGTGAGAATCTTAGTATGAAACCGAAGGATAATGCTGGTGGCGTCGATCCAGCATGCAGTGGTGGTGCCAGCGTTGTTGCCGTTGGTGGAGGAAGTGGTACCATTAAAGCCGAACCTATATCACCGGGAAAGGCTGCTGCAGCAGCAGTGACTAATTTAATAGAAGATGAATGGAAAATGAAATTAAGTCTTCAATTAATATCGAATTCTTTGCTAAAGGAACGCTTACTTAATTCGATGCCTTTTGCCTACAACAACAAAAATTGAAGATTTTCATCAAATGCCACAAGAATCTCAATATGGAAAATTAATAATTCTAACCTAAACCTTCATTTAATTGAATAATACTCAATGATATTGATAATTAAGATAATGCATAAATTATTGATTTATTTGATTTAATTTTAAAATAGAATTATCTAAAATTCTTTGTAAACCATTCTTTTTTATTTATGAATGTACCAAACATTGAGTTATTATTTATTGACGTAAGCACGTAACGTGTCGTTCGTTGTAGTGTTTTTGAACGTTACCAAAAAGTTTGAATTCCAAAAATATTTGTATGGCTAAGTATTTATTAATAGAAGAAGAAAATATTTTTTCACACACTCAAACATAGCATACTCGAAAATACGTATGAATTATTACGTTGTTTGTATTCCTCACATTGTCATATTTTTATATTCTCAATAATTTTGTCATGTCATGTCTTTCGTTTCTCATTGGTTTTTCCGTAATTATTTTTTTCTTATTTTTACAAGTATTTTTTAAGAATTTTATAACTTATATTGAAAAAAAGAATATTGACGTCGTGATCTCATTAAAAACGAAAAATTACTCAACATTCCATCAAAACCAAATCAAAGGCAAACAAGAAATCCTTATTAAAAATAAAAATAAGGAATAAAAAGTTTAAATACTCTTAGGTTTTAAAAATAGTTTTCCTCGTATACATTTGAATATAATAAGTTTCATTTGATGTAATAATTTTAAAACATTCAAATATTTGACTAAAAAAATTGTGTTTGAATAAAATTGATCTGCAGCACGCTGCGTTTTTTGCAAAGAAAGTCAACCAATCTTTGAAATAGTTTTCTTTAGAGGTTGCTTTGGAACTTTTTTTTGAAACAATTTTTTTAAGCGACTACGTAAATTATCTAGAAAAATTATCTATAAAGAATTATCTGCGAATAATAACTTTTTTGTATTATGGTAATTTTTGTAATTAAAAGAAAATTAAGAATAGACGGAATTTAAAGATAATAAGAGGCTAAATAAAAACAAACAAATAATTTATACATGTATAAATTCTAAGATCATTACTAATAAATAATGATTTTTGAATTTATACGGATAAATTAATTCAGATAAATCAGATAAATTAATAAATGACAATGAAACATATATATAATTAATTCTATGTATAATTCAAAACAAAAATGAAAAAAAATATGTTTAAAAAAGTATACATAAATTTACGATAATTTAGTAAAAGATATAAATTCGCAAAAATTAAAAAATTTTTATGATGCAAAAATTTAATTATAATTTGTAAAAAACTGTATTAAATGTGTGACTTCGGAATAATTATTAACAATCATAAATAATTAAAAATATCAAACGGAGATTAATAAAGTGAATGGTAATTTCGAATGAAATAATTAATTATGTATATATTTTTTAATATAATATAAAGAAATTATATTATATTTCAAGAATAAATCTGTAACTGCATAACAGAAGCCATCACAACAAAAAATCGCAACTAAAACCGTGACATAGCCAAATAACAGATATACGCTATTGATATCGTATAAAAAATAAATAGTAAAAATAATTGAATGGATATCGATTTCAAATAAATAAGATAACGTAACTAACTATTCATGCTTTTCCGCTTTTAATTTTTATTTTACGTGCGATAAATCAGCCGGATGTTATTCAAACGTCCTTTCATTATTTCACTGTTTCTTTTTGATTTAATTCGCCATTTTTTCTAATTTCTCAAGATCGAAATAAAACTCATACTTTTTGCTGACTTTCATTTGTCATTATTTTCCTTATCTTACCTTAAATTTCAACTTAATGTTTTATATTTAGGTCGATTATAAAATATTTCCTTCTATTATTCATTTCATTTCATTATGTGAATTAACATTTTCTTTCAATCCCCCATTTTCCAAAATATTTCGCCTTACATTTTCTACTTCTGTTAACGAATTTATCCCACCGTAATCACATCTGCTCCTACTCCAGAAATCCCATAGACTTTTTTTATTATATTTTTATTTTAAGATTTCGATTCCAGTGATAATTTTTTGTTTACATCGAAATAATTTTCAATTGCCGAAATTGTATCTTTTGATTTTTTAAACGTCCTTCATTGTCTTATGGTTCTAATTAACATCAATTCCTTTCCAGTACTGTGACAATCTTTTGAATGTATCTACCTTCCGCTATATCCCTTCCTCTTTTTATAAGTTTTGGAATTCCTTCCAATAAGAGCGCCCTATAATCCCCGCTTCTTTAATTTTTTGTTTGTCTTTCGGTTGGTATCAAATTTTGATTAATTAAAAAGTTCTTTGCTAACCTATTTTTATAATAAAATCTTTTTTAGATTGAGCTTCTCATAACCTACAACAACTCCAGCAGCTCGTAATCTACAACCACTTCTAGTTCTACATTTTATTGCGATCTGTTAGTACTGTTCTGTTAGTACTAGGTAGTATACGTTCTACTACTCTACCGCATTTGTAGTAGCGTGTGGAGCAGACAAATTCAAAAGGTTACAATGAATTAAAAGAAAGAATGAATAAAAAATATATTGGATGAAATAATTGTTACCGTTTCTTTTAGTAATATTACACTTATTACTAATGCTATTTCAACTGGTATTAACTTGCCCATCATCGATACTCTACTACTATCCTACACTATTAATCAATTTTCGTTTTCTGTGATTGATGATCTAATTGGCTGTTTTTTCTTTGTGCGAAGAGTTTTGTAATTGCATTTCATATAATGACAAATACATACATTTAAAAAAAGCAACACATTTTTATGATTTTTTCCAGATTAAGATTAAGTTTTATATGAAATTTCATTTGTCCTTTAAAAGGATTTTAATTACAGTGATGTAATTCTTTAAGGCTTGAACTCTAAAAGTTTGAATATTTTCCTCCCAGACCCTCTAAGCCCTCTTCCCCTTCCCAACGCCTTTCCCACCTAGGTACATATGCATATGTATATGTGTACCTCCCTTCCGTTAGTGAGGTTTATTCTTGTTTGGATTCATGCGGTTATCAACTCCATGCATCACACACATCTGTACACGTAACTGACATTATCATGCGAGCATTAATTACAAAATATACATCCATACATTCATACATTCGTAAATTAATTGTAACAATCTCATTCATTCATATTCGCAATCATCATCATCATGTTTTTTCTCTTTTTCTTTCTCTTTGTCTCTGTCTTTTTCTTTCTTTTTCTCTCTTTTTCTCTACTGCATTTCGGCTTCCCTATGGCGTCTGATGGTACACGCATACACGCATACACGCACAACACGGTTGGCTCTTGTTTTACTATTGCAGATTTTTTACTTACTTGGTACCAGCATTCGTGTGATCAGTGTGGCAAAACGTATAAGACACGCAAGAGTTTGAGTCGCCATCGGCGTTTTGAATGTCGCTTTACTACGGAGCGGCCGATATTTCAATGTCCTTCCTGTAATTACGCTGCTAAACGCAGTGACAATCTGACCAAACACATTAAAACACATTTTGCGAAAATGAAAAAGGATTTTCTGCCGTTGGCGGTAAAACTTCAGGATTCTTTAAATCAAGGTCAATTGGAAATAGCTTGAGTGTAACTTTCATCAGTACCGGTTCTGTTACCGTTGCATCACGTCATAAGCTGCAATAAACTTATTGAACGTGAAGCGATGGAAAGAGGATTGGAGAGGATGTGTGATAGATAGGTTTGATAAGAAATATTTTCAAAAATTTTAAATCAAATTTAATTAATATTACAAATCCCATAAAGATTGTGTTACTTGTTGAATGATATCAATTATAATATTACGTCATGTTAAATGAAAAAGTTATTTTTCCCTCCCAGAAATTTCAACATTTATACGAAAACGGTACATAAAGTAATGAAGAGAATTTTTAAAATTAAACAATTTAGCAGACAGTTTTTGAAATATTTTATATAATGTTTGGCCACATGGGCCCCGTAGGGTTTCGCGCAAACAACTCCTCTACTTGATTGATTTTTGGCTACTTTCTAGAAGCTTTTTGAAAATATTTTTTCTTTGAGTCGACCTTTTCGATACGCTATTATTATCTAAAAACTGAGTTCCAAAAATATCACAAACTACAAAATACACAAGAGCAATATGTTTCAAGTGATTTTCATATAAATATTTATAATTTTTTTTGTGACAAAGAAATTAAATTTAAAAGAAATTAAAAGTTTATTAAGAAATGCCTGAAAAAGTTGCAATTTTATATTAGTTTTATTTAAAATTTTTTTTTGTTTAATGACATCATTAATGTGGATTATGTCCTCAATGCAGTTGCTGTTTAAAAATTTTGTTCTTATTAAAAATCTGCTTTTTAAGGCATTATCTATTTTTGTAAAAATAATTTTTTTAACATTAATAATATAAAATAACTTTTTTAATATTAAAACGAATAAGTTTAAAAGAAAACAAAATCAGTAAAAGTTTCCTTAAACTGAAAATTTTATCTCTCTAATCATTTTCTCACTTCCTTCATTAAATACTAGTTATTATTATTACAAAATCGAAACTGAATTTTGTTAAAATTTTCTTTGTGCTTATTTTCTAAACAATCTTAAAACCGCAGTATGTCCGTTTATTTTATACGATATATTCTTAACGTTTGTACATGAAAGCACAGACAAACTTAAAAAAAACATTCTAAAGCTTAGTTTAAGTAAACCGTTTAAGCAGATAAGTTGTAGACACTGAATAAACTTCACTCTAGTCCGTTTGCTTTCAGCAATTGTGCAAATAGTTTATGATGAGGACGTATATTTAAGAATGTATGTAGTACTTTTATTTTAAGTATAAAATTTAATCTTTGTGATATAAATATTTCGCAAACGCAAATTAACACATATTTATAAACACGAACACATAAAACAAAATATCAGTCTTGTACACTAAACAAAACAACACATAAAGTTACGTGCTTTTCGGTTCTTAAAAAAGCTTATTTTATTTATCTATAAATCTATTCATTTTTGCTTCAATACTTTTTACAATAATGAAGTTTAAAAAATGAATTACATCCCAACAGATAATTATAATTATGCAAAATTATTCAAACCGTGTGGTGAAGTTACTAAAGCTCCAAATTACCTCAATATTAGAGGAAGATTATTGGTTGTTGGCCATACTATTTATGGGCTACATAGATTATTGCAAACGCTGAATTTTTGATATATCTTAGATTATATTTACAAACTCGGCGGACTTTAATTAGATAGACCTTAAGAAAGCAAATTGTTGTTTCGGCGTGGGTTTTTTTATGAAATAATTATAACTTCCTAAGAATTAGAACAGAGAGACTATTCAGAACTTAATTAAGGATTTCAGAAAGGACATAAATGCAGAATATTATCGCAAAATTGCCTTAATATGATATTAAAATGTAAATTTATTCCGATAACTTTTCCTTTTGGAATTGGATAAATTTTAAATGCAAGCTATATCGCAACGTCACGAATTCAGGAGATTAAGCCTTACTTTAATGTAGCACACTTTCGTTTAAAAGGATTCGAAACGAAAAAGGAAAATAAAATATTGAAATTAATAAAACGAATTAGATTAATTATCGCTAACACGAACTAGTTTCTGTTTAATAACAGATAATTTTTAATATACAAATAAAACTAATATAAAACTAACATAAATTTAAACTTCAATTAATTGCACTAAATGCCAACAGTATTATCAAAGTCATTATGAATATTTATTTATTGAAAATCTAAATTTAACCCAATTTATTGAATTTTAAATTTATGCTAGTTTTATAAAAGTTTATTTATAAAATTTATACAAAAGTGTAAAGTAAAATATAAACAATAGAAATAATCGAGAAATAAATTAAATCCAATTAAATTAAATTGAAACAAAATGACTTCAACGAAATCCAGTGAAATCAGTTAGCAACCACAAATTTACTAAAGTAACTTCAAAATAAACACAAGAATCCAAATTAATTTTTAAAAATAAAATGTTACAAATTTAACCCAAACAATCTAAACACAATTAACAGACTCAACGCAATTAACCAAGCAGATATTCCAAATCTGAAGTTGTAAAAACGTACCAAAGGGCAAAAAATCATGTGAAGGCAATCAAAATTAACAGAGATTTTAATAAGAGATAATTTGTAACTTGCGACTTCTCGACTTGATATGTAAAAAGAATTTATTTCTTTAATCACCAAAAACAATAAAATATTTGGGCCAGTTTGCAGTTTTCCTCATAAGTTGTATGATCTTAACTTTGTTTGGTTTTGGCAAATATCTGAAGCATCGAATCACTAATGAAAACCTTTGTATATTAAAAAAACAAAAAGAAAATTAATCACACAATGCAATCGATGGAAGGTGGTCGATGGAGTTAAACTAAACAAATTTTCTTGTAAAAGATTTAGTAGAATTGACGACCTAAATAATACTAACATACTAAGTAATAATCATTACTAAAATAAGAGTCGATCAATACAGTGTGTATTGCCAAAGTTAAACACATGGTACAAACGTATTTTCATAGCATATGCTTCACATGATACGACGGTAGTTTCTATAGATGCTCCGCATGAATGCATAGTACGAAGTATTATAGAAATTAGAAACTAATTTGAAAAGTTTATCCTTCTCTGATTCACTTGGTGGGCGTGAAGCTTTCAAACTTTTTGGCTTTTATGTATTTCAATGTTATATTGCTGAGATTTTCTCTTAGGTAAGGTCAAATCACAATTTCCCACCTTTGAAACATTTATAAAAAATATAGCTTTTGGTGTCTTATTAAACGTGTAAGAAGATTGATTTAGCCCAATACAAATTTTGTTGTTCTTCTATGGGAATAATTACTTTTGTAACAAGATCTTTTTGTTGAATTATATGTATACTTACCACAAAGTATGTAAAAAACCAACAATAATATTTCGATTACTTTCATAACAAATTGAAAATTATGCGATTCAATGGCTTCCGAGGATAACTGTATGGATTGCTTACTTGTAGAAAACAAATGAAAATATAAGTTTCGTATATTTCGAAGATCAAGAAAATTGTTCTAAAGATTGTTGTCAAAATTATTAGCAATTGTTTTGTATTAATGAATTTGTTACAAATATTATTTGCATTAGTTTTTGTAATATTATTTGGAAGATTTGTATATTTCGATTTCGAATTAATTTGTTTGTTCCGAAATTAACAATCCTTTCCGCCTGATGGTTTATATCTCTAATTCACATCTATGTTTCTTTCTATTGTTCTGTTTGTTCTATTTGTGATAAACTTGCACAATGTAAAAATTGCATTAAAATAAAAAAGCTTTTAATAAAGCATCGACAATACAAAAGAACAACAATAACGCGCTCATTAATAAATTTGTAAAATGCTAAAACAACAACGATTGCTACAATAACCACTATAACAATTACAAATAACACATTCATGCAATTGTACTAACTTCATTTTTGTATTAGATTCATTGCTTATACCGTTATATTCTCACAATAATTGTGACGTCACAATGACGCAATCAATAACAACCAGACCAGCAACAGGAACAAAAACACCCTCAAAAATGCCATCAGCAATTATAACGTCGCCAAAAGTATCGCCATCACCATCGCCATCGCCTATCTCATCATCATCATCAGCCATCAATTCCTCCATTGCCACTGCTACCAACAATTCAAATCAAGAACGTCCATTCTCTTGCGAATCATGCGGTAAAAATTATTGCCGCAAAGGCAGTCTTGATCGTCATTTACGATACGAGTGCCCTTGCCGTCCATTCGCTTTGCAGAAATTCTGTTGCAGCTATTGCAATTTTACAACAAATCGCAAGGACAATCTGAAATCACATGAAAAGAGTCATTTCAATTTACAAAGACGTCAGCATAATGCTTCTGGTTCTTTTTCCCTTGCTCATCGTGCCGTAGCAGGAGCGGCCTCTTTGAGAAAAGCATCCAAAATGAAGATTGGCAAAATGTATTTTAGAAAAGAATTTCATTAAATTGAATCACAATATGTAAGAGTGTTAACATTCG
Organism: Physocephala rufipes; assembly: GCA_963966595.1. Lineage (NCBI taxonomy): Eukaryota > Metazoa > Arthropoda > Insecta > Diptera > Conopidae > Physocephala > Physocephala rufipes. Next base: position 13,662,145 of record OZ016505.1, on the reverse strand, counting down.
ACTGATCTCATATAACCTAAACACGCAGTATAAATTTGTATTTGATTCAAAAAATTTAAAAGACGAATACATTAATGTTCACTTAATGGAAAGACGTGGCAGTGGTTTGATTTAGTTCATTATCTTTATTAAAGAGGCTTTATTAGTTCATTATCTTTATTAAAGTGAGGGAGAATCTAATGTTTGGTGGCTTGGTGGTGTTTTTTGCCACCAGTGAGACTATCACACTAATTTTTTGCAATTATTTGAAATATACAATATCAATCTAATGCAGTGGACTTAGAAATAAATTTCAAAAGAAAATAATTTCAGCCCCAAACAGGTTTTACAGGATGAGAAATGTGACTGTGTAACTAGGCGTATTATTGGTAATAACACTTAGTTTTTATGCCAAGAAATATATATATGCATTTTCTTTTTAGAAAATGCCATAGACAGGCGAGTAGACACACAGACATATGTGGTCAAAATCAATTAGGGAGTGATTATGTGTAAGAATTTATGTAAGCTATACTACAATTGGCACGCTTTCTTTAATGCGTTATAAAAGGAAGAACCAAGGAATATATTCTTAACTCTTTCGATATAGGATATAAGAAAAATGTGAGGGGAAAGGGAAATAATTTTCATGTAATTTATTTCCAAAAATGTATTGAGTAAATACTCTCAAGAATAGCAATATTAAAGACTAACCCGCGCTATTATAATGAAAACCGTAAGAAATTCTTTTGAATTTTTTGAAATTAAAAATTGTGGCTATGAGAAAAAATCATTCGCTAATTTATTAAGATTTAATTTTTTCCCTAACATTCATAAGAAATTAATAATTCTTTGAATGGTATAACTTATTAAGTTGTGAGAAAAATCGATCTTGTGTTTTGAGCGATGAAGTCATTAAACGTAATATTTAAAATTGATCAATATATAGTAACGTATAATATTATAATTATATAAATAAATAACTATTAAATCAGTTAAAGCGTAGCTATTTCAAGCTGTAAAATAACAGAAGTATCTTCTAATTTCAAAGAAGCAATAGATTTAATTACTTTGAATACAATTTGATTAAACCAAAGATAATTATCAATGAGTTATCTACTGTAATAAATATTATAAAGAACACTCAATAAATTATATATAATTTTAATATTAAAAATAAATTTATTGACTTTTAAATAATTGTCGTTAACGCATATTAATTGTCGTTAATAAGGAACTCAAAATGTCGACGTTATCAAACCGTGGAAATTTATACGATCGAATCTTATTAACTATTTCACTATTTATTTTCGGTATAATAACTTTTCTATAATAAAATATTTACACTTAATTAAAGGCTTGCATTAAATTATTAATTAAAAAAGAAAAAACAAAGATGGCAGATTATTGGATAAATCGGAGCTAGTATATACAATATATATCATATAACTTATATGATAAGTGAACTGTATACAATTCTAACACATTCATACAAGTAATTTTCGAACATCAAAAAGCTTTATGGATATCTCCAAATTTTCAATCATTCCTTAAGTTTTAGGATTTCGTTAAAGTCCTTCAGCTATCCTTAAAAGCTTTCAAATTTTTTCGAGGATTTAGGTTTGAGTTAATAGCGTACTATGTGAATATTCTTTAAATTTCTTCGATTCTACAAAAAATTTTAAATCATTCTAAGGCTAAAGAATATAGTTGTAAGAGCTTAGTTTTTACGAAGGCCGAGTGAATATGTATTATTTATAATATATTTAAATTCGGAATACATATATTAGTATATTACTTAAGCTAGTTTTTGTTCCTTAGAGTTTAGAGTTTAAAATTTAATGACTTCCTTAAAAGTAACGCAAAACTTTACAACTTTTAAAGGTCATAAATATTCTGATGATTGTCTCTCTGTTATTTAAATCTACCTATATACCAATGATGAAAAATGCGTTAAATGCCATTTTTATAGGTTTTTTATTGAATCAGGAATCTTTTAACAATATTTCATGGAGCATCATACGGTCACCTAATTACATATAATCAATGTGCTAACATGAATGTGAGATTTTTATTAATAAAGATTTGAAAGAGTGAAACGAGGAAGGCGAAATATAATTAAGATTAGAGATTATGAAAGAATGTAAAACTATGATTAAAAAGAAACTAAAATATCATTAGTTCCTTGAGGATTTGTAAACTAGATTAAAGTAAAACTCAGAAAAATTACGGCGATGTGCTTAACATTTTTTATTAATGATTAAGATATAAGAGAGCATAGGAATAAGGAAAGCAACACAAAACAGCCACAACAACAATCACTATTACAACTCCAAAAAAGTACACTCAAGTCAAAATACAGTACAATTCGTTTAAAAACTAAGGAAGATTAAATGCAAAAAAAATATTTATATTATTGATCAAACAATGGACAAAAAAAAAAATAGAGAAGAAGGAAGATGAGAACAAGTTTTTATACAAAAAGTTTATATACGATTTTAATCTAGTTAAGACAAAATAAAAAAGGTATATAATTATATAATAAATATTTTTTACATAATCTATTGCAGTGGAAAACAGAAAAGATTTTTAAGGAAAATAAGTAATATTAAACACAATCTGAACGACAAGTAATATTATACACAAGCTGAGGTATTTTTATATAATGTTTAAGGCGATAAAATATATACAAACCTACATACGCATACCAACTAACAAAAAAACAAAAACAACTACAAATGCAAAACAAAATCTGTTCAGTTCAAAATTTTCCCACAAAATTTTTTATATGCTAGATATATATAAATTACTTACATAAAATATTTTTATATGCACGTATATTGAAGAAAAAACATGAATAAAATTGGCATTTACTATATTACTAAAAACAAAGCGATTCGAAAGAATTTTTTGGGAAATGATCACGATCGCTTAATCCATCGATCTGTTTTATCACGAAAACCTTAGCCTTTTTCTGTTACAAAAAGAGTTTCCAACTTTCAGCGTATTCCAGTGAAGAAGATGGAGGAAACTATTTTCAAAATATAGGCTCCATTGGCAATAATCCGTCGGTGACAGTCAATACTGATAGCCATTTTCCCCATAATCATAATCACTGTTACCGCCACGGATCTACATGAGTCGAATAACCTCCTAATTCATTGATAATCCTCCTCATCATTCGCTTTACCGAACGTGATAATTAAAGTTAAAATTACAGTTTTATCTTCTTGACATAGAATATGAAATCTGCTAATAAAATATTGTTCAATAGATTTTTATGTGTTTAAATTCATTTGTCAAAAAAAAAAATCAGTAAACCTTTTCAGAAAAAGTTTTTCAATTATAATTTTGTGATCATCATTGCCGTTATCATAATCATTATCAACATCAACATTCGGCTTCACCACGATCACTGCCATCATCATCGACATCATTAAACAACAATGGCATCCTTTCATACAATATTGCGGTTTTGGAGGTACCTGCAAGTGCTTAAACAAGTGTTAAAAAAGTCATATGAAAAAACCGACAAAATAACTGTAAATATAAAATTCATCAATGTTATTATTATTATTATTATTATTATTATTATTATTGTTCTTGTTATCATTATGACTATTATGAGTATCATGTTATGATTATGTTATGTTTTTATTATGATTATGATTATTATTATGATTGCCAATGTGGTTATTATTGCTATGAATATTGTTATTATTGATTATTATTATGGTTACTTTTATGATTATTATGTTCATTATTACGGTTACTATTATTATAATTATTGTTATTATTATTATGATTCCTATAACTATTATTATGACTATTATTAACATGGTTGTTCTGACTATTACTGTTATTATTATTATTGTTATTTATATTATTATTAAAAATAATATAATTATTATTCTCATTAATATGATAATTAATATGATTATTACGATTATTATTTTTACTATTGTGATTATTATTGCGGCTATTACGATTTTTATTTTGATTATGACTATTATTATTATTACTGATGTAGTTATTATGATTATTATTATTATTATTATTGTTATATGCTTATTAATTTGGTTCTTATGGTTATTGTCATAATTGTTATTATGGTTATTATTATGACTATTATTATGACTATTAGTATGATAGCTGTAACTATTATTAGATTCATATTTAATTTTTATTCTAAATATTGTTATTATTATTATTATTGTCATTATTATAAGTTTTAATTACATACACAATTTCCTCGGATATAATATATCAAGTATATACTTTGTATTTGTCATTTTACAAAAAAATTTTGTTTAAGTTTTCCTTTGCAATTAAAAAAAACCAGTAATGTTTTTTCTCTTCAAACACAAAAAATGGAAAAAATGAAAAAGTTTACTACGGCTCAATACAGTCTTCTCATCCCCAAATTTTAACGTCATTTATTTTTCTTAATTATAACAATCTTAGTTTTCATACATTTTATGTAAATTCGCCAAAATTATTCTTAATTACTCTAATCTCATCGATGTTTAAATTAAACCGAAGCAATAACCAAAACGAGAGTTAAATCTTCTCTTTAATTATCTCAAAAAACTAACAACGCAACGTGAAGAAGAGAAAGAAGAACAACTTCTAAGAAAAACATTTAAACAATTGATTAATTAATATAATAATATATATATAAATTAATTAATTTATTTTAACTTTTTGACAGATTTGTATTAATTCTTTTTTCTCTCTCTGCTTTGTTTCTCTTTTCTTTCCGCTTCTCTTCCTCTTGCACTTTGCTTTTATTGTACTTATGACCTCTCCTCTCTTTGCCATTTTCTAATATATATCTTTCCTTTCCCTAACTTATTCCCATCATTTATCCCTTTCCTTACCTTTCTTACTTCCCGCAATTTGTTGTCGTTGATGCTGCTTCTTCCAATTCTGGTGTGGCTGATGTTGTTGTTGCTGTTGCTGTTATTGCCTCTTTCAAGTGTGTACGACGAGCAGTTCGACCGCCTCCAGTCAGACTCCACCTCTTCCTCCTGCAGCTCATCAATCTTTAATCCGCGACTATTGGTATGAATTGAAATTCTCAGATTTATTCAAATTTATCAATCCGGATGGACGTTATCAGTGTCCACGTTTCAATTGTCACAAAAGCTATAAAGATGCCAGTTCACTCCAGCGACATATTCGGTGAGTCTTGTTTTATGATAACCTTTTGGTTGAATTGAGTTCAGTAAAGGTAGACCTTAATAAGTATAGCCATATCTAGGAGGACCCGAGAGGTATTTAGCCTATATGGATACCTAAATTATCTCAAAAACAAAGTAATCTTAAGTAGTTTAATTACATGAGAACTATTTCAACAATTGTAACATTATTTTAATATCTAAGATTAGTGTAATTATCTACATTGCCTTTTGTAAACGATATTTTTATAAACGATATCTTTGGGACAAAACGAACTTTAGTTTTTTTATTTAGGGAACTCTCGTTCCTAGCCCGCGATAATGAAAATCTACAATTTTAGCCACACTAAGATATATGTATCTTTTAGTTAGGCATGGGATCAACTAGGTATAATATCACTTTTGGGACCACTTAATTTTATCCAGATTTTTTTGCTAATCAGGATTGCTTTGAATTACATTGAAAAATAATTTATAACTTATTATTATTAACTTTTGCGCGCCCAACCAGGGTGCCGGGATCCAAATCCTGTAAGAGGTCTTAGATGGAGTCTTATGTAGAGCCCTTGCCCGCACCTAAGGGGAAGTTCGTGCCTTACATGTGGCATCCATAAGTATATAATTGTTGTGACCTTGGCACAGTCATCAGCCTTAGTCAGCTATGATCATTAGTTACAGATTAAGAAGCAACCTAATTTGGGATGGTTAGCAGAATTACGCCATACATGGCGGGTGTTCACGTAAAACAGAGGTAGAGATCTATACGATTATACGACTGTCCAGTTGTCCGATTGTTCGACACTTGTACTATTTTCTGACTGAGAGTCGGACGGACGAAGGGACGAACAGTCGGCTTTTCTGATTGTCCGCTTGCTTGGCTATCTGACTGCTTACCTGGATAAATGCTTCTTTGACTGCCCGACTAACTGACAGTCCACCTACCGACTGTCTGACTATAGCACGGCCTGATTGCCCGAATGTTTGACTGCCTTACTGTCTGACTATCAGACTGTTGGACCTGACTGCTTGGTTGTCTGATTATCCGTTTGCCAACTGTTTGACTGTTCGATCGTTCGATATTGGATGGCAGTCCAAATATATCATTGTTTGACTGTCTGACTGTTCGACTATCCGATTGTCGAACTGTCCGCTTGCCTGACTGTTTGGCTCGACTATCTCACCGTTGGACTTAATTATGACAATGATTGTCTGATGTCAATGGCAGTGACCAAAGCGTATGAGACGGTCGCTTACCACGACTGTGGTACTCCCTGGTTCCGGAGCCTACCATAGGCTTTAAATTGGTACCACGGGAGACAAGCTGACGAAAAATACAACCAGTATGTGTGCTAGTAGTTTAGGCTAATAGTCACTCCATCTGGTAAATATATATTCCAAGCCCCACATGCTTGTCATTGGGTAGGCCCTTCGGGAGCTTCGTGGTGGCTGTGGTTAAAACCCAAAGTTACGCGGGTACGAGTTTGGATGAGCTCGGGTGTGGTAATGCACTAAAACATTACCGGGTGCCGGACCCCACAGACCGGCAGAGGTTTTAGATCGGCCTCGAATATACCTTAGCGGAATGTCCATGCCATGCACATGGCTTCCAAAGGTACAAACGCCACGGCTTGGTAACCCGGAGGCATTGGGCGTCGGTTGTCGCCATAAAGCATAAAAGGTACGTTCACAGAGTTCGTACTTGCAACCCCGTGCGGGATGGCCCGCCGTGAGATTAAGCCGTCAAGGCAGGTGCTCACGTTAAGCAAATGACAGAAATCTGTCTGGGTGTCCGATATTCTCGCCGCCGGAACTCCTGGCCTTCTGAATGTCTGAGTATCTGACTGTCTGTCATTGTCCGACTCTCTGATAGTGATCATCTGAATTTCTAACCTTCTGAGTGTCTGATTATCTGGCGTCTGATTGTGTGATTGCTCACCGTCTGACTGATTGCCTGCCTGTTTAACTCTCCGAGCATCACTCTGTATCGCTGTCTGACTGTATGATTGTCTCATTGTCTGACTGAACGACTGTCTTTTTGTTTGTCTGACTGTCAGACTGTCTGATTGTTTGACAGTCTTATCTGTTTGTCTGTCTCTCTCAATGTTTGAGTGTGTGATTGTCTAATAGTCTGATTGTATGACCGTCGGGTTATCTACTTGTCTGATTGTTTACCAGTCTGACTGGTTGGCCACCTGATGTCAAGGCCATCTGACTGGCTACCTGACTATCTGATTGCCTGGTTCTCAGACTGTATGGGTGTTTGACAGCCTAATTGCCGATCGTCTAATTGTGTGCCAGTGTGACTGTTTGACACTGAATATCTGACTGATTCTGTTTGACTGTCTGATTGACTGTTGCTATCTAGCTGGCTAATTGTTTGATTGTCTGATAGTCCGTCCCATCGATTGTCTGATTGAGTGCCTGGTTTTGTAAATAACTGATCCTCTCATTGATGACCATCTGATTGTTTGTTTTCCTGTTTGTCTGCTTGTCTGTCTATCTTTGTGTCCGTCTGACTGACCATCTGACTGTCTGACTTATTGACTGCATAAATGTGCGACTGCTTGATTGTCTGGGTGACTGACTAACTGCCGATTTTTATAATTATTTGATTGTGTGACAGTCTGATTCTCTGAAATTTGGAATGTATGATTGTCCGGTTGTGTGGCTGTCTGATTCGCTGCTTGTCTGACTATATAATTGTTTCATTGCTTATTTTTTGGCTGTGTGAATGGACGTCTGACTGTGACGTTGACATGGACGTCTGATTGTTTGATTGTTTTGTTGTCCAATTTCCTGGTTGTCTGTCTCGCTATATGTCGGGTGCCAGGCCCGTCGTGGACAAAAGGCGACAAAATGGCAGTGACTTGTCGTGTTTGCACGTAGTTCACTGCCAACAAACTATGCAGGCTAGTTCCGCCGCCTTATCAAAGGCGTAAAAATGGTGCCACGGGTGGTGCGTCTCGAATTCGGGTCTGAATCCGATCCCGCTAATATAAATGCCCACGTACACAGCGCACCAGTGGGTAGGCTTCTCACTTGTGAGAGCTTCGTGGTGGCTGTGGTACAACCCAAAGATACGTGGGTAGAGACCAAAGTGTCTCTGCGTGGAGTTGCGTGAGGAGGCAGCCTCCGACAACTCAAAAAGCCGGTAAGTGTCCCCATCGGCAAAAGAGGTTTTAGATAGGCCTCGATCGCCCAACCTGCGAGGAATGCCTGCGTGTCCTAGGCATTCCAAAGGTACACAAAAGGTGCAACAGGGCAAAGTTGCAGCCGTGGCCGATGATTGCCGGTATATAAGGTAGTTCATAACGTCTACCTAGTAATCCCGAGTGTGGGTAGGCCCACCGTGAGTTTAAGCCAACACGGCAGGCACTCACGTTAAACACCGAGTGGCATCTGTCTCACTATATGACTGCCTGAATGCGTGACCGTCTGCCTGCCTGATTTGACTCAGATTGTCTGACTCTCTGATTGTCTGACTGTTTGAGTCCAATTATCTGAAAGCCTGGTTATATGCTCGTGTGATTGCCTGAACGCATGACTCTGATTGTCTGTTTGTTTTTCCGTCTGACTGTGTACTATGGCTGTGACTGTGATTGTCTAAATGTTTAACTATCTGAACGTCTGATTATCCCCTAGTCTGATTGTCTGACTCTGACGGGCTGACTCTAAAATGTCTGACTTCCTGACTGTCTAACTGCCTCTCTGCTTGACCGTTTGACTCACTGACATGATTGCCGGACTGTCTGATTGCCTCAGTTTTCACCTGTGAGCGCCGGACTGTCTGATTGTTCCTCTATCTGACTGTCTGACTGTCTGGCTATTTAACTGTGTGATTGTCTGACTCTTTGACTGACTGTCTCCTATATATCTGACTGCCAGAGCGTCTGCTGCTTTGAATGTATGATTGTCCCATAGTTTGACTGTCTGAGTTTCTAACTCTCTGACTGGCTAGTTGTCTGACTGTCTGATCGTTTGATTTTTTGTCTGGCTCTGCCTGTATCTCCATCTCTTAATGTCTGCTCGTTTATCTGACAGTCAATCTGTCTGCCTGAATATCTAAGTTACGAAGAAATCTGAAGAGAGGGAATCTCGGAAATAGAAATAATTCTATGAAATTAGTCATACTTATTCCTGGGTTCATAGGTGGTTAGATATTAAAAACCTGAGAACCGGAGAAATAAAACCAGTGCCACGCTTGTTTTTAAGGTTTATATAAATTTCTTAGCCATGCCTATGCTAAGTCTTTTTATTAGTAATTCAAATCATATTGTTAAAAATCTTATGATCTTTGCCTCAAGTAATTTTTTGTCTTTTTCTTTTCTTCTATTTTCTGGACGCCTTTTTCAGATACGAATGTGGCGGACAGAAAAAATTTCGTTGCCTCATGTGCGGAAAAGCTTTTTCGCAAAGCTCCCACCTCAAACGACATCTCGAGTCTGGGGTCTGTGTCAAATATTATTTATGAGATAACCTCTTCTTTAAAATTAAATAGAATTAACGAAAGATATGAACAGTGTTATATAGGTCATACACATACAGACTGGGTATATCAAAGAAACACGAAAACAAAAAAACAAAAAAAAAAAAAAAAGACGAAAAGAGAATAAACGAATGGTCACTAATAATGTCGTAAGATATTATATAGTTAATATTTTACAGAAAAAGAGTCATGAGGCAAGACAAAAAGGATTGATAAAAAACAGAGGAGTTTGTGAACTAAAGAAATTATATCGATTGACATATTAAATGAAATTTACACAAGAATATGAAAAAAAGTAATAATCGAAACTGAGAGATTAAACGAGAACAAGACAGAGTTTAGCAATATGAAAAATATATAAACAAAGAGAATACGTAATTTCAATTTAAAATGAAAAAAAAGCAAGAAGGAATGCAAAATATATCTACAAAATACAAAAGAAACAACAAACAAAACGAATTTATTGGATGCCACATCATTTATCAAATATTATATATTAACATATACTAATATATACACATATATATTATAGAAAGAAAAATATCTTATAGTGAACGTAATAGATTTTTAGCTAATTATATAAAATAATTATCATAAGTAAAAGTGAGAGTAGACTAAAAAAATAGCAAACTAAAACAATATAAATACAAAACATATAGTCGGTTTAATAACAATTCCTTTATTCATTTTAAAGGAAAAAAAGAATAGGGTGGTTCAATAAATTAGTCAAACTAAATAAAGCCTAAGTAGCGTTTAATTATAACACGTTTCATAGAAATATTAAAAACTATACACAACTGTATATAGATAGGTATGTCTACATAGGTGTGAATATATTTACACAACCCGATGCGCATATATACGCTATGAACATTATATGTACAATAGTTATACATATATGTATAATATATGTATAATAATTTTTTTGAAAAACCATTTTTGAATAATACTATAAATATATTATACGAGTGATATATATATATATATATATATATATATATATATATATATATATATATATATATATATGTATATATATATATATATATATATATATATATATATATATATATATATATATATATATATATATATATATATATATATATATATATATATATATATATATATATATATATATATATATATATATATATATATATATATATATATATATATATATATATATATATATATATATATATATATATATATATATATATATATATATATATATATATATATATATATATATATATATATATATATATATATATATATATATATATATATATATATATATATATATATATATATATATATATATATATATATATATATATATATT